>JASPKZ010002679.1:607500-1128435 GCA_030220185.1 Diploptera punctata | reverse complement strand
TCCCACCCCTCCATCCATCCATCCATCCTCCTCCCATCCCTCCATCCATCCTCCATCCCACCATCCATCATCCATCCATCCATCCCTCCCTCCATCCATCCATCCATCCACTCCCATCCTCACATCCCATCCATCCATCCATCACATCCATCCTCCATCCATCCTCCATCCATCCATCCATTCCATCCATCCATGCCATCCATCCATCCATCCCACCTCCAAAACATCCATCCATCCATCCATCCATCCATCCATCTCCATCCATCCATCCATCCATCCATCAACCATCCATCCATCCATCCATCCATCCCATCCTCCATTCCATCCCATCCATCCATCCATCCATCAATCCATCCCATCCAGCCATCCATCCATCCATCCATCCATCCTCCATCCATCCATCCATCCATCCATCCATCCATCTCATCCATCCATCCATCCATCCATCCATACCTCCATCCATTCCATCCATCCATCCATCCATCCATCCATCCATCCATCCATCCATCCATCCCATACATCCATCCATCCATCAACATCCATCCATTCCATCCATCCATCCATCCATCCATCCATCCCATCCTCCATCCATCCATCCATCCCATCCATCCTGCCATCCATCCATCCATCCATCCCATCCCTCCATCCATCCATCCATCCATCCATCAATCCATCCATCTATCCATCCATCTATCTATCTATCTATCGAATCTAATCTATCTATCTATCTATCTATCTATCTATCTATCTTACCTTATCTATCTATCTATCTACCTATCTATCTATCTACCTATCTATCTATCTACCTATCTATCTATGTAACGGAATCTTTCAACGTGATTTTCACCCACATAAAATCATTGGATCGACTTGAAATTTTGTATACTTGTAAAGGACCTGTGATAATATACTAAATTTCATTTTTTGTTTCTAAAATCCTGGCCAGAACCATCAGAAACTCAAAGAAAGTATCTCTGTATCTATGTAATGGAAATCTTTGCACAACCACACGATTTTCACCAACTTCCAAACATTGGGAATCGACTTGAAACTTGGTTGTACTTGTAAAGGACCCTTGGACAATACACTAATTTCAATATTTTGTTTCTCTACAATCCTGGCCAGAATCATCAGAAAATCCAAGAAAGTATCTTTGTATCTATGTAAGGGAATCTTTGTACACGGATTTTCACCCACTTAGAAACATTGGGTCGACTTGAAACTTTGTATACTTGTAAAGGACCCGTGGACAATACAATAATTTCCATATTTGTTTTCTAAAATCCTGTCCAGAATACATCATCATAAATAAAAAAAGAGTCTTTTTTGTATCTATGTAGGCCGAATCTTTGCACACGATTTTAAACACTCACCAACTTCCAAACATTGGATCGACTTGAAACTTTTTGTGTACTTGTAAAGGACCCGTGACAATACACTAATTTCATATTTTGTTTTCTAAAATCCTGGCCAGAATCATCATAAACTACAAAAAATGAAAAACTGGTATAATGGGTTGCGGACTTGTCGACTTTTTTATTCCAATCATTTTAAGATCTCATCTGGTAGAGCGGTGAACTCCCTAGTGTTATAATAATTTCTGTAATCCATAGGGTCGCTGGTTGAAATCCGGCTGGGAGGATTTTTTTAGAATAGTATTACTTTTAGCTCATACTACAATAGTGTCGAATTTAAAGATATTTACATTTATTATCTTATTCTGTAAAATATTAAAACTAAAAAATAAAAAATAAATAATAGTTTTTAAAAAACTAAAACAACACGCTTTAATTAAAAAACCGAACTAAAACATGAAAAATCATGTTAATTTCCTTCCAACACTCTTGGGATAAAACAAATTCACAGGGATCAACAAAAAATCATCTTCCAACACATATAGAATAAAACTAGAGTTATCAACAAAAATAAAATAATTTTACCATCAAAAGCGTGGGGTGCTCTATATGAATTAATATATTTGATAATAAACAGATATTGGTAAAAGTGAAGTCTCTAAGAAGAAAACGTAAAAATCATAAAAAAGCACCTCACACTTATTTTTGTTGAAACTCTAGTTTTATTCTATATGTGTTGGAAATGATTTTTTGTTGATCCCTTTAATTTTATCCCAAGCGTGTTGGAAATTATAGTGAATTTTTCATGTTTTAGTTCGGTTTTCTAATAAAGCGTGTTGTTTAAGTTTTTTAAATTATTATTTATTATATCTGGTTTCCCATAAAGATCATGTAACACGCTGCTAAATAAGTGTTCTCCATTCGCCTGTCTATTCATCTCTCTTTGGTCCAATGGACATACTTACTGTATACATATTTAAATATATACTTTTTTTAGAGATTTTAAGAAAAGTGCTCTATATCATTAGAGTTAGAAGTCCTTGTGGGTAGAAACACAATTTCAAGAGAGAGGTTTTTTACGTGATGAGTTAGTAAGTTGAAGTAATTTATAGAGTTCTCGAGTGGATTTAAACTACCCTCATATCACGAAACCATTTGTTGATTATCTTCACTGGATTACATACTTTCTCTTATTCTTTCCTTTTTCCTTCATTCTAAAATATTAAACACACGCGAGTTCATGTCTTAATTCTCATTTTACATAGCGTCTACGCTATCTCGTTTTAGATAGTTACGAAGGAATCTATTGCGATTGTTCCTTTGAAAATATTTTTGAAAATGTTTCTACATCTTCACCGGTTCTATCTAGTAGACTACAATAATAGCAGTAACCAATACTTTATATATATATATATATATATATATATATATATATAATTTTTTGAGAGAATTTTCCTCACCATTAAGGGTTTTCTCTAAGCAATCTTAGTAATTAACATGCGTATATATATATAATATATATATATATATATATATATATATATATAGACTAATAGGTCGCAACAAACATTCACAAATTTCCCTTAATTAAAGTTCTCTATCGTTTTCGTCCTCTGTGTCTTCATCTGTTACACCAAATTTTTTCATTGAATTTTAAATGTTATTCTTCCAGGTTGTTCTTGGTCTTCCTTCTCAGGTCCTTCTTTCAATTTTCTATGCATAGACAGCCTTTTGTAGTCTTCCATCCTGCATTCTTCTTACGTGTCCATACCATTTTAGCCTTCTGTGTTCATCTCATTCATTATACTTATTTCTGTTTTCATCCATTTTCTAATTTTTGTATTTCTATTTTTTTCCAGTCGAGATTTTCTGGCAGCTCTTCTCCAAAAAGCCAATTCAACAGCAGCTATTCTGTTGACATGGTGTTATGTCATTGTCCAAACTTCCGATCCATATAACATTATACTTTCTGGTATAATATTTTTATAATGTCCATTAACGCTCTAGTGGACGCATAATTTATTTTTCGAAATCAAACTCGGCAAATAATTAAAAAGTAAGGTCGAATTAACTATACAAATTTGTCTACCATCTTCGTCAGCTTGTTGATTATGATTTATTCATTCGTGAATAGGGTTGTAATGTTGGGAACCGATAGAATGCAATACAATGGTTTTAGGGTAAATACCACCTGTTTTACAGAGTGTGCGTGTCAATTGATGAATATGTAATAGTAAACAATAGGAGAAACAGTATTATTCAGTTTTATATCGTTACTATATACAGAGTTTTCTACACCAGTCATTACTGTGATTATAGTATATCTGAAATACATTATAATTTTATATGCCGGTAAACTTGTTCTATTCTGGTACCTAACATCTTATTGACCTAGCTGTCCTTTCTCCACTAGCTCGTAGTCACCGCGGTGCAATCTGTCCCCAACTTCAACATAACCGGAGATAAACGTTTAAGACTTAAATCCAAGATCTTCACTTTTACTGTCTGCCATTGTATGAAGTGAAACTTCGTAATCCAGATTTATTTGCAGGAAATTTGGGAAATAAAAATAGGGGGGATTTGGGCATCGTCCAGAGATGTGCCCAACATATGGGAATAATATAAAATTATAGAATATTCACCTGAAAGGTCCGTCTCCTCAACTTAATTAATCATTTAACTGTAGCGCTTTCGGGACTTTTCCCATCATCGGCAGGATTCAAAACTGGTGTTTCACTGAAGATCTGGTAGAGGGGGTTGCATGTATTGGGTTCGTTTTCGTTTATCAGGCTGTCGTTGTGAGCTGCTTTCATGATTTCCATCTCTTCGAGTACGTTTATCTTCGCTGGATTATTTTCTCTGTGCATTACTGTTAGGGTGTTTTCAATATTTAACATGCGATGTCCTTCATGGATAACGTGTTTTGCAATAGCTTGATTTCCCCTCTGCGTGAATGAAGTCTCGAAAATGTTCTTTGAAATCTGATGTTAAAACTCCTGTTTGTCCTTCCTATAGAAAAATTTGTTGCAGTCCTTACATGTCAGTTTATAAACTCCTTTGCTGTTGAAAATGTTAGTTTCTTCAAATGTTTATTGTTTATTATGTTGTTTAATTTGTTATTGGTTCTGTATGCGTTCTTTAGTGCATTGGCTAATTTTGTCGTTGCTTTTCCTGTGTATGTAAGTGTTATCCATGTTTTCTTGTTGTTGTCAGATTCTTTTTCTAGTTTAGTTATGTTGGTTATGTTGTTCTTCCTTTTTGTTTTTTTACGAGCTTATCTATGAATTCTTCATTATAGCCATTGGTTTTTGCCATATACTTAATGTAGTTGAGTTCTTGGATATAATTGTCTTTGCTTAATGGGAGTTTCAACATTCTACTGACTAAGCTATTAAATGTACTAATTTTCTGTTGAAAAGGGTGTGTAGAATTTTTGTTTATGGCTAGAGCATTGTTTGTGGGTTTCCGGTAGATACCGATTTCTAGTTTATTGTTGTGTAGATTTTTGGTTATAGACAAATCTAAGTAGTTTATGCTGTTATTAACTTCTATTTCTTCGGTGAAAGTGATTTTTTTCATGCATGTTGTTTAAGTCTTGTAGTATTTCTTTTTCTTTTCTGTTTCCATTTTCATATATTACTAGTATTATTATATTATTTATATTAATTTTGAATAAACCTCAACGGAACACATCATGAATCTTATAAAAGTTGAATATGGGAATAATACTACAAATTGTTAAATAGAGGCTTATAATTGAAAATAATGAGATAAAGATAAATGTTCTTCCTTTATCAATGTTCTTGTATCTAATTAATGGTTTAAATTCTTTCTTAAGGATTATAAAATTAAGGATTTTGGGATCAAATCCTGAGATTTTAAGTTATGATACACCCAACAGATGAATGGTTTGGTAGCACTAACTTCTATGACATAATTAGGGAAAGGATTTTGAGGTGCGGCACCTTTCCAAAAATACAGCTGTTTTCATACCAATAGTTCAATATATGTATTTGGGAGAATGAAATGCAGCCGAAATGAACACAATTTGTTCCACCTCTTTGCACTTTTTAGGGCCGGTTGTACCAACTCAGTATAAGTTCTGAATACATGCTATCTCAAGTATTCAGCCAAAATTGCGTTGTACCACGACAGTATTGCACCTTAGCCGGAGCATAAACTCGGTAGACTTTCTACGGTCATTCGAAGCCGATTATTGTGAAATACTCGAGTTAACTTTCCAAAATGGCAGCCAGAAACATGTCTAGAAATTTATTTCTGGATTCTGATAGTGACGACGAAGTATTATACGATATGTTTCTAAAGACCCGGAAACTCAGACAAATCAGGGGAAGACCGGATCATATTGAAAATTACAATGATGAAGAATTTTTCGTCCGCTTTCGCCTTGATCTCATCAGACATCGATTAGAACATAAAACGAAAAGGTAAGATTTTAACATTTTTCGTTGTATTTTATTATTTCCACAATCATTGTTTAATATTTGTAGGTGATTATTTAAACATTTTTATTTAAAAAAGTATGAGCATGAATTAGCATTAATACTCGTACTTGAACCTGTAGCTTCATTAGATAATACTGTATAATACAATGCATTTTATAATAGGGGTAGGAGTTTAAAAAATAATCTTCTATGAAAGTGTGCTTTTCAAAGTATAATTGATTTTATTTTACACACTATAATTTAACAAAACATTGAAGTGCAAATTTTGAGGTTATATTATAATGCCATTAAATTAAAATCTTAATTACAACGTTGGTTATGCCATTGACTTTAAATAAAAAATGTGTATTATGTCGTGTGCCATAACCTTTTTTCTAAACTATCATAAAATTGATAAATTGTTATTATTATTATTATTATTATTATTAATCAGGATATTATCAGTAACATAACCATAATTTTTTTTCAACATTCTACAGAAAAATCTCAAGGAGACCAGTTCATCTTGAAGAAGGTATGGAAGATTGTTTCGTCTGGTTTCGCTTTTGAAACGAAGCAATTACGTTCAATGTGGATCTGATCATACATCGATTACAACAGAAAGGTAAAATATTTTATATTTAGTAAAAAAATTAATAAAAAATAGTCTTCTATCCAAGTGTAATTTCTTAGGCTATATGTTACATACCTACAAAAATGTAACAAAAGAACATTGAAGTGTTAATTTTGAGATTATATTACAGTGCCATAACCTTGAAACTTAAGTTACAGTAGTGATTATGGTATGAATGTTCAATATGCAAGGTTGATTATGTTGTACTACCATGGACCTCTAAACTTATACTTAATTTCCAACTTTTCAAGCTGTTATTACATTGACACATTATTATTAAAATGCACTGGCTATTGTATGCCAAGAGACCACGTATACTTATTTTGGCTCAAGTTTCCATTAAGTGCAGTGAGAATTTTTCCTAAGCCCGAGACAGACACAACGCGCATGCGCCAACAAGGTTTTATTTTCAAATTATTTCCCACCATTTACAACAAATTTTACATTTTTTCTAACGATTACTTGAACACATTTTTCTATGATATTTAACTATATACGTAACATGAAGACGTGGCAACCATATTGATTTTAAGGAATATTCTATGCAACAACAGTGCAGCCAACATAGGTTATGTACTTCAGAATTTGAGAACTTACTATTTATTTTTGGGTGTTGCATTCTTTAAATTATGTTAGGTTAGCTTTTAGGTTGGTCTTTCATAAGTTAGAGTACTTAAATTGCATTACGTTAGCTTTTAGGTTTGTTAAATAGCATGTATAATGTTGGCTGCATCGCGATATTCCATAGAGTAAACTGCTTCGCGTTTGTCGTGCATGCGTGTGGTGTCTGCCTGGGACTTACGTACTCCTTCTGTCTTTACTAACTTTTGTACTTTTTTAAACATTTTCGCTTCCGACTTCACTCTGCTAATTAACTTCAAATTTGAATTCAAAATTTAAACTGGTGCTACTGTATTTTACAGGAACCAGGGGTTCTACCTATTAAGGAGGATCAAAATGGATTGCTCACCGCCAACACTTAAGTGATGGCCACAGAGCTTTCCATCTATCTAACATTTTGCAACAATACTTATAACATTTTTTTTTACAATTATTAAATATTTATCTCCATACACAATTATTTCTTTGAAGTATGCAGAATCATTGTGCACATGTGTGAACGCTAGAAGAACTTAACTAGTGGTGAAGATATCTGTGAAAATTGGAATGACCAACATTCAAAAGTATATTCTCAGAAAAAGATGTTCACTCAGTTCATTTTGTAGGTTCTGATGGGACAGGTTAGTGTATATCAGATTAGTATATGCTTCATTAAATAATATGCAAATAATTTATTTTAAGTTAGGAAGGAGAAAGTTGGTGTATATCCATTTCTAACAAATGTTTGGGATGTATTGAAGTTTGGTCGCAGCTACATTCTTCCATCTAGTGTCAATTCTTTAAATTTTCTGTAGAACTTCTTTGTGATTCCATCTAGTGACAACTCTATAAACTTATGCTCATGCACATGTTTCACTGTAGGACACAAAAATTAAGGGAAGGTAAACTAAAGTTTTTCCGGCTCAACTGCACTTCTACAAGCACTTGATTTTCAGTTATATTGTAAACTATAGCTCTTCCTCTATATTTACTAACATTACTTAATATTTTTAAACTTTTTCAAACAATTTTTATAACATTATTAGACAATTTTGAAGTATATATTTAAATATACAAATCACAATATTATGATACTGTTATTCAATATTGTAATGCTGCTATTTTCTCCACAGAGTATATTACCTAGTCTCTAATTTTCTCTATTGCTGTTTTGGGTTATCGCTGGTTGGATCAATATGAGGGAGTGATAAGTGAGTGTACACCCATTTTTAATAAACGTTTGGTAATTTTAATATTATTAATATATTTTTTAAACATAGATTTGGAGATTTATTGCAAATATTGGTCATTTAAATTTCATTGCGACGGATAGTAACCGAGGATGATAATCGATATGTAGTTTGATTGTGGGTTATCGCTGGCTCTATAAACTCTGGCGCATGCGCACTGTTGTTCTATAGGACTTTGAAAATATTTCACGCTAGTTTAAGTGCAGTTTTTCCATTTTTCCTACATAACAGTTGTGTGGATGCTCAAAGCTTATGAACTTACTCGATAGATGACGAGTATCTGTGCTATTGGAATAATCAATCTTCACAATAAGTTCCCAAGCATGCTTTTAAAGAAAGGAATAATTTATTATTCGATAATCTAATTTGGTGTACAATAACTTTTCCTTCTTAACCAAACAAAATAAAATAGTAGTTATATTGTGAAAGATTGTCATACAATAGCACAGTTAGTCTTGCCATATATTGACAAAACCTTTTGCATGCACATATACACTACAGCTCTGTAGAACTTAGAAGAAATGATTGAGAGATTTTATATACATAGATAAATAATAAGAAATATAAAAAAATGTTTTAAGAATCGTTACAAAATGTTAAAACAGTAGGAAATGTTAGTAGAAATGGAAAAAGTAAATAGTGTAACAGTGTCATATTAATGTTGTATGGTATAGCATGGTGGGTCATAAACTATAGTTCAGCCATCATAGATTTAAGCAACTTTCATTGTATATTTGATAAATGGTGACCTTTATTACAGCATAAGTCAGTTTTGGAGATTCTATGCCTCTAGTCCACCTGCATTAGTCACTGTTCAAACAGAATAGCCAACTTTGCCTTATGGTGCACTGCAAGTTTGCGTACACCAATTAGTTTATTAGATAATATGGCTTCCCATAAAGAAAACCTCTAATTTAATTAAAAGCGAGTTAATAAGAAATGCCATAAATATAGCAACTTAACGTTTGTATGCAATTGCCCAAAATGTTGTATTTGTATAACATGTTCTGGTATGAACTGTGAAAACATTATATGAGAATTAGAGGTGAGTTGTAATCCAATACATCCATAATGAGAATAATGAAACTTGTTAATACAGTAATCATGAATAAAATAATGTGTACCAGTAACTGAAAGGGAATCAAATTACAATGCATAAAGTAATGTAACATATCAATTGTTGCTACACATTATGTTTTTCTTGGAACATTCTTTTTTTAATATAGCAGAAAATAAAAATTTTGCCCCTTAGCTTATGACGTCTGAGAAATTACAATGTTATTAAAGTAGTAGAATCCACTAAAAATATTATGCATTTGTTCTATAGTCTATATTTGATGGTGAATAAATATTAGTCACTTTTGATTATCTGATAAAATCATAAACATTCTTTTTTTTTTTTCTAGAAGGCTTGCTGGGATATTACATCGCTTCATTCCCGAATGTCACCGAAGACTTGGACTGCATGCACATAAAGACCAGTTCTCCAGGATAGTACAATACTGAGGAACATACAAGGAATAAAAAGTGTATGATGTGCAGTTAAACATTTTAGATATTATTGTTTAGTTGTTTCTTCACTCACCTCATACTTCTTAACTCCCAAGCAGACTCGAGTTTCTTCACTTCATTTGTGATATTCTCAATGTTGTATTACATTCACAACTGATGTCCAATGGCCTCCTATCCTGCAGACTGACCTCCGCGCCATCTGATGGCTGACCGACGAACTTCCAAATCAATCCCCTCTCCTTATCACCGGGTATTTCAAAATTCATAGTTGTGTTTTTATTCTTGCATATATAATTTTTTTCCCAAATTGTGAGTTCCTTCGGTTTTTCCAATTGTTTAAGTAATTTTGTTTTGGTTTCTATTCTGTGTTTTTCTGACCAGGCATCTACAGCTATTGCAGATTTTTCTGTTTCTCCATTTTTAACATTTCTGAGGTGTTCCTTTAATCTTGTATTTAGATTCCTTTTTGTTTTTCCTATGTATATCTTTTCACAATCTTTACAATTAATTTGATAAATTCCCGATTTTTTGCAGTCTTCAATCTTTTCATTTTTGTTGGTTTTTAGAAAAGATTGAAGATCTAACACATGACTAGACAATATTTAACAATTGTGCATTGAAGACTCAGTTTGAAAAGGAGTAAATGTTCTTTAGTATAAATGGAGTAGAGAGTCAATCATAAGCATCATCATTACCAGTACTATGGTCCATAAGAGCCAGGATCCCCTGATATATACGTCCAATTTTGATTCCCCAACCCATATAAAGGTTTCTATTATTATTTTATAAACTGTACATAACCACTGATTTAATATATTATCTTGTATATCAGCAAATTAAGTTTTCACCAATGTAGACAGATTTTTTGAAGCTGTAATAGTATTTTAAAATGCAATAGGAAGTATCATTAAGAAGTTTGTTTAATAATTAAGACATTTTGTCTGTACATTCTTACCTCTTATGGTTGTTTTTGTCAAATATATGTTTCAAGGCTTCTGAGCCCCATCGTCAGCAATTACAGACTGTAATCAGAAGCCTTAAAACATATGTTCAACAAATACAACCCAAAGAGGTAAGAATGTACAGACAAAATGTCTTTAATTACTGTAATATGTTTTCGTGCTGCTAATTTTCATTAAGTCTTTACAAAGCCTTTACTTGGATGGGAAAGGCCATTCAATTTTGCTCCAATGTAGGCTGAGATTATGTTACGAGCCTGAAATCTTCAGACTCGGAATCCATGACTCTAAGTTTCTCCCAGAAAACTTTTTGTTTTCTAGGATTCATCCATCCTAATAATATATCGACCCCAGCCAGATTTACTTTTAACCTCTTGACTCTTGGGACGAGCAACTTAATCCCCAGATCACAAGCCGGATATTGAGATATATACTATTTTATAATCGTTTTGTTAGAATCATATAAGCAGAATTCAGTATAGTTTTTTGTTTTCTCTTCAAGTTTTTTTAAGCTTTCTGTCACAAAAAAAAAATAAGATGACTGCAAATTAAAATTTCCTTGTGAGAAAATAAGTAAATATGTTCCAGGTAACTGCCATTAATAATATTCACAAATGCAATCCTAATAGGCAGGTTGTAATTCTATATATTAAATGTTTGTCTCATGATATTGGTCAAATTATGTGTAGTTTTACTGTACAGCTAGAAATATTGTAAATGCGTTATAAATTCTCACATGCCTGTGCTGCACCCTCCCTTCTAGCCACTATTATGCCATGACTTACTTGTTGTAGTCAGAAATCCAAAGATTCATTCTTTCACCTATAATGAATATCCATCTATAGTAATTCTGCCCGAAGGCAGGTCCTTCACTGCAATCATAGCATTTTCATGCTATGCTTGCAGCTTTACTAGGGAATTGTGTAGGTGTGGTAGCTTCCCGTTGCTTTCCACACCAGTGAAGGATGATGGTGATGATGATGGTAATGACAAGGATGATGATGATGGCTATATGATTTCGGGGACCGTTTGGACCTTAAAGTTTTCCTGACATTTGTCTTACAGGTGAGGAAAAACCCCAATAAAAACCTCACCCAGAAAAACTGCCCCGACCGGGGATCGAACCCGGGCCCGCTGCGTGACAAGGCAGCACGCTACCTCGAGACCACAGCGGTGGACATAATGAATATAAATTATTGAAATGTATTTATACATCTGCAAAGAAAGTGTTTATTTAAAGTTTTATTTGTAATATACACCACGGCTATGGTCTCGGGCTAGCATCACTGTTTTGTTTGCAGAGGGCCTGAGTTTGATCCCCAGTCATGACAGATTTCCTGGATGATGGTTTTATTGATGGTTTCTCTGAACCCGTACGACAAATGTTAGGAAACTTTAAGGCCTAAACAATCTGTGATCATCATATTTGCCAGGTTTAGTATGAATGTGAGTGAATTGTGCATCTTGTCTTAAATATTTGTGTTGTCTTGGGGCAGGTCCTGGATTGGAGGTCCTCAGTAACCATGTGTGATCCAAAGTCTCTCTCTCTCCCAACCTATAAGATATGAGGTTAAATTACAATAGAGAAGAGAAGATCTGTATAATACAGGGTGGACCGCTCGAATGGACCTAATTTCAATTGCTTGTTACTGGCAAACGGTTGAAGATAGAAACTTAAAACAACGTTCATAGTACAGAAAAACTCACCACGTTTTGATATCCAGATCACCACATCTCTATATGAGCCCCAGCAGTCACTGTGACGATATCAAAGCGATGAACAATTTCTTGCCAAGTACGTTGGAGTATGTCTTCTGGAATGTTCTCAATAGCCTCTATGATGCGCTCACGAAGATCACGAAGGTCTTTGACTGGGGTGGTGTAAACTTTATCTTTGACATAGCCCCAGAGAAAGAAATCCAGTGGTGTTAAATCGGGAGATCTCGGGGGCCACGCGATTGGTCCTCCCCTACCAATCCAACGGCCAGGGAAAATGTTGTCCAAAGTCGTACGAACTTCATTGGACCAGTGGGGAGGAGCACCATCTTGCTGGAAAACGATGTTAGGCTGCAGTTGTTCAATTTGTGGAAAGAAGAACTGCTCCAGCATGTCAAGATATGTGGTACCACGAACAGTTTTCTCGGCGAAGAAAAACGGTCCAATGACCTTATTATGTGACAAACTGCACCAAACATTCATCTTCGGACTATCACGAACATGCTCTTGAATAGCGTGAGGATTCTCCGATCCCCAGATCCGCACATTATGCCGGTTTACCTTGCCTGACAAATGGAAAGTGGCTTCGTCCGAGAAGAAAATCTTGGTCATGAAGTCAGGATCAGCGCCGAGACGGTCCAGCATCGTATTGGCGAATTCCACTCGTTTCGGCATGTCATTCGGCTCCAGACGTTGCACTAACTGCACTTTATATGCGTGCAGTTTGAGGCGTTTGTGGACAATCCGTTGTAATGTCGATTTTGGTATTTGAAGTTCCCGCGAAGCTCTTCTTAATGACTTCCGGGGGCTTCGCTCAAATGCGGGCTTGAACATTTGCTACCATTTCATCGGATGCTCTGCGACCACCACCATGCTTCTTCAACACAGATCCTGTAGCTAATAATGTATCACGCCACTTCTTTATGCTTCTAGCAGTTGGAGCATCACGGTTAAACACACGCCGGAACTCCCTTTGAACTCTAATGATTGATTTAAACTCCGCATACCACAAAACAGCTTGCGCTTTCATCTGCGGAGTCGCCATTTTCACAAACAATTAAATCTAAGAACGAGAAACGTATCTTTGTGCCATCTACCGACAGGATTCGAAACTTGGTGAGTTTTTCTGTACTATGAACGTTGTTTTAAGTTTCTATCTTCAACCGTTTGCCAGTAACAAGCAATTGAAATTAGGTCCATTCGAGCGGTCCACCCTGTATATGTGTGTGTTCCAAAGCCACCTGGTGCACCTTTCATGCTTTGGGTTTCATCATATTATGTAGAAAAATAGTTTAATGTGGTCTATTTTTATTTTACGTAGGTGATGTTTACTTTTATTGTGTATAATATAAGCATGTTGAATATCCATTGTATAATTTTTTATAATAAAGTAATGTATGAGTAATATATTTTTATTAAATGTACATAACTAGTACCAATAAATTACTCCTCAGAAGGTTGTCCCTAAAGAAAATCTGAAATCTACTGTCTTATGATTGGTTGTTTCACAAAGGACTACAGTTTCTATCAATAACAAATTTGTCAAAAATATGATAGAAAATTTGAGATGATATAATTATGTTAAAAACATATAAACGTTCAAATTTGTTTTATCTGCATTATGTTAGTTCAAATTGTGAAAGAAATCAATCATAAAATACAAATGAAAAAACGTATAGTGGTGGTCTTTAAGTTGACCATCAAAAATTTACTTTAAAAGCAGTCTTCTAATAGGGGACATCTCCTCATCCTGAATACAATCTGGACCTTTACACCATAATTGGAAAATGTTAACATTCTTCTTCTTTATTAGGAATTTCTTTATAATACAGTAGTTTTTCTACAACCCATTATAAATTTTACTCCTCCATAAATCCCTATTCTCTGCATCACACTCTGTTATCCTCTCGACACTATACTCCTATTATGCACTCCTTGAATTCACTTTCTTTTGATCTCCCTTTTCTTCTGTTGCCCTCCGCTTCAAGATTTAATATCATCATAGGATCCTGTCATCTGACATTCTCTTTGTGACCAAACCATTTCAGTCTTCTTCAATAACTGGTGGAATGTCTTTTTGAACATCCATTACTTCTGTGATTTTAGCATTTCTAATTTTGTCTCTTTTTGAATTTCTAGAAATCCTCCTCCAAAATTGCATCTGTCGCCTATAGTTTATGTGCTTGCTCTCTGCTTAATGCCCAATATAGTATAGGGATTTCCAGCCAACCTAGACTCTGCCTGTCACAAGCCAGGAGAAATGGGGAGTGATGGAGGAATAACACCTCTTTAAAAAACCAGGGTTCATTCTGGCCTGGATGATAGTACTTTGTGACAGCTCCTTGCTAGGATACGGCAACTGCTGCCTTGTAAGGATATGTTGGTTCGTCAAAGCCTAGAGGAAGGAAACCTTGAACAAAAATCATCTGGTCCTCCAGGTTGAGGATTATAACAATGGCCCAGCTCCCCATTTTATGGAAAAAAATTAACTATGCTAAAGAAATTGATGTGAAGAAAATATCAACATCTGAATATAATTTATTGCAAGCACATTAATACTACTGAGTTCAGGTAAGATAATTTATTTGAGCAGAGGTTGCTGTTACTAATTTAAATATGTACAAATTGAAGACTAAACTCATATATCAATAGCTATCATAGAAAGATTCTGAATTTACAAACCAAATGTCTTGCATAGTTGCCTAAATAGGAAAAAAAATGTTAATATTTTTATTCTCAATTGTTGTATTATTAGATTTCAATGGGATACAGGATTTAAATAACTACTATTCTACCCCTCTGGCACACAGTGACAAGAATATAGCCTTCATTAGGTTTATTACATAATATGAGCAAATACAGGCAGTAAGACATTTATAAACTTATCAAAAGCATCGGCGTTGGTTGGGAAGAGAGAGAGAGAGTCATCTTACAGAGGATCAGAATATATAGTCATAGGAATAATCCTTTCCAAGTAATTGTGATTGGTTTCAAAAAGTAGTTGTATGCAGAAATTTCACTATTTTATAATACAGTAAAGAGATCTCAACACAGAATGGACAAAAATTTAATAAAGCAACTTCATTTTGGAAAAAATGCAATAATACAAAAAAACATACTAACTTAAAATTAACAGAAATTCACACTGGGCTATTTTTATGCAGTTTATTTCTAGTGTGCCTACATGTAAAAAAAGAAATTGAGATTCTTATAATTGGTCAATTTCCAACAAAATAGACATAGATTACATAGAAAAAAAATAACAAAATAACCAAATAGGTTTATATATAACATAAGACAATTTACTTGCCTTCAGTCATCTGATGACTATCTTAAATTAAAAATTCAGTTAATCAAAAAACAAATCTTGGTACTTATAATAGCTATTTATAGCTAGAGCGAGGAATTATATGAAGAAAATTATAAGAAAATATGAAATCATAAAGACAAAATATGAAAATTATGACACAAAAATATAATGAAGCTACTATTTTCTAAACTTTTTACATATATTTATATGCATAGACGCACTACGACTTATAAGTGTACATACAGCACAAACAGAACTTATTTATAGCACAAGAAATCAAAATGTTCACTGTATTTTGATTATAATTTTTCATTATTTTTGACCCAATATAAAATATCATATTCATGATCTGAAACAATTTTAATGGATCATACCATAGCGTAGTTGTATAAGGAAACGTGGTACAAACAGGGAAGTCGTGAGTTCGAGTCTTGATATGGTCAAGATTTTTAGCTGGACCAGACCTTCTGATGGCATTGTAGACCTGGGATCGACTCAGATCCTAATGGAAGTGAGTACTATATGCATGTTCTGGGCACAAATGTAGCCATCAGGCAGATCTGACAACCCGGCAGACATCTAGTGCCTTTTGTCTAGAAAGATGGAAAATTCAACATGCCACTACCCCAAAGGCCTCCCAAGACTGTAGTGGAATTATTTCATAAATCAAATCTGAGAGTTTATATATAATACAATTAATTAATGTATTGAATGATTTTTAATTATGAAATTTAAACATATGCAAGAAACAAAACATTGCAACCCAAACTAACAAGTTTCCATGAAATATAGCACTGACAAAGTTTAGAGTAGGTACCGGTATAGTTTGGGTTATTGCTATCTTTACATTGCATGAAGATATTAAATTCATGTAGATGCAAATGTAACAATAACATTAAATTGGACGATTTAGAATACAAGTAAACCATTCCAGTATGTCATATTTGGAGAGACAAGATGTTAAAAGTTATTAGTCCATAATTGAATCTAGGGATTGTTTCAGAACTCTTTGCAATTACAGTTACATTTAATATTGAACTATAAACATGGTGAAATGTAGTTAGAATTATTTTAACGTTAGTTTTTTTGTATATATGAAATAGGTCTTGCATAGTGTCTAGTCTTGGTCTACTTGTGCTATGAACAATCAAATTGTCAATTATTAATTTTGTTCATAACACATAGATAGGATTTTTTTTTAATATTTTGTGATAGTAAACTATACAGCCTATCTGTCAGAATTGTTTTGCAGAATGAAAAATTATGCTCAACATCACATGATGTTATGGGAGGATACTCGTATCATGCTATATTTGATACTTTGATGTAAGTGAGAAAAATGCTGGCCTAACCTACATCAACGTTACTAATTTCACAAAGCACTGCTTCAAGTTTCTTACATTTCAATTCTGTAATCTGTTCACAGAGTAAAGACTGTCCTCAGGTAGCAAGAACGAACTGACAGCTACCTGACTACAGAAAATTCCAATATTGTTATTCTACTTATTCATTTAGGCTCATGATCTTGTTCTGGGGGACAAAAAACTCCATCGAACTTGACACTCTGTGACTCATCATCCAATTATTTGCTTTTATAAAGATACTGATAAATTTTCACTTGTCTACCACATTACATTGTCAAAAATTACACAAATACATTCATTTCAAAAATATTTTAATGAATTCCTAGAACTTTTATTGAAAAAAAAATATCGGAATTTGAAAGTTGAAAAATATGGAGGAGTATGAAATTTTCACTAAAATATGAACATTTTGTTAAAATATTATGAAATATGAAGTTTTTTGTTGGTCTTATTTGATTCTGCATATCATAAAATGTAAAGATACTTAACCTCAGCGCTCTCTGACAAATAGTTTAAAACATGAAATTTTATAAAATTCCTCTCTCTATTTATAACAAATATGAGAAAGTTTGAATTTCATATAATTAAACATCGCATTACTTTTTAAATTTTGGTGTGTGCGTGTATTATACCGTACATATATTTCACAAAACTATTACTACGTGTAGGCCTAATTACATTGAATTGTTATAATATTAAACAAACTTCAAAGAAATAAAAATAATATTAAAATGAATAGCACGAAAATGGAAACCAACCCAATTTATTTAAGACTTTTTAAATTTTGGTGTGTGCGTGAATTATACCGTACATATATTTCACAAAACTATTACTACGTGTAGGCCTAATTACATTGAATTGTTATAATATTAAACAAACTTCAAAGAAATAAAAATAATATTAAAATGAATAGCACGAAAATGGAAACCAACCCAATTTATTTAAGACTTTTTAAATTTTGGTGTGTGCGTGAATTATACCGTACATATATTTCACAAAACTATTACTACGTGTAGGCCTAATTACATTGAATTGTTATAATATTAAACAAACTTCAAAGAAATAAAAATAATATTAAAATGAATAGCACGAAAATGGAAACCAACCCAATTTATTTAAGACTTTTTAAATTTTGGTGTGTGCGTGAATTATACCGTACATATATTTCACAAAACTATTACTACGTGTAGGCCTAATTACATTGAATTGTTATAATATTAAACAAACTTCAAAGAAATAAAAATAATATTAAATGAATAACACGAAAATGGAAACTAACCCAATTTATTTAAAACTACGTACATATACACTAATTTATAATATTGAAAATAAACTATAATATAGTATAAAATTAATTATATCAGAATTGAAAACATTGATGTAGTATGGATAAATAATGAAAGCAGACGAATTTTTGCTATGGGAAATAAGAAAACATAAGAAAGATGATGCGCGGATACCCAATTCAGCCAACATAATACGGAGGGAAATTGGAATTCATTACCAACATAACTGAAAAGTTAAGTTAAAACCGGTATACGCAACTGGCGGTTAAAAGCAGGTGGTACAACGCATATTGACGTTGTACTCCTGCTAGCCTTAAGCGTCAGATGACTAACTTGGGAGTTAACCTGAAGTTCGTACAACCGGCCCTTAGTGAGATTACTACTTTTTGCCCCTTTTTCCCCTCTTTTTTATGCTTCAGCACCTCTTCCTCCACTCTTCTCTTCGTTTTTTTTAAAGATAGGACAGAAAAATGTACATTTTTTCTTCTTGAATAACGTTTTAAAATTTCAATCGGAAGCCAACAATAATAAATAAATATTAAAATATAATCCTTATATAATTGAATAGAAATATGAAATTAGATATGTTAATTTTCGCAGGTGATGTAGCATTAGTGGCATCCTCAGAGGACGAATTACAATATTCAGTACATAATTTTAACAAAATAGCCTTAAAATATAACATGAAAATCAATGTAGAGAAAACAAAAGTAATGGCTATTTAAGGAAAATATCCTGTAGGCTACCTATCAAAATTTGTATATATTCAAACATACTGGAAAGAGTAAATTCATGTACCTACCTGGGATACACATTAACATATTTGTATGAAGTAGACATAGCAAATAAGATTATTAATTTTAATAAAACCATGGGAATAATAAATCATCATCATCATAGTACATTCACGAATTTAGGTCATTTGTTGACCTGTTTCGGCCTCAAGAGAAACACCATCCAGAAGTCTTTTGAGTGGACGTCCTGGTCTTCTTCTTCCTGCAGGTTGATATCTTAACATTTGTTTGGGTATTCTGTGATCTTCCATTCGATGAACATGTTGCATCCATCTTGACTTATAATCATAAATTTTGTTTTCTAAAGATTCCATGTGCAATTCTTCTAAGATGTCTTCATTTTTTTTATGATCTAGTAGTGTGTATCCTGCAGTCCTCCGAAGATATCTCATTTCAGCAGATCTAAGTCTCTGTATATCCTTCTGTTTCAACGTCCATACTTCGCTACCATACAAAGGAGCCAGTGTTTTATACACTTCCAGTCTTGAATGCTTTTGGACTAACTGTGGCTTGAAGATAGAATTTATTAACCCTAAAATTCTTAAAAATTTAGATATTTTTGCATTTACATCCTTTTCTTCTTCATGTGAGATATTGCATCCTAGATATGTAAAATTATTCACCTGCTCCAAAATTTTATTGTCCAGTACAATTTTACTTCTGACAGGATCTACACCTTGAAATGCCATAATTTTTGTCTTTTCTGTAGATATCTTTAATCCATATTCTTCTGTAATTTTGTTAAGTTCATACAGACCTTTCTGTAGATTATCTTCGGAATTTGCTATTATTATTTGGTCATCTGCAAACAATAGGGTGTTTAATTTTCTATTTTCTGATATTCTTATTCCAAATTTATATGTTTTGTTCCAGCAACATATTACTTCATTGATATAAATTGCAAAGAGTGTTGGGGATAGGGGGCAGCCTTGTCTCACACCACGATTTATAATTCCTTCTTCAGAAAATCTGTTATTTAATTTAATCTTGATGGTGTTGTCTTTGTAAATATTTTGTATGTTCTGTCGAAGTAAATTTGGTATATTTCTGTCTTCCAATATATTTAAGAGTTTTGATCTCTTGACTGTGTCGAATGCTTTTTCAAAATCTATGAAAGCAAAATGTGTTTCTAAGTTGAATTCTCTTCTTTTTTCAAGCAATAGTTTAACAGAAAATGCTGAATCATTACAAGATCGTCCTTTCCTAAATCCATTTTGACATTCCATAAGGAATTTTTCACTGAAACTTTTCAATTTTCCATTTAAAATGTCTGCATAAATTTTGTAGCATGTGTTTAACAAACTGATTCCCCTATAGTTGTCCATTTTTCTCTTGTCTCCTGGAATAATAAATCCAGTAATGAAACCTTCGCTAGTCCAGAGAGCTACTCGAGTACGGATATACAAAACCTTAGCAAGACCTGTAGTTTGCTACGGTAGTGAGGCATGGACTTCAAGGAAAGGAGAAGAGAGCAGGATAACTTCTGGTGAAATGAGATTAATGAGGTATACAGCAGGATATACCAAATGGGATCACAAACGCAATGACAATATTTTGAAGGAACTAAGTTTAGAATCGGCCATTGAGTACATACCAGGGCAGAACAGCTAGATGAATCATTTGCGACGAATGACTTCACATATAGTTCCAAAGACCATGCCTCGTTATTGTCCAACAGGGAAGAGATCTCAGAGCCGTCCAAGGAAACACTGGATACAAAATTCGTCAGTGAGATCGTAACAGGCCTATAGGCCTAAGACTTGGTTGGGTGAAGAAGAAGAAGAAGAAGAAGAAGAAGAAGAAGAAGAAAAAATACAATTTATGTAATTTATACCCCAGAAAGAATGGCCAATGTGCAGTGTGAAGTCAACAATAGTAAACAATGAATATTAAAATATAATTTATGTAAACCATCAGTAATTTATATCCCAGCAACAATGGTCAATCTGCAGCTGTGAAATCAAATTCAAATTTTAACAGTGTTGCTGTAACAGTTTAAAATAAGTTCAGTTAGTACTGGCAATAATTTAACAGTTTTCTATCTACCAACTTGTTGTTGGCTGTGTTTTACTAGTCTGAACCCCAACGTATTTTTATTAGTATTACAACTGGGTTTTTATTAACAATAACTTGGCGAATGATAAGAAGGGTAAGTTGAATTCACTTTCAGAATTCAAAACGCAATTTATCGAAACTGATTACATCATTATTCGATGTTCCATCTGCGAAGTAAATATTGCAATAAACTAAAGCAATATGAATTGCCTCTTATGGACTCTATAGAGAAGAAAAATTTGGTGCAAAATGATATGCATATTTTATAAAGTGAGTTCATGTACCTAGTTCAAACCTTTATTCAATTGTTTCAGCAGCACCTTTTTTATATGTATTTTCAAAAATATTTTTCCTCCTTCTACGACAAAAATTTGCAGCTTGAAATCCTTTCCGTAGTCATAATGTTACTCATGGACCATGGTTGATGAAATGAAATGAAAACTTTAGATAAAGGGACGTCGGATTATGAAGTAGACTGACTGTGTTATAGTAACTGACGAGCTGAAACTATTTGGAAAATAATTCTTATAAACTATATTACACGTATACTGGCTACAATTAAGATATATACAATTCCTTTAGAAGTCCTTCAGCTCGTAGTTCCACTTCCACATGTCAACCACAACGATGAAAAATTCAGCCAATGTAGGGATGACATGTTGTCCACAAGTCGTAATAGACGATTTTTGCAACAGTTAACTAAGTTGCTGTTACTATCGAATCCGATGATTCATGACTATGCGAACATAGGTTTCCATACATCCCTATCCTGAGCTAATGTTACCTGTATAATTCGCCAATCTCTCAAATCATAGATAATGTTATTCTCTGAATTCGTTTTTTGGCCTACCTACTGAAGGTTTTCCTTCAGTTTTCCTACAAGAGGTTTCAATCCCCCTCTTTGATTCCCCATCTGTGCCACATCTTATTGTAACTGGTTTCCCATAAAGCTCATTATATGATTGATTCTCGTTCGTTTCGCCGGGGACACGAATGCTCCTCTAGTGGGGAGTTTCTTAACCAGACTAATTTACTTACGCTTATTTCCTTATAGATGTCAACGAGTGGCATGCGGTTAGTACATTGCATTGAGGAGACATCTAGTAGGAAACTAAGATATTACATGGATGGAGGTAGTTCCGTTGAATTTTGCTGAGCGTTCTTTTATTCATGCTTGAGGTTCTTTATTAGCCTTAAAATATTTAGATTCGTGATCCACACTTAAAACGTCCCTCCCGGTCGGGTTTGAACCCGCAGCCCTCAGGAACAAAATCACTAGACAACCGCAGCCTACTCGCTATTATGTAGTCTTCTCCATAAAAAATCTACACATGACCCGAGAGCGTGGAATTGGGTTCATTATTCAGCTCGGTTCTAGTTAACTTCATAACTGTACATGATCTTTATAGGAAACCAGATATAATAACAGTTAAGTCTCGTAAACTGTGATGTGCAGGACTTGTGGCACGAAGGGGGACTCAAAGATGGGCATAGACGTTTCTTGTAGGAAAACCAGAGAGGAAACGCTCAGTTGGTAGACCAGTAATGAGGTGGGAGAATAACATTAACCATGATGTGAGGGAAGTGGATTATACAGGGAATAATTGAAAAGCAAAATTGGACCACATAAGAAATGAAGAAATAAAAAGTGAATTATAAATATATTTAATAAATGATAGAATTCTACAACACCGCGTTGACTGGGAGGAGCATGTTCAGAGAATGGAAGAAACAAGATTGCCCAAAATAGCATATCAGTATAAACCTAAGAAGAGATGGAAGGAATTATTATGAATTCGGAACAGGCGAATCGCCTAAACCTTGAAGTGAAGATTATGACGATGAGATGATGATTGAAACCTTTAGCTCAGAATAGGGATGTATGGAGAGCTTATGTTCGCGCGGCCATGAACCTACAGTTTCATTAGTGCCAGTTAGTTAACTAAAAATTTACTCTGTTAGGACTATGGTCTAGTTGGCAAGTTAACCTAGAAAATAATCAGAAACTGATAGATGAAATGTCCCATAATACGAATTTAATATCAGCGCCTATTTGTGTTGAGACTGTTCGCTTGGTTGAACTATACATAAAGTTGTGTACTTGCGAAGTATAGTTTGATTAATAACGACGTTAGAAATAATTGTTTAACAAACAACTCTACAGAAAGTTTTGCATCCGCTTGAAAGCAAACTTCAATACAATGAGATCTATTGAAAGAGCGGATTACATTATCTGCACATTTAATTTTCAACAGTGTCTTTTTACAAACTCTAATTAATGTTAAATTACCAAGTTCCATTCTGTGAGTAATTTAATTAGTTACTTTGCATAGCGCCAGTTTAAATACTTCCACAGCACAACCACGTTGTATCCATAAATAGATTAATAACTCGCCGGGCATGGGTTCGAATCTAATAAAGGGCGAAACAGAACTCTACATGTTCTTCAGGGACGTTGGTTGATTGTTTTAATATGTGGTGTCTCCAGTGACTTAGTACCAGTGGTGGCTCGTAAATTCTAGGATAGTGGAGCCAGATTTTTTACAGCTGCCTCTCGATATGCCGTTATTGGCCCGAAAATAAGCCGTCCTAGGGTGTAAGCCGTATCTTAAAATTCGAGTGTAAAAATATTTTGCATGAAAATAAGCTTCCTCTGGACGGAGGGAAGACAAATTACAATCTACATGTATTTTTAAATGAATGTGTTAGTCGTGTAGAACTTCAGTTTTAATGCAATATCGTAGACAGAATTAAACTCGAATCCTGGCTTCGAATTTGTAAGGAACAATAACATACAGGGTGAATTTTAATTACACCGGCAAACTGATTCCTGACTGGAAAATGTAGCGGTTCTCAGTGGTAAACAGATCTCATGGTTGTGGACTTTTTATAAGCAAAATAACAACGTACAAATTTTCTACTCAATTTCAACGAATTAAAAAAAAAACATTTATTTACAGAGAATTACGCTTTTGTTAATACAATTAATAAAGTTTTAATAACGAGTGGTGTCGATGAAGTAATTAGAGGTCCACGTGCTTGAATCAAATATTTTCAAAGTCCAAATGTTTAACGGACTACAGTGGAGGAAATTGGTATAAAGCCACTAACTTTTAATAGTAAAACAACCTGAAATATTTATGCAAATACCGTATGTGTGTCATAGATTACATATAATTATCTTGGACATAATTTCATACAGGTCTCCTCATTTTGTATTTATTATATATGTAAATAATACGTAAAATCTAAGAAAACGCTGTCCTAGGGGTGGAAATCGGTATAAAGGCAGGTCAACTTCTGGCTCTTACAGAGACATAAATGTAAACAAAACACTGCAATTACATGGAGACGACGTGTCTGTGAGCATCGTTCATCAGTTACAAGTCAGCAGTACGTACAATGTCACGTGGAAAGCCTCTATCAAATGAAGGGAAATCAAGAGTTAGTGCCTTCAAGGAGATGGGCCTTTCCAATAGACAAATACCTACGAAATTCGGGCTTCAAGATGTGTCATTGATAATTTTGTCAAACTGGGCTCACAATATGAAAAAAAACGGGATATATGGACGGACAAGAAAAATGACTGAGCGCACTAAACATGTCATTTTACGTAAAACAAAAGGTAAGAATATGTTTTCTTCTCAAATACAGGCTGATTTGAAGTTGTCATTAACAGCCAGACGACTAAGACAAATTCTATCAGAAGACAAGAACCTAGAATTCAAAAAAACGTCTTAGTAAACTACCTATGAACAATGCACATAAGAAAGCTAGAATGAGTAGAAACTTCGGCGGTGGAGGCGTTATGATTTGGGCAGCATTCTGCTTTAAAGGAAGATCAAAAATAGCATGGATACGCACCAAGATGAATTCTGAGTCCTACACTGAGGAGCTTCTGAAGTCCTAATTGATATGAATGTATGAGGAATTTGGCGAAGATCTAATTTTTCAGTCAGATAAACTTCCATTAACGTGTCTGCTAAATCAAAGGAGTGGTTCAGGAAGAAAGGAATACCACTTTTGACGTGGCCAGTCAGAAGTCCTGATTTAAACCCGATTGAGAACTTATGGGGGATCCTGACAGGGCGTCCGTGTCGCAATGGACGGCAGTTTGGGACAGTGACTGAGCAGAAAAATATTATTCGGGAAGAGTGGGCTTGAATCTCAGTGGAAGAAATAAACAACCTCATCAAATTCAATGCCAAAGAGAATCTTCCAAGTAATTAACAACAATGGAGGTTCGACTAAATTTTAGAACTTTGTTGTAAACTTTGCGCTCAGTCTTTTTGGTTTAATCTGTGAAATACACAAAGTGCCTTTATACTAATTTCCACCCATATGTGAGAGTGGTTTCAGTTTTCATGTACTTTTTTGGACGGAAATGGATAATTAATTTGACATTATTAGTGTGTGTTTTATACTCAATCACCTCCTAAGTTAATATAGAAGAATGCCAAAGAAAGAGTAAATAAACTTGTGTTAACCCTTTTAACAAGTGGCTTTATACCAATTCCCTCCACTGTAAATCTTTATAAAGTTGTAGATACTTAAATTTAACAAATTCTCGGAAAAATCTAAATTTTAACTGGATCGGAGATCGCTGTCTGTAGATTTATGATGTTTAAACAATGAACACAGAATGACCGAGAGTGAGAAAATTTTAATATATGTTCACGCTTAAAAAGACGATAGCTCCTCCCACTTCTTTCGATTCCACTCGATACAATATGAATATACATATGTTACAATAATCTTATTTGCTAGTCATGTGTTTCCTTAGAGAGGGGTTTACGCCCTTTTAGTTCCTGAAATGTAAATTTGTCAACACCGCTATGTATATCTTAATAATTTACACGTGTGGTTCTTTTGCGTATATATGTTATCCTCATTTCTTGGAATTTCTGAATAATAGCGTTAATTACAATTTCTAAGAACTGGGTTGCTTTTAGATATTATTAATAGATAACTGTTTTCAGTTTATTTCCAATTTGTAAACTGTCATATTAAGAGACTTATATTTCCTAAAGGGCGATGAATGTATTTTGTTACTTGCATTAGCAAGGTAGCATTTTAACTTACTTCTTTATATCCTTATTTCTTGGGATTGCTGGTTAATAGCGTTAATTACAGTTTCTAAGAACTGGGTCAATTGCTTTTTTATATTTTTAATAGATAACTGTTTTCAGTTTGTTTCAATTTTGTAAACTGTCATATTAAGAGACTGTTATCTTTTCTAAATGGGGATGAATGTAATTTGTAATTGCATTAGGCAGGTAGCATTTTAACAGTACTTCTTTATATTAGACACGTAGATGGAATTTTACCTGGATATTTTTCTACGTTTCCACATACGTCTTTTATAGCGGTATTAATAATATATTATAGTTTGGTTATTTATTGATTTATTTAATTTTAATAAAAATGTTTATATAATTACCCTAACCCTTGTAATTTTCTGATTTTAATGATCTATTATAAGACATGTTTATCTTATGGTATACTTTTTTATATTTTCCGAACATTTCAGTTTTAGATCTATGTATATAAGAGTTTTATTTTAGTTTATGTGTATCCTATCATATTATTCGCTACAAAAAGGAGGAAATAATGTCCTATGATTAAGTGTCCATAAAAGCATCGTTGCAATGGTAGATGGCACTGACTTATGGCAGACTGCATGGTCTGTTATCACCGGACTTAATCCCCTGGATTTTTACCTCTGGGAGCATCTGAAAAGCATTGTGTATGCTGAACCAGTTCCTTATGTGCTTACCCTTCAACAGCGTGTCCACGTCGCCTGTGACGTTATTCAAAGTGAGGCCGGAACATGCAAAGAGTGAGGCAGTCCGTGATACGACGTCTGAGCGCGTGCATTGTATCCAGTGGAAGCCACTTTGAACATCTGCTTTGACGTGGATGGGATTATGCTATGTATTGCGTGCCGGAACGATTTTTTGTCGTTGCACGCACATCGTTCATTTCTGTACACATGCTTATTGGACTTTTTTCCCATCATTCCAGCCAGGAATCAGTCCCTGAAGTTTGTCGGTGTAATTGTCGTTCACCCTGTATGTCATTTTATAACGAATTAACTCACTGGAACTATCGAACCCGTATATTCATTCCCGCGCATACATAAGTTCTCCCTGCATCCTGAGCTAAAGTTTGCTAAACGAAATAGACCAGAAGAACAAAGGCCATGGGCAATTATTAAAGTGTAAGATCCACAGTACCCTCAATAATAATGTTCCTATAATATATGTGTAATTATTATAATATTCATAAAGGTTCCGGTTGGCCTTAAGTTAATTTTATAAGGATTATTCTATAATAGTTATTATTTAAATAAAATAATCTTTTTTCAACCATTCCCTCTATAAATCACCTTTCTCAAACCATGGTTAATATTACATTCCCATATCTTTCTTGACCCACTGTGTGTTTTGTTCGGTTTACCTTCGGTTCCCATGGCCCTTTTTAATTCCCCATTCGTGCTACGTCATACCCAGTGCATTCTATAAGTCTTAGCTCCAATCGAGATCATTTAGCTGATATATTATGTAGTTTTCTCTATTCACTTGTCTATTCGTCTCTCTTCTGTCCAAAACTTTTCTTAAGAACCGCATTCTCATATACTGGTAATCATATTTTCCCCTCCCTTAAAGTAAAAGACCAGGCTTCGTATCTGTATAATTGGGAGAATAGCCTATTTTTTATATTTCAGTTTAACTTTCTTTTTTTAAGGGAAGTTAAGGTGACAAGAGTTCCTTTATTGCATAATACCATGTGTTTCCAGAGTTCAGCCAGAGTTCAATTTATTTCTAATTTTATCGCTGTTTGTAATTATCATTCTTAGGTATTTTAATTCACCACTTCTTCAAAATTCCCCTTATTTCTTATTAAGTGCACATTTCCATTACGTCTTTGTATAGAGTTAGTACTTCACGTTCATGTTGAAGTGCCGGCCCCAAGCAACGCAAGAATACATTTCCAAAAAATGCAACGGAACTGAATTCAAATAACCCTTAAAGTGGAGATATTGCTTATCACATATAAATGTGTTGTCCATTGGGGCGTGATAAAATTGATTCTGATAGAGTACAAAGAAAAATTAATATTTAAAGATCTGCGTCAATATAGTACTTACAGGTTTACTTAATATTATAATGATATTGTGAAAAGAAAAATTAATGTGTGAACCAGAAATCGAACCGTGGACCTCTAGTTCTCCAGACTAGTGTGCAGCCCACTACACCATTCCACACTTGGCACAAACACTAACAATTCTTTCCACATATACAAATCTATAATTCTCGTTTCGTCCGCTGTCAGGTAGATGACACTGCCATCGCCAACGGCCGGCATCGTTTAGAAGTATCTATATTTGAGAATTTTACACCACCACTTTTTAAAAAAGTAGTAAACGATGTTGTTTAACATTTTCCAATACTGTTATTTTAACACAGTTCCAATAATGGATCATATTATAATATTATAATTATATTGTGAAAAGAAAAATTAATGTGTGAACCAGAAATCGAACCGTGGACCTCTAGTTCTCCAGACTAGTGTGCAGCCCACTACACCATTCCACACCTGGCACAATCTTTCCACATATACAAATAACATCGTTTACTACTTTAAAAATAGTGGTGGTGTAAAATTCTCAAATAGCTATAGATACTTCTAAACGAAGCCGACCGTTGGCGATGGCAGTGTCATCTACCTGACAGCGCGGACGAAACGAGAATTATAGATTTATATATGTGGAAAGAATTGTTAGTGTTTGTGCCAGTTGTGGAATGGTGTAGTGGGCTGCACACTAATCTGGAGAACTAGAGGTCCACGGTTCGATTCCTGGTTCACACATTAATTTTTCCTTTCATAATATCATTATAATATTGTAATATGATCCATTATTGGAACTGTGTTAAAATAACAGTATTGGAAAATGTTAAATTACTTAATAGAAGTTATTCTACGTATCGTAAATTTGCGTAATGGAATCTACGTCGAAGAAAGCCACACTCACAGATTTTACGCCCTCAAACTGTTCATAAATCCCGGCGAGGTTTGAACCCACGAACATTGGAACCACTAGTCCACTGAGTCCGACTTTTTTTTACAACAAATGGAATTTATAGTATTATTTTATTATTAATTATGGTTTTAAGTCGAATAGGCCTATAGCTGAATATTTTGTCCATTATTTTATAAACCCAATATTTTTCAATAATGTTTTTCTTGTACAACGTATTGATGGGATTTCCAATATCTTTTTTACTCTTTACGATGTTAATATTGTTCTCCCAAACATACATTTTGTAATGAAAATAAGTAAATAAAAAAAAGTATTGCATGAATGTAACAAGGCACAAAGTGTGGAAAACTTAAAACATTTAGTTATATTGTAAACTACAACAGAAATAAAGATGTAGGTAATAGCTTCAATTATTAAATGTGTACTTTCTCGTAGTTATCTCGGATTTATATTATTCAAATCAAACCTTTATTTCAGTGCATGTATTTAAATAAGTAAAGCATTCTATAACATAGTTATTCAATATATAGGCCCAATGTATGAATGCATAATTGTAGGCCTATTATTTTTTTTAATTTACAGCAAGTTCCACTACATGCGTTGTTATACCCGTATATGCCTATGCCCGTTTTATTAATCTTATGGTCTGTTTTTAACTTTGGCCTATATAACTGTATGTGAACTAACAAATGATCCTCTGTATTTCTCGGTGTTACTCTTCAATCTATTAATTTAATATATGAATTACTATGTATGTAGTCCACCGTTGTGGTCTCGAGGTAGCGTGCTGCCTTGTCACGCAGCGGGCCCGGGTTCGATTCCCGGTCGGGGCAGTTTTTCTGGGTGAGGTTTTTATCGGGGTTTTTCCTCACCTGTAAGACAAATGTCTGGAAAACTTTAAGGCCCAAACGGTCCCCGAAATCATATGGCCATCATCCTTATCATTATCATCCTTACCATTATCATTATCATCATCATCCTTCACCGGTGTGGAAAGCAACGGGAAGCTACCACACCTACACAATTCCCTAGTAAAGCTGCAAGCATAGCATGAAAATGCTATGATTGAAGTGAAGGACCTGCCTTCGGGAAGAATTACTATGGATGTATGTATGTATGTATGTATGTATATATGTATGTGCGTATACGTACAGATATCTTATATATAAAAATTAATGTTTGCTTCTATGTTTCTTTGTTTGTTTGTTCGCACTTTATGCGCGGTCATACCGTTGATCCGATTGTGATGGGGTTTTTCAAAATGTTCAGGAGATTCCCGGGATGAATATAGGCTATACGAGAGTTGTGATACTCAACTCCTACACCCTTAAAAATCGCCCTTTGTACTGGAAAACGTGAAAAAAGTAGCTCTTTGGACGCTTAAATGGCTTACGCTGCTTAAACCATAAGAAATACACAAAATGAATGTACACAGAATTGAATATCTCAGAAAGCTCTACAATAAATTCCGCGACAGCATATGTTTATCTCTTACGGATAACTCACAGAAACCATGTTTGTCTTTCATTGATACCAAGAGTTCCTTATTTCTTACGGATAACACACAATAACCATTTTTGTCTTTCATTGATACCAAGAGTCTCGCGCCGTAGCCGAGTGGTTAAGGCGAAAATTCTTGACGCAGAACTACGGGACTTACGCTGGTTCGAGTCTCTATGGGGGGAAAAACTTTTTCTCATGGAATTTCGGCCAGTATGGGACCGGTGCACAGTGGGTCAGAAATGAAATCTAGCTGGGGGAAAAAAAAACTGTTTTGACTCACTCTCATCAATTTATATATTTTTTAACTCTAATATAATTGTTATATGACGGTTCTTAACTTATCTGCAAAGGAGGGTACGATTCTAATGTTCATGAAGAGAATATAAACATCGGAAGTTGCCGATGGTTAAGAACTCATCTGATCTATATCCCAGCTGCGTTATTAGCGTTATGTGTTCAAGTTCAGTGAGTTTTTCTTCTTATTCTATATGCATACTTCACCTCAAGGTTTGTAATTTTATTGATATATTTAATGTGTTTCTATATAACAAGATACGTATTTTGTTAAATACATGTGGAATCATACCTTCCAAGCACTAAAAAATGTATACAATCATCTTATTTTAAATTGAGCTACAAAGCAGTGGCGGTTCCAGGGAGGGGACCATGCCCCCCCCCAGAATGTTTTAAAGATAAATTATGATTCTAATTAATGAAATATTATCGTACACTTAAAAATCGAATAAACTTCGGTGTGTGTAGCGTTGCTGACCGGTCACGATTAAACTGGTGATCGAGTTTCTCGTATGTATATATATATATATATACACATATAGGCAATATGTAATTCTTCTGTATGTGTATTTGTCTCTGAACTTCTCCTAAACGACTGGACCGATTTTGATTAAATTTTTGTGTGTGTCTGTTTGAGTCCCTAAAACCATTAGTTGAAGTCAAAATTGAAAAATCGCTCTAGCGGTCACATTTTTCGACGTTTCACAACTCAATATTGTCCAAAAATGAGCTAAATTCCGACAATTAGAAGTGAAGGTTTACTTGAAATCCGAAATTAAAAACTCCTGTATATCGACTGGACCTATTTGAATGATTTATTTTTCTGTGTGTTTGAGTGGGTCCCTGGATGGTTTTAGATTCACAATTGGACATGGTAGGTGGCGCGGCGATCGGGTTATAGGATTTTTTTATGTCAGATGCGTAGTCATCTGCATTATCTTTATGTTCCGACATAACTATGTGACGTCATCATTCACACTTCTTGAGCCACAACAGAAGGCTGTAAGAGGTTTTCTTGCGAACTTATTTAATAATATCTAATTATGTCCTAATTGCTGAATTGTATGGTAAAAAAGTAACATTTTTATAGTCCGCCCATGACACGAGAATTGAACGTTCGGGCAGGACAACGTCTGCCGGATACGCTAGTATGTTTATATATATATATACTATCTGGCCCGGCGAAATTCGTATCGCCTTTAAATCTGCATTCTCAGTATCATCTATAAGTGTATCATAAGGATTATATACATTTATTGATGGAATATTTTGAGGAGGCTTGCTGATTGCATTATACTTTCCTTTTTTTTTCTACGAACTTGTTGGCAGTTTGGATTCTCATCACCATCAAGAAGTTTCTGTATAGTAATATCATCTTGTGATATATTATAGTCATTTTGTTTTTCGTTTAATTGAGGCATGGAGATTGTTTCTGTAATATTAGGCATATTATTATAACTAACAGACTTACTTACAGTTCTATTATGTTTTTAAATTGACATTCTTCTTAAATGTAAGATTTATGTCACATAGGCTTATACCAATTTGCGGAAATTCACTTGATATCTCATCATTCATGGTCTCTAGAAATGATTCGCTATATTCTTCAATGTCCCTTCTCGGTCCAGTTAAATTTAAATTAACTTGCTGTCTTTCAGCCAGATTACTTAAAACTAATACTTACACACGAAGTTAATATTATTATCAATATATTGAAAATAAAATAAAAATTGAACACACTTAAATTATGAAATAATCAATATTTGTAATACAACAAAAAGCACAGCCACCTGGATCTCTCTTTGTTAAATAATAAACCAATTACCTTACCAAATTACCTTACACAGCCATCTGTTAGAATCGTATGGAACTCACAGAGAATTATAACTCTTTGTTAAATAATAAACAAATCATTTGCAATAAAAAACTAATGCGACTATAAATTTAGTTACAAACTACCCTATGTCTCAAGTTGGATCAAACTGCACACAGTGTGCAAAATTATATTAAAATCGGTTCAGTAGTTTAGGATTCCATCGCGGACAAAGAACGTGACACGAAATATATATATATATATATATATATATATATATATATAAATGAAATGAAATAAATGCCTGAGCCGGGAATTGAACCCGATGTCTCTAACGCTTGTGTTAAAGCGCTCCCAACTCTGGAATGTCAGCACAAACGTTTAATTGTCTTCCTAAGAGACCTATTTAATATTCTCAATTAACGAGAGGCACCGGGAAATAGGTCGAACTGCTATCTAGACGCTGGTGTAACAAGTAAACATTTTTAAAGAGATTTTTTTTTACTTTGTAGCAGCAACGCTGTTTAGTTAAATGTTATACTTATTTTTTTTACATTTAGCAATGAAGGCCAATTCTGATATAAAAATTAAAACAAACGCCGGAGCCGGGATTCGAATCCGATACCTCTAACTATATATACCATGTGCATATTGTCCCTGCTAGTAACTATCAGATTATTATGTTAGGGACAAATTATTATAAATGAGGAATCTAGAACACAGAGGACCAGTTTTTAACTCTTCAGTCCCATATTATGAATTCAGGTGGAGAATTGTTTTACGGATATTTTCTGTATTAATTCGAACAGTTTGTTTATATCTTGTTGCTCAGGAATCTGAAGTAGATACATACACCATCTTATGGTAAAACAAAATATTAGAACCTTGTTGTTCTGCAACGAATTTTCAAAGATTGATGCACATCGTACCCGTATCGCAGTTTTAAATATTATGTCGTTCGGAGAAGACGCTGAGAAAGAAATGAGGTGTTTCGGATATTAGGGACGAATTACAAATATACGCTCTCGGAGAACCGTTAGTTCACTAAATAAGCACATCTGTCTTACGGATATTAAGGCCGAGCTCTGTTTTCAATGTATGGATTAAAAAGTACGTGAGAAGAATGCAGAAATTACATTATGTATTATTTATTTTTTTACTCTTTCTTCTCCTTTTCGTTTACACTATTTTTTCCTTCTCCTTTTCGTTTACACAATTTTTTCCTTCTCCTTTTACTTTATTGTTTTTTTACCTTATTGTTTTTACCTTTTTCCTTAACTTTATTCTCACACATATACACAAGGACAGGACACACACCCAGACCCAAGGTGGAGATTTAAAATCCCCTACCCGCCGGGAATCGAACCCGGGTCGCCGGAGTGAAAGGCAGCTACTCTAACGACCGGACTGTTTTTTTTTTTTCCCCTCTTTTACTTTACACCGTTTTCCTTCTTGTTATGGCTTTTTTTTTGTTAACTTTCTGTTATTCTCACATATGAACACAAGGACAAGTCACACACCCAGACCCAAAGTGGAGACTAAAAATCCCCTACCCCGCCGGGAATCGAACCCGGGTCGCCGGAGTGGAAGGTAAGGACTCTACCGACTACGCCACGGCGACGAACACTTTTCAATTGAATTTGTTCTATACTTATAACTAGAGCTGAAAAAAAATTATAGTTTATTGGCTAGGCTGCATCGTACTTGTACCGCAATGTTTATAAACTGTACATTGACACGCGCTACGCGGCACAGACTTCTGGTACAGTCCGCTTTGTGTAGGAATGGACTCATCTTTGCAGTATTTTTGTTTCGGCATTCTGATACAACCACACGTCACGTAACAGGTCTATTACTGAGGAGAGTCGAACATACACACTCTCCGCTCCGAGCAGGCAGTGGAGACGTTCGACAAATATGAAGTTAATTGCTGTCCCACGTTGTGTTGACGTTTTGAAACAGTAATTCTCTTCATGCCCGATGTTGTAGTAACATTTTGAAGAAGGATTGGTGTCCCAAAAAGAATTACTGGTTGAGGTTGGGTTTTATTTTCAGTAGAGCCAGATTCTCTTCTCAAGGTCGGAAGTTGGTACACTGGATAGAAAAACACTTTAAAAAATCACTAAAAACTGTTTCTTGTAGAAATAGTTACAAATTTATTCACTTTGTAGAATCCCAGCAGATTAAGTAAATGTAGGTGGAATTATTCATCACCGTCAATTAAAAATAAATTATTTTCTTTTCTTGAAAAAATTATTATTCTTGTATTAAATATTGCATTTTATCAGTAGATCTCTCCTTGCTTCTATCTTTGTTGAAAGTTGTATGCAGAATGACTATTGTAATTCTTGTATAATTTTAAAGAACATTATTACATCACATGATATTAATTTTAAATTCTATTGGTTAATAGTCCATTAAATATAAGGTTTAAATTTGATTTGTTAAATCAAAAAGTTAATTGTTTCAACATCCAATCAGAATTTAGTTTACTTTCATTTAAAAATATGAAGTTAAGCAGGTGTTCTTATTACAATTATAACAGAAAGCTTTATTATTCTGACAACAATGACTTAAAGCAATTTTTAAAAGCATTATTTAGAAAGACTGTTATGTAGTACAATTTGTTTAATTGTTACTGAGACATTTTTATTCAACAATGAACAACAATGAATTATTTAGATGTTTTCTTTATTTAAGTTATATTTAAATATTAAAATAATTTTAAAATACAAAATTATTAACTTTAACTTTCATATTTATTATGATATTAAAATCCTGCTTTAAAGACTCGCATTTTGTAAACAATGTGTATAGAAATTAGTTACTATCCTGATACCGCTACATTTTTTCAGCCCTAGTGAGAACAGAATAAAAATGTAGGTATTTATTTTACTAAGTTGGATTATCATTACACATTGTATCTCAACAGTTTCAATGATAAAATTGAAAAATGAAAATAAGAGAATAACTTATTACAGGTTTGTATTTTTATTAAATTCTTAATGTCATCATATAATATTCTATAACTTTCACTTGATAATAACAATATAATAATAATAATAATAATAATAATAATAATAATAATAATCAGCACTTTAAATACACGCAAATCATTATCAAACCGTCAAAGAGTTAAAGAATAATAAGCATCTACTTAATACATTATTATAAGTAATGCTACGAGTGATTTCCAAATTATCGATAAATGAGGAGTGAATTTATCTAGAGAATTTGGAAATGAAGAGTGGCATTTGTTAGGACTATTTAACGAATAAAATTAAGCTGTTTACTCGCAAATCATTATTTAACTATAGTTATTTTAAAATGTGTATATATTTAATGTAAACGGCGATGTTTGAAAACAAATGAGAAACGTGGTACGCTTCATTTGTTTCTCTTGTTAATCACTGCAACCAGATCATATTATTTATTGCCAAAGGATCGCAATATTGTAAGAATGCACCCTAGTGGAGAAATTTATAACCAACATTATAGATATTAACAAGTGAATGATGACAAATCAAGAGCTTCAGAACATTTGAATACTACTATTACTTATCGGTATTAATTCATTTCTGATGTTCTATGATGTAAATATGTCAATTATATTTTTCTGCAACGCCATTTCCCGGAACATAATTCGTTTAAGAAAGTGCAAACAGTGTTTTTTTTTGTGGTATAATGGATTGCTACAAATGTTTTTATATTATCTCCCGCATCTCTGTTGACATTCATGCACTATATATACAATCTGGTAGCCGTATTTCTTGGTGAGTCAGTCACTGCAAAATAATGCTATGGCCTAATCAGAATGTTAGAGGGGAGGTGTCCTCTTTAATATGATACACTTTAGTTGATAAATTCGAGGCGAAACACGAATGTGATTGGTTATAAATAAAAAAATCATTGAAATGTGATTAGTTATTGACTCCCATTTGGGGCATGAGTTACATAGTCATTATAAATTAATTTGTTCTATACAGACAGCAAATAAAAGCACAGTTGTATCTATCTTATCAATTATTACGGTACGTAGCAATTCGTAGTAGTACCCATTGCTTCACAACATTTTCAATGGAAAATCATACATTGAAAACAGAACACAAAATAAAAATAAGTATTGATATAATAACTTTCATCACATTAAAAAAGAATAATATCAATAGTCTGGTTGATCATCTTCTTCTTCCCCCGGAAAAAGTCTACATTATCTTGGTCTTGAATGACTCCTAGCATCCTCTGAATTAAGAACTTTTTCGAAATAATTTCTCCATGGAAGAGGCACATACGGTATTAGTGCAATGAAATCTTGGTTTTTGTTTGCTGACAGATTTAATGGTTTGCCGTACTTCTGAGTAAGTTCTCCTACTGAAAAATTGAATTTCTCGCAGTTGGTGTTCTTTCCTTGCTGAAGACAGATCTCGCTTCCGAGTATTTACAGAAGACGTGGATTCATGTTTTTCAGAACTCGTTAATTTCTTGAGATCCGTGAAAGTGGTTTTTTTTTAGGAAAAATCGTTTTAAAATTTCAAGATTTCGATGTTATTGGGAATTTGGCGGTGTTATTCTAAAAATATGTAAATTTGAGTCTTTTTAATCCTAGTTTAGTATATTAAACCCAATAAGAATGATATATCCAGTAGTTTAAGGTCAACGTTTAGCTTGTACAATTGATACCCATTTTAATACACTAAAATGCACAATTTTGTAATCGTAGTCACTAAATTTAGAGAGAAAAAACTTATCTTACATGTTAATATAATTCGTATTTCCTGGAATTCATATTGACCATAGAACTTAAAATCTATGGAGAGACGATATTTGAGCATGAGTAGGAGAGAAAAAATATTACCTCTATGTTGTGAACTGTGTTGCAACCATTTCCCGTTGCAAGAGTGCATGGAGGAAGCAGATATAGCACCATAATAATAATAATAATGATTTATTTTAGCTGGCAGAGTTAAGGCCATAAGGCCTTCTCTTCCACTCAACCAGCGAATAGTAAAATTATACAAAAAATTACGTACATATTACAATTTTAAGATATTAAAATACAGACTAAACAAAATACAATGATGATGGATCTAATACTAGCTAATGCTAACAAAAACATAGAATATAATAAAATTAAAATGATATAAAATAAAGTAAGTAGCTTCCTACATGATTATTAATAGAATGCTCTATATAGTTGTTATGTAGTTAATGTTTTCATTGTGTCGAACTTAAGATATCAGTTAATTTGGATTTAAATAATTATAGCGATTGACAGTCCCTGACATGACTGGGAAGTGAGTTCCATGCTCTAGCCATAGATATTGTGTAAGATTCAGAGTACAGACAGGTCCTGTGTTGTGGTATCAAAAGTAAAGAAGAGTCTTGTGATCTTGTTCCTAAATTGTGATGAGCCGATAAATGTTGAAAACGTGTTGTTAAATAAGTTGGTAAATATGTGTGCAGAATTTGGAATAGTAAGGTATGTGAATGTAAAGTTCTTCTGTCATTTAGGCAGTTAAAAAGAAGATGGAATCCGAAAACAGTGTTTAAAAATGCATTATGAAAATTTTAAATGTCGGGTGTTATTTCGCGTTATCGTAGGATTTTGCGTTATTTCGCGATTCATAAATGCTTTTTTTTGAGGTTATGGGAAGTAGAGTTAAGAGATGGTACAAGCAAATGACAAAATTAAAGCATTTCGCGTTATCGCGACTCGCGGATTTCAGGATCTCTATTAATTTCACTATAATATAGTTTTTAATAGAGACAATAATACTTGTTATTAAGATCACACAACACGTGCAGCGTGAGAGAACAGCGGAAATCACGTGACCATGTCGAATTCGCTGTCATATCCTAAACCTTTATTTCGTTCTTTCCTCGCACACTGTTGTATTCTAAATAAATTTCCCTGTATTAGAGGCGAATTAGATTATTTTAAGTGATTACACCAGGTATTACAGTCTTCCACGTTTTGTTTACAAAAAAAAATGAACCTTTGTCGAGTTCGCTCTTAATATCCGCAACGCCTCAAATTGTTAAGTATAGTTATCCCCTCTGGCTTCTAGATGCCTCAATTATTGTTGCTATATAGCCTTTTGACTATGGACTAGTGATAGGACAACAAGGAAAATGAAACTGTTGTGCCTACAGGAATTGGGTTTATATAAAGATATGAAAGCGTATATAGCATAGTGGTGGCAGTTTTTAAAAAAATTGTAAAGTGCACGGTTATAAAGAATAAATTGCATACTGTATTTCACATACATAAAAAATATTAATACCATCACTTATGATGTGGACACAGGCCAAACATACACAAGTCTGAAAACGTAACTTTTAACGAGAACTTATTAATAATCGGATATTTTTAATTACTTCTCACCAAGGGATATCTACCATAAGAAATTAGCTATCACTTAAGAACTTTACCTTCATGATAGAGGAATAAAAATTGTGTATTTCTGATATATTAATCTACAAAATAAAAATTACTAAAATCGGAATTTACCTTAATGCCACAGTTAATATCACCACGATAATCAATATTAACCAAACTTGATTCTTTGTACGCTGACAAATATTTTTTTCTGAAAATAAAGAAAAATTATGCCATATACCCCTTCATATACAGTAGAGTCGCTGTAAAAAACGGGTAGCGAATCACACGACAGCTTCTAATCAGCTAACTAGCTGCTTCACTATCAGTGCTTATGGGACAACAGACTCACGTCACAATTACAGAGGGTGTTGCTAAGTCTACCCTTATTCTCACGCTCTTTTTCGAAATAATCTCTAGCGTTAAGAATTATTTCTCTGGTTTACGAATTGACTCCTCCGCGGCATCATGACGCTTAAATTCACACATGACACCATACTGTAATAATACTCTAACTGATTCGTCCACCACACAAGACCGTACGACTTGACAATGCCGCTTTGTTTTGTAAACCACGTGTAGCGGTCCCGCCAAAAATCGGGTAGGTGTAGCCACGCCGGATATAAATACTGTAATTACTGTATTTTGAACACTGTAAATACAACACCAACTGGTGTTTAAAACTCTGTTAGTTTTGATTATGAAGAATTAAATCGTGCTGTTCCTACTGTTGTTTACTATTACGTACTTATCTAACGTCACTCTCACTTTTTAGTTAATCTAATATTGCAACCCCAAACGTTACGATAACCACGCCAGACAAGTGGAACAAAAGAAGTCCGTCAAGCAGGAGCTGCTAAATCGAGTGAATTCCTCAGTAAATCTAATTTATGGTCTGATTTTACTGATTACAAAATTGATTATACTTTCCTTATTCAATGTAACAAGCCGTTTTCTTGAGAAAAATAAATATGACGGTCGCTAGAATGATTTTTTAATGTTGGCTTTCAGATAAACCCACACTTGTATTGGTCGTATTTGGTTGATATTTGGAGAACACCTTCCTCTTTTTATTTCATTCGAATATGTCGGGGTTCGTTACAATAAATCGAAAATTAGGCCGCTAGTACAATTTCTTAAAATTTCACTTAATAATATATCTCATTCGTAGACTTAATGGTCTGATATTGCTGGTTATGAAACCGACAGTGTTACTTTTTTATATAATGTTAAATGCAGAGTTTTGTTCCTAAAAAATGTAGTCTCTTCAGCGTTAACACATAATAATAATAATAATAATAATAATAATAATAATAATAATAATAATAATAATAATTATGATGATAATGCTAATGCTGATGATGATAATATTAATAATAATAATAATAATAATAATAATAATAATAATAATAATAATAATAATGTTAATAATAATAATGACAATGAGAACAGGGGTCCCCATCTAGGGGATATGTGGATGGCGACCACAAGGTGCCCAAGCTGAGCAAAACATTTCTTCCACTTACTGGTGTTTTGCACTCTTTTAACTTTACTATCTAACCTCTCTTGGTTAACTCTTGTTTTTTTTCGACCCCGACGCTATTAGGGCATCCGAGGGCTAGGGAGTCTTTCCTTTCTTCCATTTCTTCTTTCCTTTCTTTTCTTTTCTTCTCCAGAAAAGCCTGACCAGAGGGTATATGATGGCAGCCCCATCACTGATCTTGCCTTCCTTTGGCCAGCAACCAATCGAAGGGACTATTATTATGCTTTCAAGTCTTAATACGAGAATTTCCCGGAATGATAAAACTTATGATCTCTGGACCGTCCTATGAAACGCTGGGGGGAAAATTTTCTATACAATCGTAACAGGCCTTGGCCTAATACTTGGAAGGAAAAAGAAGAAGAAGACAATTATTACTATTATTATTATTACTATTATTATTATTATTGTATTATTGTTATTATTATTATTATTATTATTATTATTATTATTATTTCCACCGTTGTGGTCTCGAGGTAGCGTGCTGCCATGTCACGCAGCGGGCCCGGGTTCGATCCCCGGTCGGGGCAGTTTTTCTGGCTGAGGTTTTTATCGGGGTTTTTCCTCACCTGTAAGACAAATGTCAGGAAAACTTTAAGGCCCAAACGGTCCCCGAAATCATATGACCATCATCATTATCATCATCATCATCCTTCACCGGTGTGGAAAGCAACGGCAAGCTACCACACCTACAGTTCCCTAGTAAAGCTGCAAGCATAGCATGAAAATGCTATGATTGCAGTGAAGGACCTGCCTTCGGGCAGAATTACTATGGATGGATTATTATTATTATTATTATATTATCATCATCATCATCATCATCATCATTTAAACTGGCAGACTGTCATAAGGCCTCCTCTTTCTCTCAACCAGTAAAAAATATTAAATACAGAAAAAAAAATACATGAGATCATGGCATAGAATATATATAATTATAAATCAATATTAACAAAATAAAAATGAAACAAGCCAATATTATTAGAGAAGTGAAACATCGGAAACCATCAATTAATCTGCTGAATGAGCAATTAAAATATATTTTAAATAAGAAAATGTCCGACAGTCCCTATCTCTTGTGCTAATAAGAAGGAGTTTCAGAGTCTACATAAGTGGATATGGTATAGGGATTAGAATCCAGTAGTGGGACGTGAAGTACAAGGTTCTAGTGCGATCGTATAATACAATTTTGGAAGGCTGACGATGTAAGCGAGAGGATAAGTAAAATGGTGTAGATGTATGTATAATTTTGAACAGCAGAGTAAGAGAATACATTTTTCTACGATCATGGTGGTGGTGGTGGGTGTGTGTGTGTGTGTGTGTGTGTGTGTGTGTGTGTGTGTGTGTGTGTGTGAAAATTTGTAAAAAATCAAAAAAACTTTTGATGAGAACAAACTAAATAACAATAAGAACGAAAATAAGGTTAGAGTGAGTGGTCTTAATAGCTTTCTGTGTTTATGACTACATTAAGGATTCAGGAGAAGGAAGATTAAGTCCAGGTTTGCGAAATTTAAGAATTCATCTGTTAAAGATGTACTTTATATGAAGGCCTGAAATTTTGCACAGTAGGCTATATCACTGGAGAAAGCGAGGGATTAAACTCTGTAAAATAACTGTAATACATTACAGAACTATACCTTATCCGCTCTTAGAGTGATCCTAACACACAAACGCCAATTGTATTCTTCCACCATTCGCGCCACAATTACTGTCACATTGACAGGGAGCACGTGTGTGGTATATACGACATGTGATCATTGAATGGGGTAGATTACAAGAAAGTTGGTGAGATTTTTTTACTGAACTTGTGGAATACATTTAAAATAACTTTTTTACCACTACTCAAATGTTTGCAAGACTTATATTAAAAAAAAACCTAACGACACACCAACAGAAGACTCAACGCCTTCAGCCAATTTGTTGCCTCAGAATTGACTGAAGCATGACTCAGTTACATCATCCATATGTAATAAACAATTTTTAGTTGTAATTATTGATTAGGTATATTTTAGAATATTGTTTTATGTTTTTGAATTTTTTTCACGAAGAATAACAAATATATTCAGAGGACATATTTTTAATTTAATGAAGGGAACTACTTTCTCGCGTATTTATTGCTTCTATATCGTACGTCGGTGTCCGCAACCAATGAAAAGCGAGCAGAACACATGGTTTTTGTTTTGACAAGGATCACTTTAAGACCGGATATCCTTTAGTAAGAAATAGAAATATGCATACATTTTCTCGACTTAGCAATTTCTTAAAATTAAATATAATTATTTAGAATGATGAGGAAAGTCTGAAATACTGTGTTGGGCAGGATATGCGGCGCATTTGGTAAATGAAAGAGGAAACTTCTTATAGGAAAACAGAGGGCATCTTCCCAGTAGGTAGGTCAAAAAAGAGATGGGAGAATGACATTAAAATAATTTGAGAGATGTGATATATATAGGGAATGACTGAGAATATTAGTTCAGCATAGGGATGTATGGAGATCTTATATCGGAACGGCCATGAACCTACGGGTTTATAATGCCTGTCCATAGTATCACTCAATTAGTTAATTAGAATGATAACGAGATAATGCAGTCTTCTTCTTATTTATTTCAGTCTAATCTCTTACGCTATGAGTAATTGTTACATGTCACACACCATCCGGCCTTACAGTGGCTTGACCTGTCGGGAGAGGGACTCTAAACTGTGGATCACACACAATTTTTTTTGAATAGAGAGTCTCCCCTAATGAGTGATCAGTTCAATGTCAGGGCCTCCTCCGGGACAACACAAGATTAAGACGAAACACACATTCATACTGAACATGATAGTGATCATTGTAATAACCAGATGAAGTTCGGGAACCGTTGGGCCTTTCCTTATATTTGTCTTAGGATCTGTTTCGCCAATAGATGTGACAGTATTACGCCAGTTTCTCTCTGTATAATGCATAGTCTAAACTGGCGTAATTCTGTTATCTCTATTGGTGAAACTGACCTTTACACGTGAGGAAAATCCCCAGAAAAAAAAACATTACGTAGGAAGCTGGTGATGAAATTCGGGCCTTCTGCGTTCGTGGCAACAACGATACCCTGAGACCACAGCAATGGACTGTAGTCATTTTGAGTATACTTAGCCATGTATTATGGAACGCCTATTGCTCTATCCCATTATTATGGAGATGAGTGGAATGCAAGTCCACTCCTATGACCCGTACCGCCAATTCTAGATTCGTCTGTGGCCGGGAAAGGAGACTTCAACCCACCTGTTGGCATTTTCTGCACTTTTTGTAGTAGTAGTAGGACTTTATTAGACAAAAAGTAAGATATTTACAATATTATTTACAAATTTGGGTCGCACGGGCAGTAAGCCGTACGTGCTGTTGACAGTCCGTTACAATAAAGTAATAATTGGTACTAGTGTAAAGAAAAATAAACAACAAAAACAGCAATAACATTACAATTACATAAAGAAAACACAATAATAATATTACAATTAAATAATAACACAATAGCATTATACACTAAAAACATTAACATTACAATTACATAAAGAAAACACAATAATATTACAATTAAGTAATAACACAATAGCATTATACACTAAAAAAACATTAACATTACAATTACATAAAGAAAACACATTAATATTACAATTAAATAATAACACAACATCATTATACACTAATTAATTTATATATAATTGTTAATAATTAATGGTATTGCATTTTGATAACATATATTTATTCATGAATGAGTGTTGTCATTTTTCGCGTTTTGTCCAGAAATTTACCCAGGTTTATCCAATTTTCTGGATTTACCAATAATTCGTAGCATGCCAATCTTTCCCGATTTGAATTTAGAAATCTTTCCGGTAATAACTGACGTCTCCAATATTCTAAATCATTACATTTTCCTAATATATGTATCTCATCTTCAAAGTTCCCGCACATTGGACATATTCGATGATCAGACTCTCGAGTCAAGAGGCAGCATCCTACTACATCCCTAAAACTACATATTTTCAGCGCCTGTGGGTTACCAACCAACTATTTTTCCCCCTAATATAAGATGAAGATGAAGGGCGACACAAAATTAATGAATGAGAAATGAAATGACATGAAGGGGAGATGGAGAGTGTTTGTGGGATTATATTCGAAAACGGGAGAACCGCGAGAAAACCCCGAAAATCCCGGTATGGCCCACCACCAATAACCCTCTCGAACCGCCCGGGAGCAGTCGCACCCGCTAGCACGCGTCTAAAGAAAACGCCAAAACTAATACAGTAAAACTTGTTTAATCTGGAACGTGAATAATGCGGAAATCTGTACAATGTGAACAAATGTATTGGTCCCGGCAAAATAATAGTAATTTTACGTGTATTGATTTTGTATAAAACGGAATCTGTCCAACGCGGAAACGGAATTCTATACAATTCATAAAAAAACGTTTATAAGGCAGAAAGGCGGAGAAATAAATTAGTTTCCACTTTATTTAATTCCCGTTAGGCGAATTAATAATAAGTGATGATTCCTGCCGCCGAGTGAAGTATTGTTTCTATCTGTATCTGGAATTTTCTTTCGGCCTCATAGCACACCCATTTTGTGAAATACAGGTTCGTTTAACAAATATTTGGCGTGTGACATATATCCTACAAATACCCAGTGCACTGTAAAATCTTAAATTAGTTTAAGATCTGAGACCGATTGTGTACCTATCTTTCACATGTAATGTTCTCAATTTACGGAATAAAGATGGCAAAATCGTATGTATCATTGTCATTAAACGAAAAAGTGAATGTGGTTGAAGGTAATGAAGAACAAACTCTCAGTACGCGAAAAAATGACTCAATTTAAATGTGAAAAAACGCAAGGTTATGAGATTTTAAAACACGAAGAAAAAATAATGAATGGATGGATGCCAGGGAATTGTCAAGAGGAAATGAAGAAATCAACGAGATGTGGGAGTGTTTTACAAGTCCACGATAAAAAAAGTCTCCAAATTTCCGGACCGATGCTCCATAGTCAAGCTTTATTATAGTTAAATCTGTTGCTATATCCCTGGGGAATAAATATTTCAAGGAATCTTCAGGTTGGTTGTCGACAGTTTTAAATGACGACACAATATGGTGTGGAATGAAATTTGCGGGGAATCAAAGGATGTGGACGAAAGTATAGTTAGTGAGCGAAAACCGAAATTGCATACTTTAATTTCAAGATATGCGCCTAAGAGATATTTTTAACGCTGAAGAAACGGGACTGTTTTTTTTTCGCACGTTACCGTCGAAGTCGCTCGTGTACAGGGTCTACTATATTTCACTTTCCAATGGCATCGGAACTACAATTAATCCAAGGTACATTAAAAGACATATACGGTGCGCTATAATCTAAGATTAGTTAATATTTTTTGTTCTTTTTATAATGCGGAATGTTGTCTAATGTGGAAAAAAATTGGCCCCATGCAATTTCGCTTTGAACAAGTTTGACTATATATGTAGCATACTGCAAATACGGTTGTTCCCATTAATGTTAAGTTCTTTAGTTCTTATGAATTTTGCAATATATTAATAATGTGGAGTTAAATTAAAAAAGAGCTAATTAATTTCAAAATAATGTAGCGAATAAAAAGGCGAACGGAGAAAACTTCATAACAGTGAGCTACATGATTTTTGTAAGAAACCAGATATAATAAGAACAATAATTAAGTCCCGTAGACTGCGATGGGCAGGACATATGGCACGGATGGGGAATGAAGGAGAGGGGAAACTTGTGAGGAACACTCCCAGTTGGTAGACCAAGAAAGAGATGGGAGAATAACATTAACCATGATTTGAGGGAAGTAGCTTATACAGGAGATGATTGGAAAACATTAGCTCAGGATAGGGATTATGGAGAGATTATGTCTGTGCGGCAATAAACCTACAGATACGATAGAGCCAGTGAGTTAATTAGTTTAATAAAAATCATGTCAATGAAACGAAAACAATCCTCTGTGATAAACAAAAAGTAGAATATAAAAACTCTACCATGTACAGCATTATTGTAACGTATTAACAATTCAAAGAAAAATGTATAATACCAGATTAAAATATGTTTATTTTAGGGGGAAATAACAGTTTTGTTCGATAAAGGATAATTGAGTGTTATTAAAGGTCAAATTAACACTGATGGGAATATCAGTCGGATGACGAACATAATAGACTTGGAAAGGTTATAAACTGTGGAATATTTTGTTCATCCCTGGCAAAAGGAGCTTGTGCTGACGTCAAAGCAATATGCAGTATTCTTAATGCTGAAGGTTACCATAGCTAACAGCATCATTTGTTTATATTTTTGTTGCAGCCCCAATCCCACCGTCAGACTGAAGACGTATACTTCCTCTGTCAGTTGTGGTCAGTGCTTGTTAGTAAATTCATCAGGTTGAAGAGCCTCGATTAATCATTTGGTAAGTAGCCCGTATAAATATTATTCTCACATTTTCATTGTTTGCAACGTACATAATTTTATTTCAATCTGAAATACCTATCTTTTTATTAAGTTAATATTAGCATAGGGAATGTGGTGCTTACATATATTCCTCGGATATTGTGTATAGAGTAATTTCATATGTGACTGACTGACATTTACAATACACGTTTGCAGCAAAATGGTTGCATAAATATTACAATTGATTGAAATCTACGTGATATGATAGAGGAATAGTGTGTGGTTAAGACTGTACTTAAATATACAACTTTTGAAGAAAAACAGTACTATTTATTATCTATCAAAGTATGTGTGACTGACTGACATAAATGTCAACTCATCATGCAGCTTAACATGTTCATCTGCATCATGCTCTGAAGTGTGATTCCTAATTCAATTTTCCAAAATACCGTTTGGAGGACACATTTCAAGTTACATTCTCAATAAAAAACCAAACAAAAATCGCAATTAAGACCAGAGTTCTAACCTAATATATGATGTGTGACTGACTGACTACATTCTGTGACTCACTGACATATCTGATTTTTTATTAGACTTTAATATTCTGGAGCTGCAAATATTATACAAATATTAAAAATAATATGAAATTATAATAGATAAGTCCACCGCTGTGGTCTCGAGGTAGCGTGCTGCCTTGTCACGCAGCGGGCCAGGGTTCGATCGCCGGTCGGGACAGTTTTTCTGGGTGAGGTTTTTATCGGGTTTTTTTCCTCACCTGTAAGATAAATGCCAAGAAAACTTTAAGGCCCAAACGGTCCCCGAAACCATATGGCCATCATCATCCTTATCATCATCATCATCCTTCACCGGTGTGGAAAGCAACGGGAAGCTACCACATCTACAGTTCCCTAGTAAAGCTGCAAACAGCGTGAAAATGCTATGATTGCAGTGAAAGACCTGCCCTCGGACAGAATTACTATGGATGGATAAAATATAAAAAAGCGATAATATGGAGATGAATAAAGAACTTCACTCCTTTTATCACGTATAGGAAATGTACAATTTGATAGCTGTAAAAATATTAAATAAATAGTGTAATTTATTTAACTTGGTTACCAAGTATCATTTTAAATGTGACAAACAAAGAAAATATGAACTTTTTAGCAACAAAGGGCCTTCTCTGTAGTTAAATATGCCTAATATGAGTATAATTTTATTACATCCATATTAACTGATTAAAATTTATCTGATGCTGTTAATAGATTGAACCATTAAAATAAATAAAAATGCCAATATGGAATTTGCATTGTTCGTTCCAGAACACTAAAATTAACTTTCACGCGTCTCAACTATAAAGACAAACAAAATTAACGAAAAAGTACAGTATACAAATTATTGAAATTTGTATTTAAATATGGAAAATTCTGTTATAATTCTTTCAAAGCAACTGATTACAAATTATATTGCTGACACGAGTTCTATTTTTAAACTAAACAATCGAAAGAAATCTCTTACTCTTATGATTGACTGTTTGCAGCAGGTGCACAGAGTACAGCGTTGTCATACGTATTTAAACTCTGTTGGTTTCCAATAACGCTACACCCAATAATAATTTTATTTCACACTACAGGTTATACATACTTAATCACATATACTCCACCCCAATTGTATTTTTTATACAAGAAACTTCATATGATTTAAAACTGTTTTTGCAATTAACAAGCATGGCTCTGTTTCACAAAGTGAATGCTAGTACAATGTGGCAACATCGCACTGTGAATCCCCGATAATACGGCACACATGTCATGTCAAAGGTCAAACTAATGCGAGAACCTTTCAGGTTCAAGGCCTTCCACACACATTTTCTAACAGATATGAACCGCGCACCTGCTTCTAATTCCACTGGCTTAATAACATACATATTGAAGAATCGCATAATGAAAAATTATTTAAATGCCATTAATAAAAATATAAAATGTAATTAATATAATTAACGTAATTACTTTACAAGACAATGTTGTTAATACTTTTTTGTTAGTTATGTACCGATAACGTAGAATCCCAAGAGGAAATTTGGATCCATCAATTATCGTATTGTGTACAATAATTTTTGTGTTTTATGTGACTGACTGTAGCTTACCCTTAATAATTATGGGACGCATTTTAATTATCTAGAATATTATATTACAATTATTAGTATTGTATTTATGATCAGGAAGGACCGAAATATGGTATAACAAAAGAATCGGTGAAACAAAACAAATGTATACAGTGAAATCGTAAAACAAAATTTCGTTTAATTTTGCATGTGTTTTCAGGTTTCGGAATATATCATGTTCTACTATTAATTTAGATCAAAATAATCCGTATTTCAAACATTAACTTCTATAATCGGAAAATTTCATCTGCAAAAAAATATCTCATCGAAAAAATTAACTCCTGCGCCAATTTCAAAATTTTCACGTCGGTATGATATTTTCATGTACATTTAAATCCTTCCGCTGACTGCCTTTTAGCTCAAATTGTCACAAAAGAAGTGCCAGTACTTATTTTATGAAACAGCTGAGCCGAACAGTCTACCAGATTTCCTAAACCATGTTTATGTTAATACACAGCGGAGTCCAACAAGAAACTGACTGCGTTATGCGTATTAGCAATATAAGTGAGGCGACAAAAAGTCAGTCAGTCAGTCACGGGACTCCAGTGGGTAAAATAATGACTTTACAAGAAAATGTCCTCTATACTTTTTATTAGTTGTGTACCAATAATATAGAATCCAAGAGAAAATTTTAATCCATCAATTATTATATTGTGTACAGTAATTTTTATCCGTTTTCTGTGATTGACTGACCATAACTTACAGTTAACAACTATAGGACACATTTAAGGTACGTAGAATATTAGAATGCAATTAATATTGTTTAATTTACGACCAAGGAGGACCAAAGTATGGTTTAACAAAAGATTTTGTGAAATAAAACTAATTCATACGACCAAATCATTAAACAAGACATTGGTAAAATTTTGCATATTTTTTCAGGTTTGGAATATGGCAAGTTCTACCGCTATTATTAGATTAAAATAATGCACATTTGAAACATTTTCTTATAGAATTATAAAATTTGATATTTACAGATATATATTGCATCAACAATATTATTCCTGCGTCAGTTTGAAAAGTTTCACCTCGGTATGACATTTTCATGGAATCGCTCTATAATAACTGTTAAAAATACTTTTGGGGGATAGGTGTTGCAGAATGTGGTTAGCGAGCTAACAAGTGTATTTCATGTTTTTTTTCGACAAAAAAGTACGATAATTAGCGAAATAATTACAAGCGGTTGTAATCCATAAAAATATATTAAAAAATGTAGCCATTTATTTACGCAATTAAATTTAAAAAGCTAACAACATGCCTAACTCGAACCTTAAAATATTCCACTTAATGGAGTTATAAAATTGGGATTAGGTTGACAGAACGAATTGTAATAAAACAATTGAAAACAATCAATATAATTTGAAACCTGTGGTTCTTCCAATATACACTTTCCAGATGGACGAGCAGAATCTTGTGTTGTATAAATAAATATTTCCTTAAAGAATGTAATTGTTTTCAGTAACGGTCTTGTTTGTACACACAGTCTTTATAGGACAGTTATTTTAAATGTATTATAACATTAAGGTAATAAATATATGATTTTCATATGTAGGCTACTCATTTTACTAAACAATCGGTACATTGTACAGTACATTCATTATACGAATAGCACACAACTAGAAATAAAGTTTCATCATCATCATCATCTTCAAAGTATGGGCCTGTTGGCCCGTTCCGCTCCCCGGCGCACTATATGCCGCAGCCGCAGGTCGTCCTTCCAACGACGTTTTGTTCTTCCTACATTTCTTCGGCCTAGAGGCCTATAATAAAGCAGCTGTTTTTGATAAACGATTATTTGGCATTCTTTGTATATGTTCAAACCAATTACGTTTATTTGTGTGTATTTTCTCGTTTATATTATAGATTTGTAGTTCAGCTCTGATATCCTGACTTCTCTTTTGATTTCTTAGAGATACACCTGCAACTGATCTGAGAAATCTCACTTCTAAGAAATAAAGTTTATCTTTATGAATCAGGTCAACTATGTAAACAAACGTAATAAAGCAATACAATATAAACAAAAGTTAAACAAATCATGTAGCAAAGCACAAAAAGTAATAAGCATAAAAGTATTATTAATTTAACAGAGATGAATCATTTAGATATAATTACCAATTTAATAACTTATTACATTTTCTGCATTTATTTCCAAAGTTTCTAGAGATCTACTTTTTTCCCCTTTATTACAAGCATATACACATTAAAATCTGAATTAAAACAGTGATTAAATTCAAGTATGTGTTTAGCGTAGTTCCTAAGAATCTAGATTTTATTGACATGCTCTTGTATGCTCTTTTAATAGCACATAATAAAAGTATAGATACTTGAACTACACTAACCATTTACATTAATTTGATCATTTTTATAATTGAGATGTTAGTGTTATGGGTTTCTGGAGTATAGGGGAAAACTACTGTAGATCCCCTAGAAACTTAAGAAATAAATAAATAAATAATTTAATTAATTAAGAAAGAGTAATAAGTTACTACATTTCCAATTAGTTATAAATTACTCACCTCTGTTAAATTTATAATAATAAATTTATGTTTTTAAGTTTTTTATGCATTATATAATTTGTTTATTTTTTGTTTATGTAGTGTTACTTGATTACGTCTGTTTACATAGTTGGCTTTACTCATAAAGATAAAATGTATGTAGTTTATGCTATTTATCTGATTGAATGTAGAGTGTACCGAAACAGCTATATTGATTGTTTAATGAAATAAGTATATATGAAAATAATTTTAAAAGGTGTATTGTTCTATTTATTACCTTAATTATATCATGGATTTTCATCAAATAAACACGAAATCAATTTATTATTAATATTATTATTAGAAAAATTGTTTATTTTTATAATATAAAGTGTATAGTTACTTTTGCACAACTGTTAAACATACAATATAATAAAGATATTTGATTTATGATAAATTATTTTCACATTAATTGGAAGAACATTTATTTAACATATTTGTTTGTACAGAAAAAAATTACAAATATAGAAATAAATATAAATTTGTATAAATTCTCAATAGTTCAAACGAGGTTGCATAGCCTTTTGATTTTAACACAACGTTGCATCGACTATTCATTGAATTAACCCGCTTTTGGCAAGTTTCTGGCTTAATTTCACTCCATTTATTTAGAACTATGCATTTAAATTATTCTTCTGTTGACGAAACTTTGAGAATGGACCACAGGTTCTCATTGGGGTTTGGGGGTTAAATCGGGAGATTTCAGTTGACATGTAAAGATGTTTAGGCACATTTCAGATGCCCCATCTTCTATTAACATCAGCTGAATGCTTTGGAACTTGATCTGCTCAAATAAGAAGGTGCTCGATGATTCGGAAAAAATGTATTGTAAATTTAGAATTGGGAGAATTTTCTTCACGTGATATACTTAGGGACGTTATTAAGCCACATTTAACTGTTAACTACATAGTTGATAAATCTAAGTTTAAAGACACGTGAAATCCGTGGAGTGCCAGAAGCAATCCCAGATAATTGAAAAGGGCTTGACAGCAAGAGAAATAAATATGTTGGTCCCGAAAATTATAAACAATACATGCACATCGGTATCGAGAAAGCGTAACCCCGTTCCAGGCACCCCAAACTCAGAAGTGGGTTACAATTTCATCAATACTAGGAGAGAAAACCGGAAATATCAAAATGAAACCTTGCTGCATTGAATAAAAAATGTAAAATTATTGAGCGATTCCATGAAAATGTCATACCGAGGTGAAAATTTTGAAATTGACGCAGGAATAATTTTTTTGGCGTAATATATATATATATATATATATATATATTTAAGGATCAAGTTTTCTGATTCTATAAGATAATGGTCCATAAGTGTATTATTTTAATCTAATATTAGTGGCAGAACTTGTCATATTCCAAACCTGTAAAAACTCGCAAAATTTTACCAATTTGCTGTTTAATGATTTGATCGTATTAATCCGTTTTATTTTACAAACGCTTTTGTTAAACCATACTTTGGTCCTCCCTAGTCGTAAATGTAATAATATTAATTGCATTCTAATGTTCTATATACCTTAAATGTGTCCTATAGTTGTTAACTGCAAGCTATGGTCAGTCAGTCACGGAAAACGTATAAAAATTACTGTACACAACATAATAATTGATGGAATAAAATGTCCTCTTCGATTCTACATTATCGGTAGACAACTAACAAAAAAGTATTGAAGACATTTTCTTGTAAAGTCATTATTTTTCCCGTTAGTGTCCCGTGACTGAGTGAATTTTTTCCTATCGTATATATGCTAATACGCATGTGTAGTCAGTTGTTTGCTGCACTCCGCTGAGGATTAACATAAACATGGTTTAGGAAATCTGGTAGACTGTTCGGTTCAGCTGTTCCATAAAATAATTACTGACCCTTTTTCTGTGTCAATTTGAGCTAAAAGACAGTTGTCGGAAGCATTTAAATATATCCAGGAAAAAGGCTGCAGTAAACGAAGCACTCATACTTGTTGATTTCTCAGAAAATCATATCTACAAAGAACAAAATGAGATCCAGGCAGTTGATTCGATAAATTTGCATATATCTCAATATTAACTGCTGTTGCCTAGTTTATATGGAAGGTGACAGAGAAGTTCAGAAAAAAATACTTTGTTCTAGTGTCAGGTTATGTGACACATAGCAAGTGTGCTATAGATGTTTGCTATAGAAAAGTGTTTTTTTAACTATAGTGATTTCTTACAAAACTTGAGGTGATAAAAATTTTTAGTTGGAGCAGCTGGTAATAGAAATAGGCCTACACATTTAGCAATGCGATACTGCTTACTTGCATATTTAGATTTTGATATAAAATGGAACTTTTTTTAATCGTACCATGGAAAGGGGGCTATAGATGCGATTGGCGGTCAAGTATAAAGGATGGCACGGATGTATGAAAAATCGGGAAAGAATATACAAAATGGTGCATAATTATGTAATGTGAGTTGTAAAACCAACCAAATAACTGCAGTCACAAAATTATATAGAAGAAGGAAAGAATTTTTTAGAAGAACAATTTGAATGTCTTGCATCTATCATATACTCATTGTATATACAACATGAAAGCATTGGACCCGTATGTTATAGAGTATGCACAACTGTCAAACAATCAGCGCAACAAATTCATAAGTTCGTGTGTTAAAAAAACTGAATGGCGTGACAGGCCTAGAAAGCCCTTGGCTGCTAATCTCACATCCAAGTATATCAATCACAGAGGTGGACAATCATCTAACCAACATATAGGGTGACATGTGGTCAGCATGTCGGATACTCCAGCCGTTATGGCTGATTTTCTCGACCGCAACCACTAAATATTGTAGCTGCCCAAATTCTTCATGATTCTGGGCGGGCACCAATCCCATTGTGGCCGAAATTCCATGAGAAAATTTCTTTTCTCATGGGGCTCGAATCAGTGCTCTCTATTGAGACATCTTGACTCAAACCATTCAGTTACATCGTGGAACTTCATGCGTGACAGGAAACATTATTTTTATTAATGGGCCAAGTCAGGTTAGCGGCGAGACCAAGTAATGATATGTTTATAAGCGATCTCATACATCGATGTTATGATGTGAGTCATCAGAACTCGGGCTAATTAGTGTTATGTTTTTATGGTTGTTTAAAAGTAGAATTCAATACGTCAGCAATTGTTTACTAACTACAGCTTACTAATGCGATTTACAATAATTTGTTTTGAAAGTACATGCACTCTGATAAATAACTAACTATTAAGAATGTGTATACATTCTGTGGGGGGTTAATTTTTTTATTTCAGTGGTTCAATCTAGAAATCAAAAATATTAAATCTTACATCAGGTAAACTGTAATAAACTCCACTCCAAGCGCGACAGGCCCAGAAGGCCCTTGGTCTACCAACCGGCTGCTGGCCTCACGTCCACATGTGTTAATCACAGAGATAGACGATCATAAGCCAGTGTAGGGGTGACATGTGGTCAGCATGTCGGGTCACCCAGCCGTTATAGTTGGTCTTATCCTGGAGTCGTTACTTATTGTATCTACCCAAATGCCTCACCTGTGGGCACCTGTCCCATACTGGCCAAAATTCCATGAGAAAATGTCTTCCTCTATGGGGACTCGAACCAGCGTAAGTCCCATAGTTCTCCGCCAAGGCTTCTTGCCTTAACCACTCGGCTATGGCGCCGGACTAAATTGTAATCAGTTACTATATATATATATATATATATATATATATATATATATACACATGCATACAATTTTAGTAGGTATATTTAACAATAGAGAAGGCACTTTGTTATTAAGTATTTAATAGTTTCGTTATTTTTATAATTTAAAATGGTACATGGCAAGCGAGTTAATTTAATTACATTGTTGATTTATTAATATTTATTTTCAGCTAAATTAAATTTAACAATTTTCGTAGAATTGATAAAGTATTTGCAATTCTTTATTAATCTCTGTTACTGAAGCTGTTTCTCTACTTTCATAGTATTTTGTTACATTTGTGTAATATTTGCATTATGAAATTCTAAATAAAATTCAGATATGTCAGTCAGTCACAAAATAATGTCAGTCAGTTATACATCACATATTAGGTCATAACTTCGGTGTTAATTGTGATTTAGTTTTATTTTTTATTTAAAATGTAACTTGAAATGTGCCCTCCGAACGGTATTTTGGAAAATTGAATTAAGAATAACATTTTAGAGAATTATGTAGATGAACATGTTAAGCTGCATGATGAGTTGACATTTATGTCAGTCAGTCACACATACTTTGATAGATAATAAATAACATTGTTTTTCTTCAGAAGTTGTATATTTATGTACAATCTTAATCAGACACTTTTCCTCTATCATATCACGTATATAACACCTCTGATTTCAACCAATTGTAATATTTATGCAAGCATTTTGCAGCAAAAGTGTATTGTAAATGTCAGTCAGTCACATATGGAATTGCTCTATTTATATCACTCATTGCACGGTAGTGAGCGATCTTCAAATTTTAATGAATGAACATTTTTCAAGAACAGGGAATGTCAAAATATATCGATCGAATCGAATCTTAATAACATAGCGTACTCTAAAAAAAAGACAAATATAAGATTAATGTATGTCGCTTTAGCTTTTTAAATTAAAAACCAAAATTTGAACATATGAAGCTAAATTCAACATAGCTTATATAAATAAAAAGTGAAACTAACATTTCTAGAAGAGGAAGCCATCTTGAAATAATTCGCTAAAATTAGTGAAGAAGCAGTATCTTTATAAAAATTACCTACATTACCTGTGTTTGAATATTGTGGCAATTTGGACCTTAATAATCCTGTTTGTTCACGCTAAGTCTAAATGGTACAAATTCCATTTTTTCATTATAAATATAAATTTATTATATTTGAAGAGAAAAATTTTCGCCTAGACCGAGACTCGAACCCGGGACCCTTGGCTTTCCGGGCCAAGTGCTCTACCAACTGAGCTACCGAGGCCAGTTACGGTCTAGACGCAATTTTTTCTCTTATATACGTTGTAATTCCCTATCGCCAAATACTTTTGAAACCATTGCTTCTATCTTTGCAAATGGCGGCTTCTTAGTTAAGAAGACATTTATTGGGAATTTAACATTACTTTATAAAGCTAGTAAGGCTTCTAATGATGTTTTTATTATTGATTTAACATTTCTCACTGAAAGATAAATATATAAGTATATAAGAGAAAAAATTGCGTCTAGATCGGTAGCTCAGTTGGTAGAGCACTTGGCCCGGAAAGCCAAGGGTCCCGGATTCGAGTCTCGGTCTAGGCGAAAATTTTTCTCTTCAAATATAATTTATCTTTCAGTGAGAAATGTTAAATCAATAATAAAAACATCATAAATTTATTTTTTTAATATAAATAAATGTATGTCACACTGTAGGCAAAGGGAGGAGTTAAAACATATACATATTAAAAATATATAGACTAATATACTTATTCTAAATATAATTTATTGAAAATGGTGCAGATTTCAGGAATTGTTTGTACACTTGAAGTTGTAATAGAATATGGTTTGTTTATACTGTACACTTTAACTATACACCTTTAAGATTTCCTGACATTTGTCTTACAGATGAGGAAAAACCCCACCTAGGAAACTTATCCCGACCAAGACTTGAACTCGGGCCCGCTGAATTGATCTAATTTAAAAGCGGCTCGTTTCTAAACAATTACTTTAAATAAGCTAACCAACATAACATCTAAATATACCGGCGTCAATTTTAAAATAGCCAATGAAAAATAAATGGAAAGTTTTTACGACCGTTGATTATATACGTTTGTATTTAGATCGCGTAGTTATATGTCTGGGTAAACAATATTTCCTCGCAACAGATTTCTAAACTCTTAAACAATTCTGTAAGATTCGTATAGTTTTCAATATGTGGTTCATGTACCCATTGGGACCAATATGTGTTATACTAAACGTGTAAGGAATTCAACAGCTCCCTGGAGTAAGGGATATGATTCACTGTGGCTTGTATTTTACATATTCTCTCGTCTTCTTTCGGTTTGGAATCTCCCACGTTCAGCAAGCAAAGTAGATGGATTCTATCGAATTTTCTCGACCTCAGCAAAGAAGGGATTACCTACTGCTCTAGAGTTACCTATATCGTAACATTAAAATGGTTAGTAACCTGCATGCAATATTTTGAAAGCCGTGTGAAATCACGAACAGATGAAAGTGAGGATTTTCTAACAACACCGCTATTTTTGTCATATCGCTTGCAACTATGTTTCTTTGAAATATCATTTTAAAAAGCTTCTTGTTCTTTTTTGTAAGCAACTCTTATTTACAGACACTTTAACATATCGCACCTAGGATATTTAAGTGTATTTAGTACAATAAGAAGAATAAGAATAAGTTTTATTCGCAAATAAATGTTGTACACAGTCGAATGAGCAATTGCTCATGCTCGGGTGCAGTACAGTTACAAAAATAACACATATCTATACATTACAAAGTTTCAGTTAAAAGAAGAGGGAAAACAAAATATATAAATTTAGGAGTAAGTTACAAGATATAAAATAAATTCTGGCACATAAAACAATTAAGAAATAATACAAGGGGAAATAAAATAGACAAAATAATATAGAATAGATTAATTCAAGAGTGAAGAAGGAATTAAAGACATTAGGAAATAATATAAAACAACAAATTTAGGAGAAAGTTTACAAATATAAAATCCACTCTGACACACAAAAAAGTAACGCAAAGGAGAATATTACAAACAAAACATTATAAAAAACATTAATTCCACACTGAAGAAAGCAGGATGAGTTTTATTGTTGTTTATTGAAGACTGATTTGAATTTAATGTATGCTATGAAATGGTGATTTTGGTGCTTTATGATATATTCCAAATCTGATTGGCTTACGACTGAGGAAAAATGAAGAAAAAATACAATCAGGTTGAACACCTAAGAAGTTTAAACACAGTACCTTCCGAATACGAGGTTCAAACGCTATTGTCCGAGCCAACTCATTCTCTCTGAAATCATTTTTCTTTTCTCTCTATTCCTAATACAAGAAATTGTGAGGAATTATAAATACGAAATCATTTTAATGGTATAGAATTTCTTTCTTTCTATTTTGAATAAATTGGGAATATGACTTTAATATTAAAATTTAACTTATTTGTAGGAATACTATTAGTGAAGACGGAAGAGGCAACTAATACCTAATCCAGGAAGTGCAGAAGAAGAAGAAGAAGACTTATTTGTAGGAAAATATATATTTAATTTTGCTGTTGATTTTGTACCATAATTTCGCGTTTTTCATATATTTCTAAAATGGCCGCACAGACATTCTTTCACACATAATAACTGACGTCATAATCGTGATTCACTTTTAACTGCACCAGATTATACAGTGCGATCAGAATAGAATTGGACAGTAGACGCGGGGTTTGTGCTGTGCGGTGATGAAGGCTTATACATGTAGATACGGGACTTGAAATGTGCGCAGGGTCGGCAGTATAAAGCAATCCCACGCATTCACAGTCGCAGTCAGATTGTCTGCTTCGAGTGGATAATATGTTCCCTCGCTTTTCGTTGTGTACTAAATGGCGCGTGTATTTATGATGATTTTTGTTGAGATCTTATAACATGGCTGCCCCTCCCTCCAATAATCTTCTAGGGGAGATTATATTATTAAATAGAATAGTTGGTTGAAGTTTTCTTCTTATATTAATATTATTTTTATCTTTCTTTAGCGGCCTATACTTTATATATATTTTTCTTATAAGTTATTTCAATTTTAAAATTTGTATGTTGTAAAACAGAGGTGTATAAGTGTAAACTGTATAATGGCTAATAATTTTTCTACTAAACAACGTGTATTTATTTATAAACAATATTTGTTAACTCAGTCTGCCAGTCAAGTACGAAGACTTTTTGTAACACGATTCCCGGGTGTAAAAATTCCGTCACGTTCAACAGTCCATAATCTCTACAACAAATTTTATAAAGAGGTGTCAAAAAATGTATGGACAACTAAGATGAGTTCCAACACCTGCTCCAATAAAGTTGGTAAATACGACAATTTGTAAAATAGTTACGAAAATGTGTGTGGTTGTATCACCGCGATCCTACGCTGCCCGTTCCCCGCCTCGAGTGCGTCAGTAGTGTATAGTGAAATCCCCGCGTCTGTTGTCCAGTGCTATACTGATCGTACTATATATATATATATATATATATATATATATAACGATAACAAATGAAAGATACAAGGAAACACGCAGGTAAGTCACTTTTTTTTCGAAATGGACTCTTAGGTGTCATTAGATTCTCCATAGAAAGCAATATTATTTAGAAGTGTGAAACAATGAAGTATACAGTTTGGTCGTGGGTTTATTTACCTCCGAAGGTTGGCATTCAGGTAAAGAAGAAGTATGTATTTAGTTCAACTAAAAGTACTTTTCTAGGTTTCAAGGAAAAAGTGACTTACCTGGTTCTTTAACTGTATCCACCAAATGATCGTTTGCTTGTATTTTTTTGTGTTTTCCGAAACGAGTAACTTTCTACCATAGGCTTATATACAGGCTACATCAAAACTATACTCACAAAATAATTTACCTTAGATGTTTGAAGATTTAAAAATATCACAAAATAAACACTATTTCATTATTACGAATCTAGTCCTTGAGGACAAGTAGTTACCATGCTCGCCTGGGATTCCAAGGTCCACGGGTTCAAACTTAGCCGGGGTCGATGGATTTTTAAGGGCGTAACATTTCTGAAGGGCAGTAAAGCTAAGGATACCTTTTCGCAGACTTGCAGTAGCCTACCTAAAAGAGACTCAAAAATTAAACTAACAGCCTAAAAAATTCTTGACCTGTCATCCGGCTGCTGGCCTCGCATCCATACTTGTTAGTCACAGAGGTGGACTTGTGTTGAGTGTCCCCAGCCATTATTGCTAGTTTTCTTGAACCGAAAGTGCATTTTTTCGGTTCAGTGCGGTATCTTTGTACTCCTCCCCACACTGGAACATTTGTGAAATATGCCAATATCCATGTTCTCCTAGTGGCTACCCCTTCCCTCTTCATCCTTCCTGCCGCGCATGTCTACGGCGCATTCCCCCTCTACCTCGGAACCTTTATATACATAGTGCACCTACAGAACTATATCATTCGATCATCCTAGCAATCGGCGTTTTGGTTGTACAAACGGATTCAAGAGTGGAATCCGGTTCCAGGTCAATATGCGACTGGAAAGTTAAACATGGAATTTTACATAGACAAGTTGTCCAGAGGCCTGTTTGAGTTGGTCCGACCGTCTAGGGAAGAGGATATCCCCGAAACTCGGACATCTGTGTGAGTGTGGTGTGATGTATGGTATGTTACTTATTTATATTTTTTTCTGTACGGCTACTTTGATCGTTTGATCAAATGCCATCATTTTTTGTTGTCAATTTACTTATACTAAGCCAACTTGTTTATTAAAGTTATCTTTTAAACAACGCCCCTCTTGCTTTGTTTAAGTATAAATAGTTGTTCACTATCCTGTTATGGAAATCACTCACGTAAGAAACCATTCCGAGCTCCTCAACTATCAGGCTGATTAGCATTGTTAAAAACACAGTCATTGTCTTGTTCACTCCCTGTATGTATTTAATAAGAAAGATGAATCAACGGCTACCTTCTATGGGCCCGAGGTAAGCCATTTTCCTGATAAGATATCCTCTTTGGAAATCTGATCCACGTTAATAGAAACAGCAAATTACAAAACCCGATCCCGGAGTAAAATGGTAGCAATCTGCGTGGTTTTCATTTGACCCACAAATGGTAGTCAGAGAACGTGGTTTATTTTATTGTGGTCAGGTGTCGCACCGCGCGCACATTCTCAATCTGATGTTCTTACTTGTTGTAGCTGCCCAAATTCCTCAAGATGCTGGATTAGCAGCGGCCCCATAATTATCGAAATATGACTAGAAAAAAGATCACACATGAGGACTCCAACCAGAGCAATTTCTGTAGCTCTGCACCACAGCAGCTCCGCTATGGCGCGGTACTACAGAACCTTAAACCTGATAAAATAGGCTTCTGAGTAAAAGGTATTGGCCCTTTCACACCTATATTTAAATCGTAACCTAACCAGTTAAAGAATTAGGTTTAATAAAAAAATACAACGTGTGCGAAAATACAAACTTCTGGTTGTAATAAAAACAGTTTACCATTAATGATTCTATAATTCATTATAATTAAATAGTCCACTGCTGTGGTCTCGAGGTAGTGTGTTGCATTGTCACGCAGCGGGCCCGGTTCGAATCCCGATCGGGACAGGCTCCTGGGTGAGGGTTTTTTCGGGGTTTCTCACCTCACCTGTAAGACAAATGTCAGGAAGCTTAGGGCCCAACGGTTCTCGAAAATCATCCGGCCATCATCATCATCCTTCACCGGTTTGGAAAGCAACGGGAAGCTACCACACCTATAATTCCCTAGTAAAGCTGCAAAGCATAGCATGAAGATGTTATGATTGCAGTGAAAGACCTGCCCTCGGGCAGAATTACTATGGATGGATGATTAAATACCACGTAAATAAGTACAATACACATGCATAGGGACAACAGACATACTCAGCCTTTAGATATAAAAGCAAAATTTGGACGCGATATAACCAAATATGCTAACGAACTCATTGAAACTGTCAAACATGGGGATTATTAAACGCGCGGATATCTCTCCATGAATCCTTATCCAGTGTAATTATTTTACAATCATCCGTGTATGAAGTCACCTCCCTGAAATAATGGTTAATGCTATTTTCCCTGTCCGTTTTGACCTACTTAGAGGGGATTTTCTCTGTTTTTTCTACACCACATGTTCTACCCATTGCACTCTACGAGACTTAACTACTCTTATCACGTCAACTTCCTCATAAAGACCTTGCAGCTCTATATTATGTAGTTTTCACCTGTGTCTTCGCTATAAAAAGTTTCGTAAGAAATATAATCTCAGATATTTGTTATCTTTTCTCCTCTCTTAAATTAAGTAACATTATTTCGCACCCCAAGATGTTAAAAGTCTCAATTTAAAATGTATATAACTAAAATAAAGAGTATAATGGACCGTCTTATTGTGGAGGAAATCTATTTTTTTGTGATTAAACCCGAGTCCGTTAATACGAGGGGTTGGGTGGGAGGTGAAGGGGCGGTTTGTACAAGAACATCAGTGATCAAGCTAATGGAGGTGAGCTCCATTTCCACAAGACAAACAAAACATAAGGCGAAAAACGGACATAGAACGCCTTGGGCAAATTTGGAACCAAGAATATGCCATATCAAGCACGTCAATATTCCGACCACTTCATTCTCTAACTTTTTTTCTCTCTAAGTTAATTTCCTTGATATAATGAATAACTGCAAGTTATATACACAGTAATTTCTACACAGGGTGTAATAATATATTGCGGACTGTAGGGATGATAAGCTAGGCGGACTGTAGGGATGATAAGCTAGGCGAGTATTTTTGTCTGCTACAAATTAATATTGCAACATAGTTAAGTAGTACCTTTGACTGTAGTTTATCTTGACTCCACATACAAACATTTGAATAATACTAGTACACCCTTCGACAAAAAAAATGAGTCATCTCTTGAACGCACATTTCTTCTAAGTCATACTCGGCACAGCGCTGGGTTCAAACTAGGAAACTAGTCATAATTGTGCAGTCCCTGAGCTACTTTGTTATGTGGCATGAACTGAACACTCTTCTACGTGTCCCGATAGCTCAGCGGTAAAGCACGCGGTCACTGTTTCTGTTAATGAAGATCACAGGTTCGCGTCTTCAATTACGCCTTTTTTTCGTGATATTTGTATTTAAACGTTTTATGGATTAAATACATTTTATTTCGACATTTGAATTAATCTATACTTTTTAAGATCATATTTTTTTATACCGTTGAGGTTATAACAATGTTAAATTATATATTTTTACACGCTTTATATTAGCTTGACCTGTATCTGTCTATGTAACGAACCTGTATCTATGTAACGGAATCTTTGAACACGATTTTCATCCACTTAAAAACATTGGATCGACTTGAAACTTTGTATACTTGTAAAGGACCCATGACAATACAATAATTTCATAGTTTTTTTTCTAAAATCCTGGCCAGAATCATCGGAAAATAAAAAAAATAAAAACCTGTGTAATAGGTTGCGGACTTATCGACTTTTTAGTCAATCGTTGTAAGAGCTCAGTTAGTAGAGCGGTGGACTGTAGTGGTATATAATTTCAGCAATCAATAGGTCGCTGGTTCAAATCCGGGTCGGAGATTTTTTTTTAGAAAAGTATTAAGCAATTAAATTTTCATGGGATTCCGGTTTATGACAATCAATTAAACTAAAAATTAAAAAAATAAATAATAGTTTAAAAAACTGAAACAACACGCTTTATTAGATAACCAAACTAAAAAATAAAAAAATAAATAATAGTTTAAAAAACTAAAACAACACGCTTTATTAGAAAACCGAACAAAAAAATAAAAAAATGATTTTAATTTCCAACACGCTTGGGGAAAAAATTAAAGTGGTCAACAAAAAAATCATCTCTAACACATCTAGAATAAAACTAGAGTTATCTACAACAAAAAATAATTTTACCATCAAAAGCGTTGGGTGCTTTTTATGGTTTTTACGTTTTCTTCTTAGAGACTTTACTTTTACCAATATCTGTTTATTATCAAATATAAGTATTAATTGATATAGAGCACCCCACGCTTTTGATATTAAAATTATTTTTTTGTAGATAACTCTAGTTTTATTCTAGATGTGTTGAAGATTATTTTTTTGTTGACCACTTTAATTTTATCCCAAGCATTTTGGAAAATAAAATTATTTTTCATTTTTTAGTTCGGTTTTCTAATAAAGCGTGTTGTTTTAGTTTGTTTAAACTATTATTTATTTTTACCTTGTATACTACCGTCTTCCTCAACTATCTAAAATTTTCGTTGATTTCACTCTAGGCCTTTCATCTTCTGGAGTTGTTGTAGTAGTATTGAATTAACTGTATGTCTAATAGAGGGTTTTGCTTATTAGGCACATTTTCGTTGAGAATGTTTGTATTCTTGGCCTTCTTGATAATTTCGATTTCTTGTAAAATGTTAATTTTGTGTCTGTTGTTTTCTCTGTGTATAATTTACATTGTATTATCGATATTGTTGAAACTGTGGCCGCTTTCTGAAATATGTTTAGCGAAATTTGATTTCATTGTTAAAGGAGAAGGCAAATCAAATTTCGCTGTTCACCAGGTTGAATCCAATCGAAAATGTATGGGCTAAGATGAAAATAGAGATGAACTCTAATTGGCCTGCAGATGCACGAAAAACGAAAGATGGCTTATGGGCACAAATTCAAGACGCCTGGGATGCTCTAGCCGATCGTCCACGTGCCTGTAGAAATTTGATTGCATCAATGCCCCGCAGATTGAGGGCGGCAATAGATGCTGAGGATTTATACACCCGATATTAATTTTGTTTTTGTTAAAGTTTCATTTTAGAAGATATTATTTTCTTTCTTCATTTAATTATTAGAAGGTTTTCATCTATGTGTTTTGTGTGTGCATTAAAGCCATAAAACTCAAATATAAAATTAAATATGAAACTATATTACAGGCGAAATGCTATCCTAACATTCGGTAAAAAAAATGTAGAACGGGAATCGAACCCGTGAGGTTACGAACGCAGATGTTGTGTGTTAAACCTCTCGACCACGGAAACACACAAAGGCAAGCTCTCTCTTTTATGTTACTTGAGTGTGCACTACGTTAACTAGCAAACATCACAGTACAATTACTGAAAACGTGTTAATGTGAATAAGGCTTCTGCGAGTGCTCACGAAGTTCCCCGATCGGTTGATAGAATCAAGAGATGACTCATTTTTTTGTCTAAGGGTGTACATGTGCTATCCTAAAAGTAACTTTGCCTGGAGCGCGTTCGAAGATGAGGAACGAGTAATACAAAGTGGTTGACTTACTCCTGAAATAAATATCACAACTAAGGTGTAAGGCGTTTCAAGTCGCAAATTTACAATAGCAACGAGTGATTAAAAGGGTGCCCTCGTGCACAAAAACTGGAGGCTACTGTTTTCTGTTTAATAACGAAAGATCTCTATGGAACAGTGCGGGTTAAAATGAGAGAGAGGTAATGAATTTCCGACTATTAGATGTAGATAATCGTGCTGCCCTTCCTATAAATACATTTATCCGAATCATTATTTGAGAAATGGGAAACATACATAAAGCCATTAAAAAGCATAGTTTATCTAAAAATCATTTGATCTCCATTATAAATGAAAAATCTTCGGTAGGTCGAGAATTGAACATATGTTAGACAATCAGAAAAAGAATCGGGATTTGCAACTCAATCTTGTAAGGAAAAGTAGTCATAGAAAACGCCTCATCGATGTAGTTCGTTTTTTTTTGTCAGAGTAGAGATATTACGCGACTCTATCAATAAATAGCCTACAATTATGTTGAACTCGTCAAATTACTCGGTTAATAGGCCTATGAGGTGAAACTAAAGAACCATTTAGAACATTCTACGACATTTACAGGAATGTCAAATTTAAGTCAGAATGATCTAATCCGTCCATACCAAACGTATTAATGGCAAAGAATTAAATTTTATTTGCATTGTTCTAGATGAGGCAACAGACATAAGTAATTTCTCTCAGCTGTCTCCTGTGTCTCGGTACGTCATCGACGGTGGCCAAGTAGCCTACATGACTGATTTTTAGTATCCATTAACGTTTCTGATAATAGAACAGCCGAGGCATTATACAAGATAGTGGTTCAACTGATTCATGATTTCGGATGTGAAGAGGAACTTATTGCACAAAGTTATGATGGAGCATCTGTCATGGCAAGTCAGTTATATGGACTGCAATCGAAAGTGAAAAACACTTTTCCAAAGCACTTTTCGTTCATTTAATATTATTCTAATCCGTGGCCATCATTAAAGAATGCATTTTGTTCCTTCCTTTGAATGGACTAGCTGCATTATTCTCAAAATCAACCAAAAAGAACAGGGTTTTTGATGAAGAAATAAAGAAACGGTTGGCAAGAATGTCTTCAACGCGGTAAAATTACACTTCTCGTTTGGTTGGAACGGTATCGGGATGTGCTAATTTCTGTCTTTGGAAAAATTACGAATCCAGCCGAGAATATTGGGATCAGGAAGCCTATATTGCTGCACATGGAGTTTTAATCACACTGCAAGACTTGATTTCAATTTTATATTGAATGCGTCTGTTAATATTTTCCGTGTAACTGACAGTATATTTGATATACTGCGAGCAAAATTTTACGATATTGATTACTGCATAAATAGATTAAAAGAATTTTTAAAAAATCTTAGAAAAGAAACGGGAAGAATTTGAACAAAAAAAAAGAAATTCAGGTGAAACTTTTGACACCAAAACAAAGTACAGATAAAAGTCCGTACAAAATTTAGATTAGATTAGATTTATTTATTTAGCCTGGTACAGTATACTGTGTCAAATAAATTATAGATTCAGTAATTTAGACTGATTATTATTTTAGGACATTTGAATGTGAATGTGAAAAATTTCGACAAGTAAATTCTCTGTTTTTCGATAAGTTAATTACATTTTATTCACTAAAATACAGCTATATATATATACAATGTAACTAACTTTTAGACGGAATTAAATTGAAAAAAGGGAGTAAGTGGCAAAATTCAAAACATACTTATTTCTTCTTCATGACTTTCGAAACGGAAAATGCTATATTTCAGTAAAAAAATAAAAAAAAGTTTCTGGCATTTATTCCCAAATTTCTTACCCTAAAAAAATTCAATACACGCCACTGTACCACACCTATAATTCCCTAGTAAAGCTGCAAGCATAGCTTGAAAATGTTATGATTGTAGTGAGTGAAGGGCCTGCTGTAGCGCAGAACAGTATATAATTGAATCATGTAAATCATGTATATTATCAGTAATAATAATAATAATAATAATAATAATAATAATAATAATAATAATAATAATAATAATAATAATAATAATAATAATAATAATTGCAGTCGCTATGAACGACTTTTAAATTTTCAGTTCAAATTAATCGCCCCCCCTCCTCTCTTAATGATTCTATTTTGCTGATTAACGAACTCGTTCCTACTCTCCTTAATTGATCGCTATACATCGTGTTTGGTTGCTGCGCACGTACACACACACACACACACACGAACATACTTTTTTGGTTTTTCATTAGTAAGAAAGACAGATGAAGATTTGTATGTATTTTCTAATGTGCAGAAGAACTACCTGAAGCTATATTCCTCTGGAATTCAAATCCGGACGTAAAAGAGCCTAGAAGTTTTGCACAGAAGACTCTTATTTTATGATTGAGATTCTTCTAAGACACGTGACTCACAACTTCCCTCCTCATGCTCGAGATTTTATGTCCTTAAAATTCTTCTACCCGGTCGAGTTTGAACCCAAGAACCACTGAACCAGAAGCGAGCATGGTAATCAAAAGTTCACCAGAACAGAGTACACTAAGATTAGTGTAAGTTTAAAGTAAGAATAATATTATTGCTAAATGTGGGTCAGGCGATTTCCTGGAATTTGTGTTAAAGTTAAAGAAACTTCCAGAAATCTAAGTCAGAAAACTCAATACAACCGGGAATCGAATCTGGTCCGCCGCATTAAACGATACGATAAACACAGCGATTGTCAAATATATATATATATATTTAATTAGAAAGAACATGTTGGAAGTGTATGTGGGAAATTTCGTGAAAAGAAGGAAGTAAATTTTTATGCAAAAGCCTTTGTGAGGTAGTATAATTACATAGCTTATATTAAATGCATGGAGTTGGCTTCACTTCTATTATACACCTCTAAACAAAGAAACCAACGGCTCCTACTTCATGTTGAATCTCATTTACGGCTAAAATTAACAAATGTTTAATCCAATGTCAACTTAAATGATCTCCTGGTAGAAATTATTTCTTACAACTCCTTAAAGTTTAGATTTTTTAATTTGTATAGAGTGTTCTGGAAAGAAAAATCCGATATTTTCAGACGATTTAATAGTCTATCAAACAAAACATGAAACAAACTTGCCTATAAATATCTTCTTCTTCTTCCTTCCAAGTATTAGGCCAAGGCCTGTTACGATCCTTTAGAAAATTTTCCCTCCAGCGTTTCATAGGACGGCCCAGTGATCTTCGTCCTCTTGGTATATAATTATAAACAGCTTTGGGGATCCGATTTGAACTCATTCTTTCAAGATGGTGTTTCCAATTTAGTTGGTACTGTTTAATATATTCCAAAATTGGCGTAGTCTTCAATTCTTTTAAGATATCGGTGTTCCTTTTCCGATCCCATCTGGTGTAACCCGCTGTTCTGCGCATGAATCTCATTTCATGCCTATAAATATAGACACTAAAATTACAATATACTGAATTATATTGTGACGAGCCTTGCTTGTTCTCTTAGTCATTACACTTTACGGTTTTGGGGACATTTAAAGTCACGGTGTATGCAATTTCCCTATGTGGTGTAGGTTTACAAATGTTAAGAGAATGCCTATTGAATGCCCAAGGCAATTCTGCTACAAACAGGCATTTCCAAAGAATACACGATTCACAGAACTTGAGGGAAGAACAAAGAGGTGGCCACAGAGGACCCAGAGAAAAAAGTGGACAAGTTTCGCGTACATGCCACAAGCGGCGCTAGTGTAGGACAACTAACGACATCTAAATTTTTTCGATTTTTTTCTGGTACTAATATGAAATTCAGCACCGACTGGTGGTGAAATCATGAATTATAATTATGCAACGCCATCTGGTGAATAATCATGGAATTGAACTTTTATTGGAATAAATAACATTTTAATTTATCTGGAATTATGATATTATTTGTACCCAGCCTCTCAGACCTAAAGTTTTTTTTTAAATTTTAACAGAAAGGAAGAATGGAAATAAATAAAACATGCTAATTTATTTCCATTTATTAAAATTTAAAAACGTGCATTATGAGCTCTTTAAAATATGTACAATTGACCTAGCCCCTTATTCTCACATACATATTTTATACAATATTTATTAAAGAACCTTAGCCATGTCGTACATCTGAAATCCATTATAAAGTCACTCACATTTTTTAAAATATTTATTAGAAATGGCTGTACACTAACATCACTCTTCCTAACCTAACAAATCTTAGAATGTTATCACTTCTAGTAGGTTTATTTTTAAAAATAAATTCACATTAAAAACGTAAACAAGTTTTAATTTACTTACAAATTAGAGCAAAATAAAATCTAAATAAGTTTTTAACTTTCGATAATATATAATTTTTACAGTACCGTCTACATAGAACGAAATGATAGCAGTTAAAAATTCAATTTACAAAATGACTAATTTCCCATAATCCCGAGTGAACACACCGTGTGCCTTGCATTTGTTTTATTTAGTTACATATGCTGTTACTACGAAACAGCGCTACCATTGTAGTATGCTCATTGCAGTTCATCGTAAACGACCGAAATTTTTAGATGTCACTGTACTCAGTTTTCTCTCTATTCGGGTGCTCTCTGGATGTGACAATGTCTAAGCATTGCTTAATGTGTCGCGTTGGGAATCAGTTGAGCCTCGCTGGAGGCATATTTAGGGAGGAAGATTAAATTGCAATAAATTGAGGTTATAAGAAAAAGCCGGGACTCTTTGTAGAGCAGATCGGAGAGCTCGTAGTGTAAAATTGTTCGTCTCAAAATGTAAAATGTTAATTGTTCATATAAATGTTTTTATAATTATTCATATAAATGTTTCTTTTCCTGTTTTGTTCCATACAAACTTTCTCTTTAAATGTTGGATTTTTCAGAAACAACATATATTTACGTATCTATCTGCGGTGAAATTTAGATAACCAAGCCTTCTCATCCCCTCTACATTGTTGTTATTGTTATTATTATTATTATTATTATTATTATTATTATTATTATTATTATTATAGTTAATCCCTTGTACATTCCATGTACTAAAAAGCAAAATATTTTTTTCTTCCAAGAGTTGTCCTTCCGGGAAATTCTCGTATAAGACTTGAAAGCATAATAATAATCCCTTCGATTGGTTGCTGGCCAAAGGAAGGCAAGACCAGTGATGGGGCTGCCATCTTATAGCCTCTGGTCAGGCATTTCTGGAGAAGAAAAGAAAATAAAAAAAAAAGAATAAAGATATCGGAAAAGGAACACCGATATCTTAAAAGAATTGAAGACTACGCCAATTTTGGAATATATTAAACAGTACCAACTAAATTGGAAACACCATCTTGAAAGAATGAGTTCAAATCGGTTCCCCAAAGCTGTTTATAATTATATACCAACAGGACGAAGATCACTGGGCCGTCTTATGAAACGCTGGAGGGAAAATTTTCTATAGGATCGTAACAGGCCTTGGCCTAATACTTGGAAGGAAGAAGAAGAGAGAAGATTATTATTATTATTATTATTATTATTATTATTATTATTATTATTATTATTATTATTATCATCACCATCATCACTATCGGTATTATTTTTAATTGGGAATAAGGTCATGTAGGACTGCGTAAAGTACTTAAAATTGTTACTTTGTTTACCTTTGAGCCCTTAGCTTCTCATTATTTATCTGTGGGCTTCTCTTCTTTGTTGTCAATGATCTGCCCTTTTTTCCCCCTTCTTGGTCAACTTGTGATTTATGAACCCTGATTCTAAAGATTTTTCTGCATAGGATATCTTTTTGAGTAATTTCTGTCTTTTTAAATCTTCTTTACTTCGTCAATCCATTTCATATTATGTACTTCTTTACTCCTATTTTCGTAAAATTATAGTTATTATTATTTTTATTTATTTATATACAGAATTTTAATGTTTACACATCTTTCTGTGCCTAAAGTTTTATTTTTCTTCTCCACTCCTCTCTCTCCATCCAATCCATGTCCTCCAGTCCTCTTGCTCTCTTTCCAGTTCTTATTTCCTGCATCCACGAGTTTCGAGGTCTTCCTCTCCTCCTCCTACCAGGTGGACACCATTCCAATGTTTTTCTGGGTAATCTTTCTTCTTGCATTCGTCGTACGTGCCCATACCAATTTAATTGCTTATACCGTATATAATCTACTATTGAAGAACCAATATTATTGTTATTATTATTATTGTTATTATTATTACTACTATTATTATTATTATTATTAATATTATTATTATTATTATTATTATTATTATTATTATTATTATTATTATTATTATTATTATTATTATAAGCCAACAAGCTGTTAGCAGTAGAAATGAATTTTTGGAGGCGATCGACAAGAATTTGAAGAAGGGATAAGGTCAGAAACAGCACAATAAGGGAAATTATGCAAGTTGAAAAAACATATTAGAAAAAATAGAAGAAAAACGTTTGAAATGGTATGGACACCTCATAATAATGGAACAAGAGAGAATACCAAAGAATATCCTCAATTGGAAACCTAATGGAAGAAGTGGAAGAGGCAACCTAGAGAACGATGGGTGGATGAATGGATGGAGTGAAGAGAAGTATGGAAGCTAGAGATTTGAGGGAAGAAGGTTATTTAGACAGGAACCTCTGGCGACAAATCACTTTGGGTTGAAGGAGAAAAACTGTATTGTGGAATATACCTAAATAAAAACATTATTATTATTATTATTATTATTATTATTATTATTATTATCATCGTCATCATCATCATCACTTTTCTAAAACTGTGTGAACCACAATTATGAGTTGAAACTACAAAAAGGAAACCAGCTGTATCGTTAAAAAATTTAACACAACAGCTTATAACATCACATCAAGGTTGCCATAGTTAAGGCATCGCTGTGCCATCGCCTTGTGCAAGGTTCAATAATTTTCTTGAGATGGTGTATTCCTGCGTAGAATTGAGTATTGATGAGTTGTGTCTGCATTTCTCTGCGTGTTAATAATAATAATTATAATAATAATAATAATAACAATAATATTATTATTATTAATATTAATAATAGTAATAATATTAATAATAATACGTCGGCTTGAAAGAAAAACATTCTATTCAATAATGGTAATAATAATAATAATAATAATAATAATAACCTAATAAATATTGTTATAATTATGGTTAGTTTGTTATTGTTAATATTCTTCTTATTATATTTTTTTGTAGTTTGAATAGAAAATCTGTAAAAGCTGAAATCAAAATAAATTATGACGTTAGAAAAATTGGTAACTTAAATACGCACTGCTTACGTGCATGTATAACTTGTGTGCTTTATAGAGTTATGAGTTTTAGAAAGGAACATTTAAAGTCGGGTGAAACAAATTCAGTACATAAGCTGTAAAGCAGCACGAGTTGGGGTAATTAAGTATGTAGGCATACATCCTACCTCTTTTTGGATTGTACAGTGGTTTTATTTGTCAAACTTGAAAGGAACGTGTTTAAAAAAAAACATGAATTTTTAACCACACTGTACTCTGAATTGAGTCTCTCCACACAGACCTCTTTTTTTACCTTCTGATGAAGCAAAAAATAAAAGCGATCGAATGAAGGTCAATAAGGTCAAATCAAGCGAGGTCAGAGGTGAATTGCACTTGTGGGTCACTCGTCGACAATGATTCAATAAAAAAAGAGGGTTAGAGAATCTTGGTGAATTGTAAGCCCCTTCTCCTTGGCGTAAGGCCATTTCTTTCTCATTAAGCTACTGTGTTTTTGCACCTCTGCCTAGGTGAGCTAACAACATGGGTTTCCTGTCCACGTTAGCCACTCCTACTTTTTCATTAAGTGGACTATCTTGTGGGGAAATGACCTCATATTCACAATTACCCGAGGCTACCTGCACAAGATGCTAACAATCATGAATGGAGCTTCTTTCCCTCTTTTTCTAGTCCGAGTTCAAAAGTAATATAGAATCTCTACAGTAGAGATTATCAAACTGTGCTGCGTGGAGCCTTTACGGCTCCCTAACATTATACGTAGGCCTACACCAAAATATTCACAAAAATATAGTCTATGCTTGTTATACAATTTAACCCTCACCGTGCGTTTTTTTAGCATAAATTATTGTATAAATTAAAAACTGCAGGATCTTGATGTTTCACAGTTAACGTGGCAGGTAAATTAATATAATCGGTTTAATTTAAAAGCCTTTGCATCTGTGCTTGTATATTTTTATTGCATTACTGATTCTGGGTTTGTAATTTATTTGAATAAAAAACATTTGTATCCAAAAGATCCTAGACATAGGCCCTATATGACCCGAGGTTCGAAGTTTCTATGAGCACCATTAAATCAAAGTCAAATAAAATTGTGCACTTTTTGTCTATCATTTATTTAAATTAATAATATATTAAACTTATGGAATACTTTTACGGCAAAACAGTTAAATTAGGGTGCAGTAAAAATGTATAATTCTATCTACGGAAAAAGTTAAATGAAAGTATCCATCCATCCATAGTAATTCTGCCCGAGAACAGGTCCTTCACTGCAATCATAGCATTTTCATACTATGCTTGCAGCTTTACTAGGGAATTGTAGGTGTGGTAGCTTCGCGTTGCTTTCCACACCGGTGAAGGATGATGATGATGTGATGATAATGATAAGGATGATGATGATAATGATGGCCATATGATTTCGGGGACCGTTTGGGCCTTAAAGGTTTCCTGACATTTGTCTTACAGGTGAGGAAAAACCCCGCTAAAATCCTCACCCAGAAAAACTGCCCTGACCGGGGATCGAACCCGGGCCCGCTGCGTGACAAGGCAGCACGCTACCTCGAGACCACAGCGGTGGACAATGAAAGTATAATGACTCTTAAATTAGCAATGTGTCCAACAAAATATATTGATATAATAAAGCGATGGAAAATGAATAAGTAGAAATTATTTAAATCTGTGTAAAATTATACAACAAAATTCAATAATATCTTCGGTTAAGCATGTTTTGTTTTCACTCCAGTTCGACACTCTTAAATAAGTTGGGATAAGAAATTGAGTTTCGTCAATTTAAGGGTTAAAATTGTGAGAGCCTATTATATTTATATACAGATGATATTAGGACTTCATGCGGAGTGAATCAAGATTGTATTTCATCTATTATATTTTTTTATTGTAATAGATCGGATTATGAGAACTTCTATGAATAATGTTAAAACATGTGTCAAATGAGATTAAATGGTATTATATTTATGCCAATTCAAAAATAATTGCATGAAAATGCAGTAAAACTGTGGAATTCAGTCCAACACAAAAACAATTAAAAGAAAATAGATTAAGATCGTGGTATTCTATTTACGTCAATTCAACAATAATTGTGTGAAAATGCAGTAAAATTGTGGAATTCAGTTCAAGATAAAAACAATTAAATGAAAATAGATTAATATTGTGGTATTCTATTTACGTCAATTCAACAATAATTGTATGAAAATGCAGTAAAATTGTGGAATTCAGTTCAAGATAAAAACAATTAAATGAAAATAGATTAACATTGTGGTATTCTAATTACGTCAATTCAACGACAATTGTATGAAAATGTAATAAAATTGTGGAATTCAGTTCAAGATAAAAACAAATTGTATGAAAATGCAGTAAAATTGTGGAATTCAGTTCAAGGCAAAAACAATTAAATGAAAATAGATTAAGATCGTGGTATTCTATTTACGTCAATTCAACAATAATTGTATGAAAATGCAATGAAATTGTGGAATTCAGTTCAAGATAAAAACAATTAAATGAAAATAGATTAAGATTGTGGTATTCTATTTTCGTAAATTCAAATATAACTGTATGAAAATGCAATAAAATTGTGGAATTCAATTCAAGATATAAACAATTAAATGAAAATAGATTAATATCGTGGTATTCTATTTACGTCAATTCAACGATAATTATATGAAAATGCAATAAAATTGTGGAATTCAGTTCAAGATAAAAACAATTAGGCTAAATGAAAATAGATTAAGATCGTGGTATTCTGTTTACGTCAATTCAACGATAATTGTATGAAAATGCAATAAAATTGTGGAATTCAGTTCAAGGCAAAAACAATTAAATGAAAATAGATTAAGATCGTGGTATTCTATTTACGTCAATTCAACAATAATTGTATGAAAATGCAATAAAATTGTGGAATTCAGTTCAAGATAAAAACAATTAAATGAAAATAGATTAAGATTGTGGTATTCTATTTTCGTAAATTCAAATATAAGTGTATGAAAATGCAATAAAATTGTGGAATTCAATTCAAGATATAAACAATTAAATGAAAATAGATTAATATCGTGGTATTCTATTTACGTCAATTCAACGATAATTATATGAAAATGCAATAAAATTGTGGAATTCAGTTCAAGATAAAAACAATTAGGCTAAATGAAAATAGATTAAGATCGTGGTATTCTGTTTACGTCAATTCAACGATAATTGTATGAAAATGCAATAAAATTGTGGAATTCAGTCCAAGACAAAAACAAGTAAATGAAAATAGATGAAGATCGTGGTATTCTATTTACGTCAGTTCGAAAATAATTGTATGAAAATGCAGTAAAATTTGCGGAATTGTAAAAAAAATCATGGAATTCTGACCACGGCATAACAGTTATATGATGATCGTTTTATATTGAGATAATATATTTACATCAACAATATAATAATAATAATAATAATAATAATAATAATAATAATAATAATAATAATAATAATAATAATAATAATTGAAAAAGGATACAGTAATATTTTGGAATTCAGTCTACTGCAAAAACAGTTGGATAAAAATCTATTAAAACGGAGGTATTCTGTTTACGTCAGTGCAACAGCAATTGAATGAAAGAGCGGAAAAAAATTCGTAAATAAAAAAAATTGTGGAATTTTGTCTACAGCATAACAATTGAATGATAATCGTTTGAGATTGTGATATTTATTTACATCAATGCAACAATAATTGAAAGTAAAAATTGTGGAATTCAGTCTATAGCAAAAACAATCAAATGCAATGCCATTAAAATTGTGATATTCTATTTACCTATCTACGTCAGTTCAACAATAATTGAATGAGGATAGAGTTAAATTGTGGAATTATGTCTACGGCATAAACAATTAAATTGAAATCTATTAAAATCGTGGTATTCTCTTTACGACAAGGCAACAGTTAAATGAAGATGCAGTAACATTATGCAGTTCTGTCTACAACCAGACGATCACGTTGTTATTATGAAGATTAATGTGTGAACTATATGTTCATTAGTTGCCAACCTTTCTGTGATGCCTGTATGTGGATAGAAATCCATGCTTTAGCATTTCCTTTATAAATGTGAGGGATACCGACCTCTACAACGGTTGGCAATCCATATTAAGCCGGAGTTCCCCACGTGCGTGCGTTCTGCAAATGTGAAGAATTCCAGCGCTCCATCGTGCATAGCAATACTCTACATGTTAAACTGTACGTCTTCTTTGCATTCCTTTTCAACTGTGAACTATGCCAAGCATCTACAACTCCAGGTCAAAGAAGATTTTTATTTCCATATTTTAATAATAATAATAATAACAATAACAATAATAATAATCTATCATCGGGTTTTTTACAGCTGCTGCCGTCTTCCCGTGCCAAATATCCAAAGCCTACGATCTTGGACATCTTCAATGCTTAGGCCTGTTGCTTGCATTACTATCTTTATACTTTCCTTCCATGTTAACTTTGGTATCCGTCTTTTCTTCTTTCTGCTCGGTTGCCATTGATATAGTAGTTTCGGTCATCGCTCATCATCTATTCATAAAATATGTCCTAACCATTGTAATTCCTTCTCCTCAATTCTTTTAATTATGTTATTTTCTGCTTCCATAATGTTTCTTATTTCCTTATTTGTGACATGTTCTAATTTTGACTTTCTGGCACTTCTGCGTAAATAATCCATTTCTAGAGCTATTAGTCTATTCTTGTAGTAGTAGTAGTAATTGTAGTGGTGGTGGGGGTGGTGGTAGTGATGGCGGCGGCGGCGGTGGTGGTGGAAGCGGCGGCGGCAGTAGCAGTGGCGGTAGTGGTAGCGGTGGCAGCAGCAGGAGGATCAAAAATAAAAATAATAATAATAATTTCGTGCATGGCAGCTCCGATGAGTCAAGGTCAACGATACTAGTTGCTATCACTGGCTATCAGGAGACAATAGAGAGTGTCACGTATGTAGTGTGACGCAATCAACCAACCTTAATTGTTTTTCTAATCGGATGTTGAAACTTACATAATATAGATTTATTGTTTCATTAAATGACTTTTTAACAGCTAAGGCCATAACAATGCACGGACTTAGGTACCGATCCGCATGAAATTAAGAAAGTAAGCATTTCGTTGTGCAGATTAATGCAAATGAGAGATGGAGCCTAGCGCTACTCGTTGTTTTAATATTTAAGCATTCAGTCACAATCTGGCACAGAGTATGTGTTAACACTTACAGACATAAGTAGGCCTATATACACTACACATCTAGTCTATACTTTTAAAATTCACGGTTGAGCTTAAAATTGTGTTAAAAGTTTAAAGTTCGTACCTGATAAAACAGTCGTTCTCAAGTGTATTAACTTTTGTTGTAAAACGTCATCACACTGTTAAAATAATTGTTTTGATGACTTTTATAATATAGTTCAGAACGACTGTTTTATCAGGTACGAAATTTAAAATTTTAATACACATCTAGTGTAAAAAATAATTATTCATCATTATGAGTAATATTTTTTTATGAAACTATTATAACTGCATGCTCGTAATGTCGCCCACACCACGGGTCATACACACACCATACATTCAAAACATTAATTTGTAGCTTTGTGCCTAGACCGAGGTCTCACCATTAGCATCGCAATTCAAGCTTGGCAGTGATACAACCGACAAATTTTGTTCAGAAGCCTCTATTTATTTCAGGCTTGAGATTATGTCACGTGCTCTAACTCTACGACATGGGACCCACAGCTTTAGTTACCTTCCGAAGGAATCCATACTCAGGATTTATACGCCTTGAAAACTAGAAGGATTAGGACGGAGGAATCTTGTTAATCAATTCATGCATGCAACTAAATAGATGATGGGGCATGATTTCGTTCTGGTTTAAATCCGTGAAACTTGGAATTAGAAGCTCGGGTGGTTACCATCAGTCTCCAGCACTGACTCTTACAGTATTTAGTAGCTATTTAAAAATTGAGAGATTCTTTTATTTGTTTATGTCTTCACAAATGGTTTTTATGTCAATAAGTGTAGATGTGTGCCATTGCATAGCTTGCACCTCATATGTGTGTTTGTGTGTGTTTATATATATATATATATATATATATCAGCGTCATAGGCTAGTGGTCAGCGTTTCTGAATGCAGTTCATGAGGTCCCGGGTTCGATTCCCAGTTAGACCACATACTTTTTTAAGGGAATTATTTCTGGGGTTGCCCATGGTCCATAATTTAGGTTAAGCATTGGTTAAGGACTCTCCTGGCACCACATTATCATTTATCATTTATCACCCATCATACCATCGGGATAACGTAACTCCGCCTTCCTGGTACCCCAACCTAATAAATGGATTACAATACCGCCAATGCCAGGGTAGAAAGTCAGAAATGTCATTAAAGACAACTTGGTGCATTGGGCAAAAATAAATATATATTCGTATATAAATCTAGCATGGTGCGATGGGCACTGGTACTGTCCTCCTCCGAGGAGTTTAGCGCTGGGAGGTGAGTGTTCTTGCCATTCGGTTTACTACTCTTGCAGGTAATTTCTTTTGTTCCTACAGCCGAGTCGAAGGGAAGTATTATTCATTCACAAATATGCAGTTTTCAGTTTGCGGTTTTCTGCGATTGTGTCTTTCGTAAATAGGTCTAATGTTTTCAATAAGATTATACTTCCTTCCTGACTGGTGTTGTCATCCCCACACCACATTCCTTTGAACGCTAAACTATTCGAGGGAGGACAATAGCTTCATTTTCATTCCCCCCTTGCGCATGTTGTAGCCATCATCATCCTAAACCTCTCTATTTATGCAAGTTTGTCAACATTAAATATGTTAATTTACTGTTTAACTGTAATAATTCATGTCAGCCCAGCATCTTTGAATGTTCTTTTAGGTCAGGAGATTTTTTTTATTTAAATACCATTGAAGTAACTACGTCCACCGCTGTGGTCTCGAGGTAGCGTGCTGCTTTGTCACGCAGCGGGCCCGGGTTCGATCCCCGGTCGGGGCAGTTTTTCTGGGTTAGGTTTTTATCGGGGTTTTTCCTCACCTGTAAGACAAATGTCAGGAAAACTTTAAGGTCCAAACGGTCCCCGAAATCATATGGCCATCATCATCATCCTTGCCATTATCATTATCACCAACATCCTTCACCGGTGTGGAAAGCAACGGGAAGCTACCACACCCACACAATTCCCTAGTAAAGCTGCAAATATAGCATGAAAATGCTATGATTGCAGTGAAGGACCTGCCTTCGGGCAGAATTATTATGGATGGATGGAAGTAACTACGTAAAAGTTAAAAAAAATAGCCAATCAGACAAACACTGTCCGTCGCCGTGGCGTAGTCGGTAGAATCCCTACCTTCCACTCCGGCGACCCGGGTTCGATACCCGGCGGGGTAGGAGATTTTAAATCTCCATCTTGGGTCTGGGTGTGTGTCCTGTCTTGTGTTTGTATGCGTGAATAAGATGAAAAAGGTTAACAAAGGTAAAATCATAAAGGAAGAACAGTGTAAACGAAAAGAAAACGAGAAAGAAAAAAAATTACCACTTTGTAAGTTTTTCATTTGTATTGTTTAAAAAAAACACAAGGTTTAAATAGGTTTAACCTCAAACTTTCGTTAGACAAGACAACACATTTTAAAACACAATTTACTACCCAAATAAACAACAAAACCTACACAGCTATATATATATATATATATATATATATATATATATATTTATTTATTTATTTACTTATTTTAGAATTGTTTCCGTTATTTACACAGGTATCCTCAATCAAAATACAGCTTTTTTCTTTTTTTTGCACACTTCCCGGTTGCGTGTCTGCTTTTGTCACAGTCTCTTCTTCATGTTGTCTTGAATTCCCTTTATCCACGTTGGCTTTGGTCTACCACGTTTCCCATTTCCACGAGGTTTAAGATATTTCATAGTAATTCTGCCCGAGGGCAGGTCCTTCACTGCAATCAAAGCATATATATATATATATATATATATATGTGTGTGTGTGTGTGTGCGTGCTTGTGTGCGTGCTTGTGTGCGTGCTTGCGTGCGTGCATGTGTGTGTGGTGTGGTGTGTGTGTGTTGTGTGTGTGTGTGTGTGTGTGTGTGTGTGTGTGTGTGTGAAACGAATTGGATTAAAGTAACATTAAGTTGTTATATAAGAAAAAATACATTAATAATCAATTATATTATTTAAATCAAGTAACTGCATTAAAATTGGTAATTGCTAACCCATAATGGAAAATTAAGTACCTAACAAAACTGGTGAAATTATACCAAACAAATATGTAACTATACAGAATTAACTAAACAGACGCATAACCAGAAATACGAAATATACATATGAACACAACAATAATAATGAACAAAAAGTAATAAACTTAGCTGAATAAATCTGAATAAAGAAGAAAGTAGATACTCCAGCTAGGATATAAATTAAAATTCCCTAAAATTAACAAAAGAGAAATAAAGGAACATGTGGTCGTTGAAATTGAAATAGCCATAAACCAACTCGAGATAGATGATAACGTACATCCAAAATATGAAAATGTCCAGGTTATAAAAGGAATAACAAATAATAATATCCCTAAATAAAGAAGAAAAAAATCTTAAAAACTAGAGATTAAATTTACAACAAATAATTGAATACATTCAAAAGGTAACGCCATTGTTTTAATAAAGAAGGATAGACACATTTAAAAATACAGAAAAATAAACAAAAAACCTTGTAAATAAAGTTCAAAGAGAAATAAAAGAATTAAAAAACCTGTAACTCAATCGAGACAAAGACGAGAAACACTGAACAAGAAATGTAGTAAATAACTACAAACGTACTAACAATAACCCCACTGCACTATGAAAGCCTTACCAAAAATCCATAAACAGAAAATATACCTCTAAGACCAGTCGTCAATTGCATGAATGAACCTAATTACAAAGAGTCTTGCCAACAAACTTGAAAACAAAATATGGTAAAAGACACATATGATCTACCAAACTAAGTTATAAATATAAAAATTAATAACAATACTAAAATGCCATCTTCCGATTGTTTCTATATTAAGAATATTTACACAAACTTCCCTATTTTAAAACAATAAAAATAGCAGAAGAACAAAGAAGGAAAATTGGAAGAAATATGCACAGAACTAAGCAGGATAATGAACACTGAATTCAAATAAAATTATTTCAAATTCAATAATGAGTTTTTCACTCAAGAGGAAACAATTTCTAAAATTTTCTTACAAAACATGGAAGACAAATATATTGAAAAATTAAATGAATAGTTCATCATAAAACTAATAGCAAGACAAGTCAACGTTCTAATAATTGAGGGATCTAGTGAGAGAGGGACCTTTGCCAGTTTGAGAAGAAATGGAAATAAATTGGGTTTTATAAATCATTATAACTTATTACGACATTATTTATACAATAAACGGGTAACTTCTTTCTTCTTAAATTACTGTTACGTAAACTAGCAAAAGGGAAAATATAAATAGCACTGATTATTTCCGTTTCTTCTTAAAGTGGCATAGCTCCCTACCTCACTAGGTCCATCAACTGAAAACGAAAATCAAACAGAAGACATCTTAATAGAACTGAGAAAAATGCATAATAATATAGATTTTATTAGAATAAACAAAAATTAATAATTAAATAATTTTTCTAGTTCTAACAGTAATAAGTTTTATACAACGCCACCACATTGTCATTTCGACATTCTGGCATGGCGTCATTGTAACCCACTTCTGAGGTTGGGGCGCCTATAAGGCGGAGTTACGTTGCCCCGATGATATATGATAGGTGATGATGCGCCAGGATAGGTCTCAATCCTATATGTTAATGATGATAATGATAGCCAGATGATGTTCGGAGCCCGTTTAGGCCTTAGAGTTACCTGACATTTGTCTTAGAGATGAGGAAAATCCCCGAAAAGAAACCATCACCCAAGAAACTTGTCCCGATCGGGGATCGAACACGGGCCCGCTGTGTAACAAGACAGCAAGCTACCATGAGACCACAGCGGTGGACTGTAATACATTTACATAGCAATAGTTTAGACATCGGCAACAAAATTTAAAAAATCAGTCCCTTTTATCAGGCTTATAAACAGAATGATCAAACTACCGCTAAACCAAGAGAACTACAATAATGAACAATGATTTAAAAACTAGTAAAAAAGCAAGAAAGGGAGAATAAATTTAAAAAAAATACTAAACTAAACAGGGAGATTGATGAAAATAAGTGGTTAATTAATATATACATGCATAGATATACATTGACTATTTAACTCATGCCCCAAATGACAGGCAATAGCCAATCACATTTCAATGAATTTTGATTTACAACCAATCACAGTCATTTTTCACCTCGATTTTATCATTTTCATTTTATCGCTTTCATTTTATCAAGTGGTTCCCAGATTTTATATATAGTGCACGAATGCAGCCAGATTCTGCAAGATATAATAAAAAAACATTCGTAGCAATTGATTATACCACAAAAAAAACGCTGTTTGCACTTTCTTAAACGTGTTATTTCCCAGGAATTAACGTTTGCAGAGAAATATATTTGACATATTTACTTCATAGGACATCAGAAAATTAATAATCTGTAATGATGTGTTTTATTTTTTCTCCACTAGGGTGCATTGTTACAATATTTGCGATTCTATTTGGCAATACATATTATCTGGTTGCAGTGATGAACAAATGAAGCATACCGTTCCTCATTTGTTCTTAAACATCGCCGTTTACATTAAATATATAAATATTTTAAAATAACTATATTTAAATAATGATTTGAGAGTAAATCAACTTAATTTTATTCTTTAAATAGTCCTAACAAATGCCACTCTTGATTTCCAAATTCTCTAGATAAATTCACTCCTCACTTTCGTAAGTCGTTAATTTATCGATAATTTGGAAATCACTCCTGGCATTACTTATGATAAAAATATAAGGATTGCATATAGAACAGACAATAAATTGAATCACATAATGTCAAACAAAATAGAGGAAACAGACATACAAAAGCAACTAAACTGTAGCAGCTGTGAAAAATGTCGTATTGACAGAACGAGAAGATGTGTTAATACAATACTATTAACAAATATCTTAAGGATTTTAAGTAAGGATAGATAAAGCTTATCCAAGTATGTAATAGAAACAGATCACAATTCAATACAATTAACGTGTTATTATTCATGCACAAAAAGAGTAGGAACTCAGCACGTCGTAGCGTAGTGGTTAAGGCACTGAGCTACAAGCCGGAGGGTCGAGGGTTCAAGTCCCGTTGGGGTCAGGATTTTTAAACTGACCCAAACCCTCTGGCGGCACTATGGCCCTGGGGTCGACTCAGCCTCTAACGGAAATGAGTACCAGACGCCTGTTCTGGGGGTAAAGGCGGCCGTCACGCAGGGCTGACAACCCGGCTGACATAAAGTGCCGATTGTCTAGAAAAAGTGGGAGCCTTAACCTCCTACTACCCCAAGGGCCTCCGGGCCTGTTGTGGGATCACTTTACTTTACTCAAGAATTAATATCCTGGACGATATTCAAATATTAAAATAAGTCAAGAACACACACCTACTCAATGAGAACACACCCAGTGACCTAAACCTTCTATATCAATTTTTTACCAGCAACAGTCAGAACCATTTTACAAGCTGAAGGTGAGACATCTGTTATTCCGAAAGGGCTTAAAGTATTTTACAGCATTTTACCTAATTGAGGATGACTGAGATCTCTAACTAACTAACTAACTCACTGGCACTGTCGAACCCGTATGTTAGATAGCCACGCGAGTATAACCTCTTCATACATCCCTATCCTGAACTAATGTTTTCCAATCATCCGCTGTATAATTTACTTGCCTTAAATTATGGTTAATATTATTTTCCCACCTCATTCCTGGTCTACCAACTGGGCGTTTTCCCTCTAGTTTTCCTACAAGAAGCTTCCATGTAACTCTTTCATTCCCCATTTGTGTCACGTGTCCTGCCCATCGCAGTCTACAAGACTTAATTGTTTTTATTATATCTGGCTTCCTATAAAGACCATGTAGCTCACTGCTATGTAGTCTTCTCCATTCACCTGTCTGTTCATCACTCTTTGGTCAAAAAATTTTCCTAAGAACTTCATTCTCAAATACTCCTTATCTATCTTCCTCCCTTCAAGTAAGAGTCCATGTTTCACATCCATATAATACAACTGGGATAATAACAGTTTTATATATTTCTAGTTTAACTTTTTGAGAGAAGTTGGGAGACAACAAGTCTCTGTATTGCATTTTTAAAATTAATAATAAAAGAAAATAGTGAAAATTGTATTATTTTTATCACTTCATACGTTTCCAGAATTGAGCCTATGTATAATTTTTATGTGCATCTAATTCCTATTTGTATTTATTGTTCCTAGGTATTTGAATTCAGCCACTTCTTCAAAATTTCCCTCATTTGTCATTAGCTGTCCGTTTCCAGTATATAATGTATGTCTATGTGCGAACATATATTTAGTTATATTGAGTAAGATCTCAGATACCAATTTTATTTTTTGACTTTTGGGTCAGGAGAGTGGATGAATGTGTGTGTATATATATATATATATATATATATATATATATATATATATATATATATACTAGGAAAAAGATCCGTAATCCGATTTTTTATATTCGTACATCATTTAAATATTCCATGTTCATTGTATTATGTTATATTAGTGAAATATGCTTCATAGTTTAGTCACGAGATATTTCGAGTTAAAATTGGGCCTAGCAGCCAATCCAATTTCTTTCCTTCTTCTTTATGAGTTCAAGCATTGTTCTTCCTTTACCCACTCTGTCTATTACATCTTTATTTTTAATTTTGTCTGTCCATTTTATACGTTCCATCCTTCTGCATATCCATATCCAAAAGCTCCATCGCTTTTCTTCATTCCGTCGTAATGTCCAAGTCTCTGCACCACGCAATGCTACACTCCACACAAAGCACTTCACTAGCCTCTTCCGTAATTATTTTGCCAAAGGTCCGCACAAAATGCTTCTCTTCTTGTTAAAAGCTTATTTTGCCATTGTTAACCTCTGCTTTACTTCTTGACAGCAGTTCATGTTACTACTGATAGTAAAACCCAAGTATTTAAAGCTCTCCACTTGCTCAATGGCTTCATCTTTAATCCTCATGTTTATCTTCCTTTGTTTCCTTCCTATAATCATGGCCTTCGTCTTATTTATATTCTTCCTCATCCCATAATCCTCGCACTTATCATTTAGCTCCATCAGCATGTTCCTCAGTGTCATTGCATCTTCTGCTAGCAAAGCCATATCATCAGCAAATCTTATGCACTTTATTCTTCTTCCTTCCATGTTTACGCCTCCCGTATTGCTGAAACAGTTCTTCATTAGGTCTTCCAGGTAGATGTTGAAAAGAGTAGGTGATAGAGTACATCCTTGCCGTATCCCCTTTCAAATTTATTTTCCCCCTGACATTTCTTCTCCTACCTTCACTTTTATTCGCAGTTTCATACAAAGACTACTTATGAGCCTCCTCTCCTTCCAGTTCACGCCAATTTTCTTCAAGATCCTCATGAATTTATTCCAAATCACACTGTCAAAGACCGTTTCCAGGTCAACAAATGCCTCATAAACTTCTTTATCTTTTTCAATACATCTTTCTCCTCTTGTTCGAATCAATACAATTGCATCTCTTGTACCCTTTCCCTTTCTGAAGCCAAATTGTTCCTTTTCCAATTCGCTTTCCATCGTGGAACGTAAGCGTCGATTCAGTATTAGCAGGAGAATCTTTGTAGAGTTTGATATCAAGCTGATAGTCTGATGTTTGTGTATAATATAATGATGTTTATGATGGCCAGATTATGTTCGGGGACTGTTTGTGCCTTAAAGTGTCCTGATGACACTTACAGATGAGGAAAAGCACCGAAAAAAAAACCCATGAAACTTGTCGCGACCGGGGATCGAACCTGATTTCGCTGCGTACGAGGCATTGACGCTACCCGAGATCACAGCGATGGGCATATTGATATATAATTAGTTAACATGTACGATAATTTAAAGTAAAATTACAAATATGCGTCAAGAGATGAATAAAAAGTGGTGCACGCTGTAGCGAAGTAGGTTAAGGAAATATGCTACAAGACGGAAGGTCGAGGTTCGTCCCGATGGGATTGGGATTTTTAAACTGACCCAGACCTTCTGGTCGCACCATGGCCCTGGTATCAATTCAGCATCTAATGTAAATGAGCACCAGATGCTTGTTCTGGGAGTAAAGGCGGCCGTCACGCAGGGCTGGCAACCCAGCTGGCATCAAGTGTCGATTGTCTGGAAAAGTCAGACTGTTAACCTCCTTCTACCCCAAGGGCTCCTAAGGCCTTTAGTGGAATCATTTTACCTTACGAATAAAATAATAATAATAATAATAATAATAATAATAATAATAATAATAATAATAATAATAATATTAATACTAATAATAACAATAATAACAATAACAATAATAACAATAACAATAATAACTAACAATAATAACAATAACAATAATAACAACAATAATAACAATAATAATAACAATAATAATAACATACCTTTATACTTCCATAATTATTGTTTTCTTTGGAAAGAAAGTAAACTCATGGATCCAATGTCGTAGATTTTACGACCTTAAAGAACCTCAAGGGTAAAAATTATACTTGTAAGCAAAGTGTGTCAGGCCTTTCACTTCCAGATTTGAATTGAATCGTTAATTTCCTGAGATTTAAATAAAATATTATCCAACCGAAATAACGGAATTGTGAACAGCCCTGTATAAAATTATAAGGGGAGTATGAAAATAACATTTGCAATGGATGTCTCAATTCTTAGATGATTGGAGTTCTTAGATAACTCTAAGGGTAGTTGGTAGAATAAAATGCCAGTACACTCTGAAATGACAAAAAAATAGACAAAAGCAAACTTCTAAGAATACAGGAAAGTGGTTCCCAAGGGAACTATATGTTATACATTTCGAGAAGCAAAACTAAATATTGGTAGATAGAAAAAAAAAATAGATAACTTAGATGACTTCTAACAGATGGTTGGTAATATTGACTAGCGTCTGACAGGAAGAGATGGGAAATTTGAACTTTTTATATTGGCTGTTCACTCGACAAGTTGAAAGCAGAAAACTAAGAGAACCTGCATAAGCTTGGATGAAGGCTTTATATTAAAAAAAAAAAAAACATTATAATCGTTTTAACTATGGTTGTCAAATTCCAATTTCCCTCTACATTATCATTATTTTCATTATTATTTTATAGACGCTTTAACATCTAAAGTCATATCGTATTAATTTATGTCTTAATTTTTTTGTGATTTTATGAAATGGTGAATATGATGAAATGTGCTCTGGAAATGAGAATTTGCCTTGATGACTGAAGAAAGGCAGGAAAAACATAAGTTGGGTTGTTCGGCACCGGAATTCGAATTTGAGACCTCATGCATATGGTTTGAAACGCTATTGTTTAAGCCAACTCGCTCGATTTCATATATATTATTATTGTTTTAATTAATTTTTCAATATATTGTAATAAAATAGTTACGAAAAGAATGTTGGCTATTATAAATAAAACTGGTGCGCATAAATGTTGGTTTAAGTTATACAGGTATTCAATTAAATTGAGTTATATTTTAAATGTTAAATTCAGTTGCAATTTTTACTTACTTACTTACTTACTTACTTACTTACTTACTTACTTACTTACTTAGTTACTTAGTTATTTAATACAGGCTTTCCACTTTACAGCAGTTTGCCCTAGGTTCCTGCTTTCCAGAGATTCCTATCTTCCCATTGTCCCTCTTCCATACCCCTCTTCATCATGACATCATATATTCCCTCATACCATGCTCTTCTACTTCTCCCCCTCTTCCTTCTTCCTAGTACCATCCAATCCAACAACTATTTAGGCCACTGGTCTTCCGACATCCATTGTACATGTCCATACCACTGGAAAGCTCTCTTTGTTATCCTTTTGATAACAGTTTCTTGTGCATCCATTTCTTGTCTGATATATGTATTTCTAATATGTTATAGCCTGGATATTCCCATACTTCTCCGTAATCCATACATTTCTGTCGCCAAGATTATTTTCTGCAACCTTTCATTTATTGTCCAGCTCTCTGATCCATATGTAAGTGTACTTTCTATTATTGTCTGTATAATCTCTTTTCTTTTTTTGTTTTTCTGGTCAAATTTCTAATCCATAAAAGACCATTCAGGGATCTAATCGCCTTCCTTGCAGTTTTTAACACGCATATATCACAATGTATAATGTATGTCTAAATAAAGTTTCTGACTGTGTATGAATTGGTATTGAGGTGTGCCTTGCAAGCGGAATGGTGGTTCTATGGTATTTCAAAGCTCCTCAGTAGACACCGAAAATTACCGTAATAAAATGTTACATACACACACACACACACACACACACACACTCATACAATGCCACCAGGATACCCTACATTTCTGGCATTATCACCTGACATTGGCGGAATTGTAACCCACGTCTAACGTTGGGGCCTGCAAACAGGATATATATAATTAACTAACTCACTTGCACTATCGAACCCGTAGGTTCATGGCCGCGCGGATATAAGCTCTCCATACATCCCTATCCTGAGCTAATGTTTTCCAATCATTCATATATATTCTACTTCCCTCATATCATAGTTAATGTTATTCTCACACCTCATTCTTGGTCTACCAACTGGACGTTTTCCTTTTAGTTTTCCTAGAAGAAGCTTCCATGCACGTCTTTCATTCCCCATTCGTGCCACTTGTCCTGCCCATCGCAGTCTACGAGATTTAACTGTTCTTATTATAACTGGCTTCCTATAAAGACCATGTAGTTCACTATTATCACTATTATGTAATTTCCTCCATTCACCTGTCTGTTCATCTCTCTTTGATACGAAAATGTTCCTAAGAACTTTATTCTCAAATACTCGTAATTTCCTTTCCTCCCTTAAAGTAAGAGTCCATTATATATATAATCTCCATCCATAGTAATTCTGTCCGAAGGCAGGTCCTTCACTGCAATCATAGTATTTTCATGCTATGCTTGCAGCTTTACTAGGCAATTGTAGGTTTGGTAGCTTCCCGTTGCTTTCCACACCGGTGAAGAATGATGATGATGATGATAAGGATGATGATGGCCATATGATTTCGGGGACTGTTTGGGCCTTAAAGTTTTCCTGACATTTGTCTTACAGGTGAGGAAAAACCCCGATAAAAACCTCACCCAGAAAACTGCCCCGACCGGGGGACCCGGGCCCGTTACCTCGAGACCACTGCGATGGACATATATATAGGATATTAGGAAAGAAGAATAGAATAAGAAATAGGAAGGGCTTGAGAACTTGGAATGCGAATATACAAAATGCAGTGAATGAAAAACAAAAAGCATATCATACATACTTACGACTGAAAACAGAAGAATCTTAAGAAGAATATAAAATGAAAAGGAGAATTGCTAAAAGTATTATAAGAAAAGCCCATCATGAGTCATGGCATAAATTTATAAGCTCAGTAGAACAAGATATATATGGAAGACAAGAGATAGGTTATAAATTAGTGAAACATCTAAATCAGACTGAAAAAGATTCTGCCAGATTGAATATAATCCCAGAATAAGAATGGATACAACATTATGAAAAACTTTGGAAAAAGGAGGAAATTGAAGGAAAAGAGAACAACGAGGAAATAAATAAAAGTGGAAAATATTGATGTAATAAACATAAATGAATTAGCAATGGCTCTGAAAACACTAAGAATAGGAAAGCAACAGGATTAGATAATATAAATATGGAGTTAGTCAAATATAGTGAAATGTTGTGTAAACTACGAATACGTCATCTAATTAATATATATTGGCAGACCTATGGGATTCCAACCACTTGGAAAACAGCAATTGTGAAGAATATATTCAAAAGAGGAGACCGGAGAAATTGCGAGAATTACAGAGATATTAGCTTAATGAATACTGGCTACAAGATATATACGAAAATAATAAATAATAGATTGAGAAACATAACAGAAGTAATAATAAATGAAAATTAAAGTGGATTCAGAAAGGGAAGGTCATGTCTTTACACTGAAACAACTCATAGAAAAGAGAAGAGAACATAACTTAGAAACTCACATAGGATTTATAGATTTGGATAAGGCCTTCGATCGAGTAAACAGACAAAAATTATGGGAAATATTACGAATGAAAGGATACCCGCTGTACCTTGTTCAAACAATAAAGAAATTATATGAAGACACAAATATAATTATAGATACCGGATTCAAAAGAACAGATACAATCAATACAAATACTGGATTGCGACAAGGGTGTAGTTTATCACCCACATTGTTTAATATATATATATAGACGATATTTTAAATAAATGGAAAGTTTTAGTGAATCCAGGAATAAGAATGGATAATAAAGTGTGCATAAATAATCTTCTATTTGCTGACGATGTAATCATAATACAGAAAAATGAAGACGACTTACAGAAATCAATGCATGCATTAAATGAAATATGTAAATTATATGATCTAAAGATTTCTGTAAGGAAAACAAAGACCATGGCTTTCAGAGGAAGAGATCCAGTGAGATCCAAAATTATTTTAGAAAATCAAAGTATAGAACAGGTGTCTAGTTTCAAATATTTGGGCTGTGATGTTGGCTACAATGTGGAAAGAGATATTGACTCCAAAATAAATAAATTTCAGACGGTGTGTGGAACAATACAGAGAACATTCAAAAATAAAATTAGAAAAGAAACAAAGATAAAAACGTATAATGTTATGGCGGTTCCCACAATATTATATGGATGTGAAACTTGGGCTCCAGTGAAAAAACAGAAGGATAGAATTCAGACGGCGGAGATGAGGTTCCTAAGACAAGTAAAAGGATGTACAAGACTTGATATAAGAAGAAATGAGGATATAAGAGAAGAATTGAAAGTACAGCCTTTATTGGATAAGGTCACGAATTACAGACAGAAATGGATTGATCATATGGATGGAATGAGTGAGAGATATCCATTGTTAGCAAGAAATTATGAAGCAAGAGGAAGACGTGATGTTGGGCTATATGTATATGTATATGTATATATATATATGTATATATTCGGAACCATTCTCTCAATTAATTGAGATTCAGTTTGTTAAAAAACGAAACCAAATCATTAGGAGTGAAAGTTTAGCTGAAGCGAAAATTAAATAATCGTCCGTTTTCGATATTTGGTAAGGAAACTTGGTATATATTAATGAAATAAAACTGTAGCCCGATCGCTGACAAATTTACCTCAGTATGCACATTTTCGGAGTCTTGGCAATAAAAGTGTCTCCCGCCACCACTGTGATTAATCAATCGCTATCTTCCTAATGTCCTCCTCCCACTATTTGCATTCCCTGGTTATGAGTGAAGAAGCGAATCGGAACAGGGAGTGAGTGAGTGAGTAATGTGAAGGAATGTGATAGTATTACGGCATACCCGCCTTTAAGGTTATTATTTAATCGGTATAGTTATAAAGATATTATGTATAAATCAGCGATATTCGCTGATGCGGAAATTTAAAAATCACCTGTTTTCGATTTTCCCATCGAATTTCGGTATACACCATTGAAATAAAACTAGAAAGGTATTCTCCATAAACCAGTGATGTCCGATCATTAGAAATGGGGGGTTTTCTTGAAATCGGAAATTAAAAATAAGTTACTTTTTTTTCTCATAACAAAACTGAATGCATATTATTTAATTAAACAAATTAAAGGTATATTTAGTCCTTATTTATCTCTTACTGATTTAAAACAATGGCAGGGCCTATGTTAACATATGCTTGTGAAAACTGGACACAATTAGATCAGATAAAAGCATTAGCTCGGGATAGGGATGTATGGAGAGCTTATGTCCGCGCGGCCATGAACCTACGGGTTCGATAGCGCCAGTGAGTAAGTAAGTAAGTAAGTAAGTAAAAGGAAAATAGAAGTAGGTGAAATGAAATTCATATGTTCAGAAGCTGGCTATACGTTGTTAGATAAGAAATATAATGAATAAATAAAAACCGAATTAAACATGTGCAGTGTTATATACAGAAATTCAAAACCCAGGATCTAACTGGCTCCAACATATAGAAAGATTGACACCCAATACGATCTCAGAAATGTTGCTTCACTACCATCCCAAGAAGAAGAGATATGTGCACCCCATGACTAGATGGAGAGATACGGTCTCTTGATGTGGAAACAGGTCTATTACCTAATTCCAAGACGAAGAAGAAGAAGAATACGGTATATTTAGAAAACCAGCAATATTGGACCTTAAATTCGACTTGGTGAGGCAGCTTTGTTCAGGCAGTTTCTGTGGCAGTTATGTTTTATGCATAATATATGTTAAAGCTTACAAGTTGCGTTGTACGATATATGAAAGGACTAATAACGTGCAAGTGGGTAAGAGAATGAGTATGACGTGTGACTGACCTGTTGGAGTGATATGCTGGGCGTTTGGTGGGCGTGGCCAGACGCCCCCAGCTCAGTTACCGGTCTGATCGGATTTCATGACACCTCGCTCTTCAGCTTCTTCCATTTAACGTTGTTACATTGTAACAAAACTAACATCTGCTACAAAATCCCTTCATTCAAATGTTTAGGATACGTGCCAGTTATGGTAATTACATTGATATGTCAACTAAAATCAAAGAGTGCGATTAAAAACACGTGACATGCCGCGAAAACACAAGATATTTAGTTTTGTAACACCATTAAAGGGCACAATAGATTTGCATACTTAAAAGTCAAAATTAATAAAATTGTACGCAAGACAGGGCCTATTAAACATGGATTAATCAAAGGAAGATCAGCAATGCTAAATGGAATATTATGGAATAAGAATATTTTTAAAGAAACTAATATAGGCCTATTTTAAATAAATAAATAAATAAATAAATAAATATATATATATATATATATATATATATATATGAATGTTTGTTTGTTTGTTTGTTTGCTAGTTTGTTTGTTCGTACTTTATGCACGCTAACCGTTGATCCGATTGTGATGGGGCTTTTAGCAAAACGTTCAGCAGATTCCCGGGATGAACATAGGCTATAAGAAAGTTGTGATACTCAACCCCTACACCCTTAAAAATCGCCCTTTGTAGTGGAAAACGTGAAAAAAGTAGCTCTTTGGACGCTTGAATGGCTTACGCTGCCTAAACCATAACAAATACACAAAATTAATGTACACAGAATTGAATGTCTCAAAAAGTTGTACAAAAAAAGTCCGCGACAGTATATGTTTATCTCTTAATGATAACTTATAATAACTATTTTTGTCTTTCATTGATGCCAAGAAGATCGAGACAAGTACGTAGATTCCAGTGCAAGCAATTGCAGCACATGGCGGGTATTCTTTTACGGATAACTCACAATAACGAATTATGTCTTTTAGCTCATTTATGCCAGGAAGATCTAGATAAGTAGATTCCCGGGCAACACCGGGTAATCAGTAAGGGGAATCTTAAAATAATTACGAAATACATTTATAATTATTTTTCATTTTACTTATTCAACTAATCAAAAGAAGTAGGCTACATTAATTTTCGTCTTTCAGCTCATTTATGCCAATAAGATCGGGATGAGTAATTTCCTGGACAACGCCGGGTAAACAGCACGGGTATCTAAAATAATTACTATGTAAATTCTACATTATATTTATTTAACTAAACATAAAACACATTAATTTTCGTACTTCAGCTCATTTATGTCAAGAAGATCGGGATAAGCGGATTCCTGGGCAACGCCGGGTAATCAGCATGGGGTATCTAAAAATATAAATTTATAATTACTTTTCCTTTTACTTATTCAACTAAACTTGAAAGCACATTAATTTTAATTTTTTTAAGGCGTAGCAGCTAATGCCGGGTATTAACCTATACATAGGCCTATAGATAGATCATCGGTTCATTAATGTCTTTGACATCGTCCGATTCCTAATAGCCAATTTTGTCGGTCCGTCCAATCTCCTGGTTTTAGATGTTTCTCCTCCATGTGTAGGCCTATATATATTTATTTATTTATTTATTTATTTATTTATTTATTTATTTATATATATATATATATTACATGAAAATAAAAATAAACGCCTGAACCGGGATTTGAACCCAAGATCTCTAACTTTGTACTTTGGTGGCATACCAATATATCCCAGCACAAACATGTATTTTTCTTCCTTATATGTGTCTTCCTATAAAAAGACTCCACCATATGAGTGAATTGTGTACGTAACTGTCATCGTTAGAAATATTCTTATGAAACACGGAATTTAACGGGAAATAAGACTGAATACAAGGTGAGATGGTATAAATAATTAGGAACTTGCATTTCTTATGTTTACTTAATCAGACATTTACACATTTCCATTATGTTCATAGATAGCATTTATTTGTAATTTAATTACCAACAGAATTTGTTTCATTCTCAATCACCTGTAAATTTCCTGTTATTTTTATCACATCCTCAATGGCTAAATTGGGATATTCTTCACCAAACTATTCGAAAACATTTAAAATAATTTGATTTCTCCGTTTTTCATATAGTTTCTTTTCCAGTCTTTTAAGACATTCTACAGGAAGTGGCCATTTTAAAACAATAGAAAAGTCATCGCATTCTGCATTGCATATGCGTTAAAATTAAACAATGAAATGCTATTTATTTAATGTATTAAAGTCTATATTTTAATATTCTCCCGTATAAGTTATACAGATATGTACTAGATAATATATATGTTTATTATTTTTTATTTTATTTATTTCGAGTGTTGGAGAGCATTTCCTGAGAGAACAATATTTTCGTACTCTTCTGAACATATATCCTGTAAAAGTGTATTCTAATATTAAACATGAAATTTAATAAGCACATACATTAAATAAGTTTGTGTGTTTTGATAAATAAAAAAAAATCGCAATCTTCATAAATATGTCACGATATAATAGCAACAGGATATAAAGCCTAATGTCTGTGTGCAACATTACATACTTACGGAAGTTGATAAAATCCAAGTCTGTGTTATGAAACCACATCAACATTGGCGTAACAGCCCAATGTTGAGACTTAACGTTTCCTTTGCTAATTTAGTTACGCTTATTTGCCCACATATGTCATGAATGGTTATGCGGTCAACATACCGAACAATGAGACATCTATTAACCCTTCAGAGTGGATGGATTTAAATGGCCGGGAATACTCTGATGTGGGAGGAAGTTCACCGGTATTTTAACTCAGCCGTTCAGTGCCAGTATTCCAATAACGCATTTAAATTGATATATCTTCAGTAATTTAAATGTTTTTGCAATTCCTTTATGGTGAACCCTTAATATATTATTTAATTAATTAAATTTGTTACGGTTCTCACATAACATCTCTGCATTTTTTGCAGACTTATTTATGGTTGTTGTGCCACATTTGAAATAGGTCCTTTTTGTAAATTTCTCACATAAGTGACACAGTGAATTGCACTAGGGATTCTTTGAAGAATTCAGAGAACCGGCTTTACCTAACAACAAAACGAAATATTTACACAAAGAGAAGGGTCTTAAAAAAAATGAACTTCAAAAATTGGTGTGATAAATCTTCAAAATATAAACCAGCTGTTTGACACTCGGGCAACAATAAGTGTATTTTTTTCCCCTTGTGTTTACTTTGTTCATGTTTATTACAAACACATTGCTTCTATGCGCTGACCTTCTTTCTTGTAGGGGGGGGGGCAGCCTTCTCCAAATGTATCTTTCTAACACTTTTGAAACATTATTTTAGGTCGTGTGCCTTCAAAAAATGGTCTTTCTACACATCAGACCTGTTGTACTAAAAGAACTTCATCAACCCTAAATTTCAATGCCTTTCTTCTGGTTTCCAAACTGAAACCATTTGATGAAATATGACTATAATAGTTTCACCGGAGGTGTGGACTTAAAAGATTAACATGTAACAAGCCGGAAGATCGAGGGTTTGAGTCCCGGTGGATCAGGATTTTTAAACTGAATCAAACCTTCAGGCGGCACTGTGAACCCGGGGTTGGACTCAGCCTCTAACTGAAATGAGTACCAGATGCTTGTTATGGGCCGTCAGACAGAAATAAGTACTCGGCTTACATCAAGTACCGATACTTTAGAAAAGTGGGAGCCTTAACCTCCTAATATCCCAAGAACCTTCTAAGGTCTGTAGTGGACCACTTTCCTTTTAGATACTGACTGAATTGTAGACTAACTACCTTTCCATAATGTAAGGATATCGTCATTTGAAATATATATATATATATATATATATATATCTGAAATTTACTGTTGTGGTCCTGTACTGTAGCGTAAATCGGAAATAACTTTGTTGGGCCTTTATTTATACTGAATTTTGCGACATTATTATTAAAAATGAAGAGATTTGAAAATAGATTCAATTCGATAGACAAGCTAATCTACAAAAAAAGGCGAATTTAGTTTTATAAGAAATCCTTTATCAAGTTATAAATTTAAGAAAAATGTCAGAGGCCGCAAGAATAAATGCAAATATAAAATTATTTTAAATTGTTACTCAGGGCCGTAATCAGTTAATATATGCACTAATAGAAACTTTGAAGTCTCTACATAAAATTTGTATACACGGTAAATAGTTAATGTAAACACAAAGGTCATAATTACAGTTTAAAGCAGTGCGTGTAACTAGCGTACATGTCACGTCGTTCCGCATTGGGTGAAGAATTCAACTTGCGTACACGTCACGTCGCTCCACGCTGACGGGTTAAGCAACTCAGATATTAATAGGATGCTGAGATCGGTAAATTTTGCTTAGAGGACTCTTTAATAGGGCTTAGGGATCTTTTACGAGTCTGAAAATCTTCAGATTCGGGACTCATGATTTTAAACCCCTCCCGGAGGACTTGCTCCTTGGATTTTTTCATCTTAAAATAAATCCATCCACCCTCAGGACCGGAGGCAAGAAACATAACCACTAACCCAACGGGACCGATGTGTGTTATTAATATAACTAAATGGAGCAGATGCGTTTATATTGGGGCATCCTATTCATTCCAACATCTCAATAATATAATAATATCCTCAACTCGTGTTCAACTCAGGGTCGGATCGAGAGTTGAGTGATATGAAACACTTATATTTAATAGATCTATGAATTATAGGGGTGCCTGACGCGCCGCGCCGTCACAGGAGTGGTTGAATGAAGTGGGGTGAGATGACTATGAAGAAATAATGGTATGAAATTTGTGACAGAGGAAAATGGAAAAAATGAAACAAGAAAAGCATGTCCAAGTTCTGTTTCGGCCACAACGAAACCCACATGGAGTGGCCGAGATTCGATCTTAAGAGCCTCGAGGTGAGAGACGAGCGCCTAACCGCTTGCGCCACGGAGCTGGTTCCAACTTCTATAAAAAATTAAATTAAAACTATATGAAAGGTTATTCTATCAGTTATATGGATACAAAATATTCCTGTTTCATCGAAACCAATTTGGCGTAGGTCCTATAGCAATTAATTAAAAACGTAAGGAGTGGGTTTACAAGAAACTCACAATTAAAAATTAACTTAGGGCAATTTTTAATTATATTCCAGCTGTTTGGCTTAAAATCGACAAGTTAAAGTTTGTTTCCTCAACAGAGAATACCTGTGAGACGTGCACACTGTGGTCTCGAGGTAGTGTGTTGTCTTGTCACGTAGCGGGCCCAGGCTCGATCGCCGATCGGGACAAGTTTCCTAGGTGAGACTTTTTTTCAGGTTATTTCCTCACCTGTAAGACAAATGTCAGCAAACTTTAAGGCCCAAACGGTCTCCGAACCCATCAGGCTTTCAATATCATATTCGCATCATTAGATTATGTTAATCCGTAGTTTAAGGCCTCTCCTGAAGCATTATTGCCATCATCATCACCTCTCATATTATCGCGGGAGCGTAACCCCACCTTCCAGGCGCCCCAGCCTCAGAAATGGTTTACAAGTACGCCTTGCCAGGAGAGGATACCAGAAATGTCGTGGTGACAACCTGGTATATAGATGACAGCAACCTACTTAAAAAAACTTTGAACTGAATAAAGGTCTGTGACAAGGTGATTCAGTAACAACCACGTTATTTACATTATACTCGTACTTTAAATAGCAATTATGAAGGCCCATATTGAAAATAAAGAAACAATATTTCATTAATATAACCAGATTTTAGCATATGTAGACGATGTTGTCATTTTGGGAAGAAGACAAAATAATGTTAATGAAACAGTTAGTGCCTTTGTGGAACTAACTAGCAAACTGGGATTGCAAATGAATGGGCAAAAAACAAAATATATGTTTATGTCAATGAAATATATACTGAAGTAGAAACCAGAATTGGTGCAGCAAATAGAGGATATTTTGTCCTCCTGCCCTATTCAGAAGCCGGATGATACATACAATATTAAATTAAGAATATATAAGAACCTATAGTAACCTAGGGAACTAAAATATGGACCCCATAAGCACGTATTATTAACAGCTATCCGTTTTTAAACAGAAAATTCTGAGTAGGATTCTGGGACCAGTCAGAGTCAATAATGAGTGGAGAATAAGGTCTAACAATGAATTGAAACAGCTGTATGAGGATTTGGATAATATAGTCGTATGTATAAAAATATCATATGGCTGAAGTTGAGAGGGCATATGAATAGAATGGAGAAAAAGAGAGACTCTTTCAAGTTTTTATTAACCACAAGGAAAAGGTCAAACAGAACCAGATGATGGGATGATGTGTACAATGATATTAAGTAAAGTGATCCCACAACAGGCCTCAGGAAGCCCTTGAGGTAGTGGGAGGTTAAGGCTCCCACTTTTTCTAGACAATCGGCACTTTATGTCAGCCGGGTTGTCAGCCCTGCGTGACGGCCGCCTTTACCCCCAGAACAAGCGTCTGGTACTCATTTCCGTTAGAGGCTGAGTCGACCCCAGGGCCATAGTGCCGTCAGAAGGTTTGGGTCAGTTTAAAAATCCTGACCCCTAACGGGACTTGAACCCTCGACCTTCTGGCTTGTAGCGCAGTGCCTTAACCACTACGCTACGGCGTGCCATTAGGAAATGTAAAATCACAAGGTGGAATGTAAGATCCAAGGATATAGACGTCTGGACGAGGTCATTGGAGGAGGCGAAGGTCCGCATTGAATACAGTGTCACTTAAGATGAAGAATACTATGAATAAACGAAATTTATAAACAATAAGCAATCGAGAAAACTAAAACAATGAATTTACACTGACTATTTAACTTATGTCCCAAAAGGGAGTCCAAGACCAATCGCTTTTCAATTAACTTTGATTTACAACTAGTAACAGATGTATTTCACCTGGAATGTATAACCTAAGTTTATCATATTAAAGAAAGCTCTCATTTTTAACATTCTGTATAGGCCAGTATGTTATTTTGCAGTGATTGCCTCTCTAAGAAATGCGGCTACCTGATTGTATATTCATTCATTCATAGTGTTCTGCTCAACATCAGGTCTTTCACTGCAAACTCAGCATTCTCCATTCTTTCCTTAACTCGTCTTTCCTTTTTGTATCTACATACAAACCATTTCTTTTTATATTGTCTATCATCTGATGCCTTTTTCTGCCTCTAACTTTCTTTCCGTTGACTATTCTTTGTAAGGCATCCTTCAGCAGGCAGTTTTTTCTTAGCCAGTGGCCAATCCAATTTCGTTTCCTCTTCTTTATGAGTTCCAGTATTGTTCTTCTTTCACCCACTCTGTCTAGCACATCTTTATTTCTTACTTTGTCTGTCCATTTTATACGTTCCTTTCTTCTCTATATCCACATCTCAAAAACTTCCAGTCGCTTTTCCTCATTACGTCGTAATGTCCAAGTCTCTGCACCATACAATGCTACACTCTACTCAAAGCACTTTACTAGCCTCTTCCGTAATTATTTTGCCAAAGGTCCGCACAAAATGCTTCTCTTCTTGTTAAAAGCTTATTTTGCCATTGCTATCCTCTGCTTTAGTTCTTGACAACAGTTCATGTTACTACTGATAGCACAACCCAAGTATTTGAAGCTCTCCACTTGCTCAATGGCCTCATCTTTAATCCTCAAGTTTATCTTCCTTGGTTTCTTTCCTATAATCATGGCCTTCATTTTATTTATATTTATCTTCATCCAATAATCCTCGCACTTATCATTTAGCTCCATCACCATGTTCCTCAGTGTCATTGCATCTTCTGCTAGCAAAGCCATATCATCAGCAAATCTTATGTACTTTATTCTTCTTCCGCCCATGTTTACGCCTCCCGTATTGCTGAAGCAGTTCTTCATTAGGTCTTCCAGGTAGATGTTGAAAAGAGTAGGTGATAGAGTACATCCTTGCCGTATCCCCTTTCAAATTTATTTTCCCCCTGACATTTCTTCTCCTACCTTCACTTTTATTCGCTGTTTCATACAAAGACTACTTATGAGCCTCCTCTCCTTACAGTTTACACCAATTTTCTTCAAGATCTTCAGGAGTTCATTCCAATTTACTCTGCCAAAGGCCTTTTCCAGGTCAACAAATACTGCATAAACGTCTTATCTTTTTCTATATATCTTTCTCCTCTTGTTCGTATCAATCCAATTGCATCTCTTGTACCCTTTCCCTTCCTGAAGCCAAACTATTCTTCTTCCAATTCGCTTTCTATCGTAGAACGTAAATGTTGATTCAGTATTCGCAGGAGAATCTTTGCGGAGTGTGATATCAAGCTGATAGTCCTGAACTCCTAAAATTTCTTTGCGTTGTTTTTCTTCGGTATTGGTATTAACAATGTCTCAGTCAATTCTTCTGGCCATTCGCCTTCTTTATATATCTTGTTGCATAAACGCAGAATTTCCTTCTTTCCTTCACCCAAGCATTTAACCAATTCAATGGGGATTCAATCTATTCACACTGCTTTCCCAGTAGATTGTATATATAGTGCACGAATGTATACAAATACTGCTTGCGGGATATATTAGAAAAAAACATTCGTAGTAATTGATTATACCATAATAAAAATAAACCACTGTTTACACTTTCTTAAATGTATTATTTCCCAGGAATTTAAGTTCCAGAAAAATATAATTTACATCATAGGACATCAAAAATTAATTAATATGTTGTTTTAAACAGTTTGATATGTTTCATGCACTAGGGTGCATTCTTACAATATAGGGGCCCTTTGGCAATAAATAATATGATCTGGTTGCAGTGATGAACAAATGAAGCATAACAAACGTTTTTCATTTGTTTTCAAACATCCCCATTTGCATTAAATATATAATTTTTTTTAAAAATAAATATATTTAATTAATGATTTGTGAGTAAACATCTTAATTTTATACGTTAAATAGTCCTAACAAATGCCACTCTTAATTTCCAAATTCTGTAGATAAATTGGAAATCACCCGTGGCATTACTTATGATAAATTCATAGAACAATGATAGAATTTTAATTGACTATGCTTCCAAATCTTTGTATCCTTCTGATAATAATTTGATAGAATATAATTCAGGCGTTGACATGGGAAATGTAGTAAGTAATAAAAATCAAATTTTACAAGGGAAGAAAAAAACAATTTTGACACTTTTAAATTTAAATATATTTCGTAAAATTAATATGGATATTTTGTAAATAAAATTTCTTGTATAGTATCAAAATTATATTAAATTTAATGTTGCAAAAATTGTTTTTTGCTTCCCCTGTAAAATGTGCCTTTTATGACTTACCGGTACTACTTTTCCCATGTCAACGCCTCAATTATAGATTTCTAAATATAATCACAAAATAATCTATGTTCAAATTTTATAAAAGTATAGCAGTACCAATAATAAAACATAATAAAGAGTTATGAAACAAAATCAATTGAAGAAATTCACACTCTGGACATTGATGAAAATGAACCGCGAGATGATGATGGTGGTATACCTCATGTACAAGAAAGCAAATCAGAACAAACAATTGCCTCGTCAAAAGAAGAATCGAGTACTTCACAGCATTCTGGTTCTCTTTATTGTCCGTCCTCTCCAAAAGCATCCCGGGTCATTACTTTTGAAGAAAAATGTAAGGTAATTGAGTGTTGGATTCTGCCAGGTACATCAAGGAACAAGAAGAAAATCTTTAACCATAAGTCATGGAAGAGTATGAAACAGATTATCATGGCTAACAAACGAAAGCCAACTCTACAAAAAGCAAGCAGTTGAGCAAAAAAAAAATATGTTGTAAATAAAGTGAAAAGTGTGCACTGAACAACATTTGATGAATTCTGTCTGTGGCGGTCTAGAAATGAAATTGTAAAAGAAAGTGACATAAAGAGGATTGCACTCGAAACAGCTAGTGATTTGGTGGGCACAGATCAAACCTACTTCAAAGCAAGTCCTTCTTGGTTGCATAAGTTTGAAAAGTATTATATGATTTTGCGCATCACCCATAGTGTAGCCTTTGGTGATTATTCTTATACATTGCAGCAACGCAACAATATAATAAAAATGCAATCACTTGTTTACAAGCAGTTTATTTCTGCAAGATTCCAACTGGCGCACCTGTATGGTTGGGTGGTAGCTGGATTGGCACCCAGGGGTGAACAGCACTTCCAAAACTGAACGGAATACTGTATCCGAAATGTATAAGGAAAGTGTCAAAACTGTACAACCGCAGCCATTTTGAAGTGCGGGTGGTGTACTGCAAATTTGTGTTTCCAATATTTTTTCAATGACTATCATTGTCGTGATACATATGTTCCTGTATAAAAACAAAAATTGTGTCTGGAAATACGATGCAAGAAGCAATGACATGATCACAACACCGTTTTTTATCCTGTGTGTGAATTAGTCATTGACAGAACATAAGTTTTCTTATTTCTTAAAGCTCATGTTCTGTGCCCTGTATCACATGTGTTTATTTTAGTGGGGTTATGAAATTTAGGGAAAATTAATATTTTATTATACTGATTCCAATAATATTACTTTAATTTCCATTGTTTATTTACCCCAGGTGAATGTCTGCTTGTAAGTGAATGTATTTTGTCCTTCAAAGTTTTAGGAAATAATTTTTAACATAATTGGAAATGTGTTTCTTTTATACAACTCTTCCCATGTGAGTTATCTGAGTTATCATGAGATTAATTTCAACAGATATCGTTCGATGTGGTCAAATATTTCTTCCAGTAAATTATTTCTTCAAAAACTCCTTTGACACAACTCTTTCCATTTTAGTTATCTTGAGATTCATCCCGACAGTTGATCGTTCGATGTGGTCAAATATTTCTTCCAATAAATTATTTCTTCAAAAACTCCTTTGACGCAACTCTTTCCATTTTAGTTATCTTGAGATTCATCCCGACAGTTGATCGTTCGATGTGATCAAATATTTCTTCCAATAAATTAGTTCTTCAAAAACTCCGACACAACTCTTTCCATTTTAGTTATCTTGAGATTCATCCCGACAGTTGATCGTTCGATGTGGTCAAATATTTCTTCCAATAAATTATTTCTTCAAAAACTCCTTTGACGCAACTCTTTCCATTTTAGTTATCTTGAGATTCATCCCGACAGTTGATCGTTCGATGTGGTCAAATATTTCTTCCAATAAATTATTTCTTCAAAAACTCCTTTGACACAACTCTTTCCATTTGAGTTATGTTGAGATTCATTCCAACAGATATCGTTCGATGTGATCAAATATTTCTTCCAATAAATTAGTTCTTCAAAAACTCCTTTGACACAATTCTTTCCATTTTAGTTATCTTGAGATTCATCCCGACAGTTGATCGTTCGATGTGGTCAAATATTTCTTCCAATAAATTATTTCTTCAAAAACTCCTTTGACACAACTCTTTCCATTTGAGTTATGTTGAGATTAATTCCAACAGATATCGTTCGATGTGGTCAAATATTTCTTCCAATAAATTAGTTCTTCAAAAACTCCTTTGACACAGTTATTTCCATTTGGGTTATCGTGAGATTAATTCCAACAGATATCGTTCTATGAGGTCAAATAATTCTTCCAATAAATTATTTCTTCATAAACTCCTTCTGCTTCATTTCAACATAAAGATCGTTTAAATAATTTCCACAGTTACCATTGTATTATTAATAGTAAATGTGTTTATTATGATGCCACCAGGAGTATTATGACTGGATTCTACACCGAAGACACCGTTTAAATGTTTTAGATTAACACTTTTTTTTTTTTTGGAAAATTGGGATGAAAGGGTCCTTGTAATTTGCAATAGCATGCTTTTCCAGAATTGATCCTGTGTTTAATTGCCTTCCTTATATATCTCATTTCTTCTTGTAATTACTGTTTCTAGGTATTTTAAATCAGCCACTTCTTGAAAATTTCCCTCATTTGGTAATAACTGCCCATTTCCATTGTGTGATGTATTTCTATGTATCATCAAACATCATATATTGATGTTTACTTTTGTCCCAATTGTTTAGTGTTACTCAATAGAGTGTGCATGTTGTCCCTTAGTAGGCCTATCGCCTAATAATACTACAGCATCAGCATAAACTAACAACTTATTAACATCATTGAGTTGTAGGACTTTTTCAGCCTCTAAATAATTAATGGCATGTTCTAGTGTAAAATTGAATAATAGAGGAGATGTGCATCTGCTGGCTTTAACCTATTCTAAATTATAAAATTATCTGAAAACTGTGTGCCTATCCTAATCCTACTATTTGTGCCATCTAGACACATTCTTATAAGTCTAACGTTTTAAAAACTCCTAATTCCTTCAGAATACAACTTCTCCCCCTCAATTCAATTATATGCCTTTTTTAAGTCTACATATATTACCGTTATATTCCAACTTATGTTTAGAATTGTCTGCTAAAAATACGTCTGGATACTAATAAGTTAGAATTTTGTACGGAGTTGAACGTAATGAGACGCCCCTGTAGTTGTTGCAACTAGTTTTAACACATTTCTTATGGTTTGGTACAATAATCGATACTGTACATTATTTTTGAAGAGTATATGTTTCCTAAATCTTAGTAAACAACCGGAGTATTTTATCCATACATTTTTCTCGTCCTAATTTGATTAGTTGTTCTGGAAACTATCTGTACCTGATGCTTTATACATATATAATTTTTCAATCGCCATTTGAATCTCTATTGCGCTTGGTCCTGTGACAAATATTTATCCTGTTAATTATTCTGTTCTGCATGAATATAAATAATAATAATAATAATAATAATAATAATAATAATAATGGTAATAATAATAATAATGATGATGATAAATACAATTCCAACTTCTTACACATACCCTATAGTGTTCCTCACATATAGTAGTTACTCTGATTAGTTTACCTTGTTCTTAAAGAACCATTGGAAGAAACGACTGAATTTAGTACGAGACTATGGATAGGTACCAGTGGAGGCCATGTTTCATATTTACAGATAAGGTTTTATGTATTGATACGCTAAAAACTTAAAGTATGTACCTTTTGGCAGGTTCCATCGTCCTCAACTGTGTTAAAATATTTTGTTTAAAATGTTATCTGGAGGCCTTTCGGAAGTTAAGTTTCATCAGCAGCTACTAGTTGTTGTATACGTCGATGTATACTCAAAATGCCTGTAGCAGCTACTTTGAGTATACATCGTCGTAAACAACAACAACAACTAGTAGCAGAGCTCATCCTGCTGATAATGGAAGCTAACTTCCGAAAGGCCTCCATTTAACATTTTAAACAAAATATTTTAACACGGTTAAGGACGACGGCACCTGCCAAAAGGTACATATTTTAAGTTTTTTATCTTATGACTCTTCACCTCAACGGAATTTGATATGAATCTTATTATTGACTTTATGTATTGATGATTAGTGATTATATTGTATCGTCCGTTTCAGACTGTTTTCCCGAAAACTAAATTGCTGCCCATGACGTCTATAGTTGCGAGCATATTTGCCTGTCTAACAAACCGAATACCATCCTTAACAGTACGTCCTGAGTTAATTTATAGTGAAGTGAGTCTGCTTGTATTGTCCTCTCTTCGTTTCTCCGATTTATCTACATACGGACTTAGATTTTAAACGGAAAACGGATCTTGATATCAATGCGGTATGTCTTGTGGAACTATAATTTTTTCTACTTCAAAATGTCTCTTTTAAAATATTAGGCATTATTCAGAATTATGTTTATTATAGGCGGCTCCGTGGCACTCCACGGGGGTTTCATGGTGGAAGAAACGGAGCTTGGGCAGGTTTTTCTCAGGGTTTCTCCCGTTTCCCTGCCATAAATGTTTTATTTCATTCCACAGTTTCTACATACTCATCTCACCCATTTCGTTTCATTTCGTTCATCCGCCCCTGTGACGGTGCGTGAGGTGTGGTTGGCCGGCACCCTTGTAGTTCACAGACCTCTATAAATATAGGACTTCATCTCATCCTTCGACCCGACTCTGAGTTGGACAAGAGTTGAAGATATTTATTTTATATTTTGTATTGTGTAGCTCGCTGAATTATATACTTTCATTCAAATATAAATACATAAATGTGGCGTAGCGTATGTAAATCCGATGCGCACGGATACCTTCATTTTCTTTTACCTCTGGCGCATGTAATACGCCAACCTAAACCTCTCGATTTATCTAATATTCAATATGTTTGTTTACTGTTATACTTGATGCCAGCCCAGTATCTTTGAATTTTCCATTAGATCAGGAGAATATACTTTTAATTTCGTTACGAAACATCGTTCAAGTAAATATGTAAAAGATAAAACATCGCCAATCAGGCAAAGACACGTTTTAAATATTTTAATCTCAAATTGTCGTTACATAAGACTATTGCGAACATATTTTTAAATAAAGAATGCTTTAAACGCAATGTAATATCCACATATGCTTGAATCAAAATCAACAACAAATAGATGAAACGAATTCGATTTAAAAAAACGAAATTAAATTAATGTATAAGAAAATAAAACATTATCAAAAATATTACTTAAAGCAAGAAACTGCTTTAAAATTTGGTAATTTCTGATCCATAATGGAAAATAAAATACATAAGAAAATTAGTGAAATTATACGAAGCAAATATATAACTGTATACAAGAAACTACACACACTCATAATCACTACTATAAAAATACACATAAATATAACAACAATGATGAACAAGACCAGTCTCATGGGCTAGTGGTCAGCGCTTCTAACTACTGTACATCAGGTCCCGGGTTCGACTCCCGGTCAAACCATAGGGATATTTCCTTAAAGGGAATTATTCCTGTTGTTGCTTATGGTCTGGAATTTAGGTTAAGTTTAGGTTAAGAACTCTCCTGGCGCTTCATTATCATTTATCATCTATCATATCATCGGCCTTCTAGACGCCCCAACTTCAGAAGTGGGTTACAATTAAGCCAATACCAGGAGGGAACACCAGAAATGTCGAAATAACAATCAGGGACATTGCATAAAAAAAATGATGAACGAAGGTTAATGAACTTAGCTAAAATAAATCTGAATAAAGAAGAAAATAAATTACTCCAGCAAGGATATAAATTAAATTTTCCTAATAAAGGGAAATAAAATAACGTGTGTTCGTTGAGAATGAAAAAAGTCATAAACCAGCTCAGAATATAAGATATAAAAGAAACAACAAATAATAAGCAGATATCCATAAATAAAGAAGAGAAATCTTTAAAAAGCTGAAGAATAAACTTAAGACAAATAATGTAATACACACGAAAAGTGATGAAGGTAACGTAATAGTTTTAATAAACAAAGATGAATACATTAAAAACTAATCAATTTATAGAAGGAAATAAAAGAAATAACAAAATATCCTACAGATAAAGTTCAAAGAAAAATAAAAGATTTCTTAAAAAAACTGTAACTCAATCATTCAAGACGAAGGCAAGATAAATACAACAGACAAACATCAAAGAAGAAATAAATTAAATAACTACAAATGAACTAACAATAACCTCACTGCATCTGAAATGAAAACCTTACAAAAAAGCTCATAAACGAAATATACCTGTAAGACCAGTAATCAATTGCATGAATGCACCTTAACTTAAAAAAAAACACTAAAAACAAATATAAAATAAGTAAGTAAAGTGATCCCACAACAGGCCCGGAGACCCTTGGGGTAGTAGGAGGTTAAGGATCCCACTTTTTCTAGACAATCGGCACTTTATGTCAGCCGGGTTGTCAGCCCTGCGTGACGGCCGCCTTTACCCCCAGAACAAGCGTCTGGTACTCATTTCCGTTAGAGGCTGAGTCGACCCCAGGGCCATGGTGCCGCCAGAGGATTTGGGTCAGTTTAAAAATCCTGATCCCAACGGGACTTGAACCCTCGACCCTCCGGCTTGTAGCTCAGTACCTTAACCACTACGCTACTGCGTGCCAAAAAAAAAAAATATATATATATATATATATGTGTGTGTGTATATTTAAAATACTCATATGATCTAGCAAAACAAATTCTAAACATAAAAATCAATAACAATACTAGAATAGCATCGTTCGGCATTATCTTTATCATTATCATCATCATCCTTTACTGGTGTGGAAAGGAAAGGAAAACTACCACACCTACAATTCTTTGGTAAAGTTGCAAAGCATGTGGCATGAAAAAGCTATGATTTAAGCGAAGGACCTGCCCTCGGGCAGAATTACTATGGATGGATATGTACTCACACACACACACAACATAGCCTCGGAGACCGAATCGGTCTCTTGGTGAGTAAATATTTCCAAGTTTGATAATGCAAACGAGTACGTCAGAGAGAATACAAGACGAAGTAAACATGTTGAAAACATTGAGTACATGAGAATGTAGTAGGAGGCCTTTGTATCGCTCCACTTGATACACTTCTGCACCTCCCGCCTCTACAGTAGAATTCCCTACCACAGGCACTGCTGGACGTTACAATCATTTAAAATAAATCTACATTTGTATTTTTGCTTTAACTTTAGTTTACCTTTATTCTTGGTGCTCACATGTATAAATTGAAGAGCTCCCTGGAAAAAGAGTGTAATCATGCATTACTGGAAATATAATTTTTAATGCGTTAAGATTAATGCAATATTTCCTTTTGTTTATGTGATCTTTATCTTATATGTTTTTCAATGAGAATTTGTCATTATACTAACAAGGGAACTATCAACCATTGCATGCCGAAACCTTCCTTGAAATGTCTCCCAGGGATGCATTGTGATTTACCAAGATCGTGTCCAAAATATTATCTTCGATTTTAACTGCAAGGTCTAAAATCCAGCGCCAAATCTCTCATTAAACTGCAGGAAAATAATGTAACTCCCGACTCCGTAGGTCGGAAAACTGATGCTGTTCACATCCACATGGAGTGGGGAGATGAAGGAACGTGATGTCTAATGGTTTCTTTTTATGTTGGTTGTCATTTCCTGTTTACGGCGTAAAATAAAGACGATCACGACTTGGCAGGAATGTTCAGAGATAAACGAAACAGTCACAATGTGACAGTCACAATATGTGACACAATGCTGAGTTTATGTCGAATTATTTCGGTGAAAGAGGTGTTTCTTCTACCGGGAATATAAACTCGAAAGAAAATGAACAACGCCATAATATTATAGAACTACGGAGGAAGTTAATTATGCGGGTGTTGACCGATATGAAGAGAGAGTTCTCAAAGTATATGAAGATAGCAACAGTGAATCTAGTGATACTGATCATGAAACGCTATCTCCTATCGCAGGTAATGAGTTCGATACCACATATTAAGTCACCTTGCATCGAGTCCACTGATACAAGTCTACAAGTCTTTCTATTTATATTCTTAGTCCTGTGAACAAATGAATGTTGACGTAAATACTGATTACAAGCGATGAAGTGTTAGCTCTGGATAAATGAAGCTGGTAGAAAGCGACGCACTTAACCCTTAAATTGGTAAAACAATAATTTCACATCATCACTATCATCATCTTTATGGTATAGGCTCAATGGCCTGGTTCCGGCTCAATACTCCATCGCTTTCTTGGTCTGCCAGGATCTCTTCTCCCTCGCGGTCTGTACACCCAAGCCTACTTTGGAAGTCTGTTGTTATCCATTCGTTGCAGGTGTTCAGTCCATTTGTTCTTGTAATTACAGATTTGATGTTTAATTGGCATTACTCCTAACTCTACGCTTACAGTTTCATTCCTTATATGATCTTGTCTTGTATATCCCTTAACTGCTCGTAAAATTTCATTTCTCGTGCCAGTTATTTAGGAAAGGTTTCGGACCGCTTTGAAAACAAATTAATGTAAAATTGTAAGTTATTATTGTACATTATTGTGTAATTTCACACACATGTAAGTAATTTCTACTAGTTTGTTTTATATTGTTTCATAAATAATATTAAATACATGAAATCAATGTATCTTATAGTATACATTGCCAATTTAAGGTTTAATCAAATGTCCGAAAAATAGATCGTTTGATCTCAACAGAGAGACACTTTATTTGTGGAAGAAGTGTTTGTTATGTCGCTAAATCAGGAAGAACATAAAACCATATTGCATGAAAAACCCTACTCTCGTTTTGTGAAAGCTACCACTGCTAAATGACTTGCGACTGTGGGCCTTGGAAATTACACGAGGAGTGAATGTTAAATGTATATATTTATCTGCGTCAGTCGTTTCATGAAAAAAAAATAGCATTAAGAGCAGAAAAGTAACTAAATTCGCTTTGCGCACCCATATTCAGTATGAGGAAAAAATTAATAAAACTGCAGAGGAATTTCTTAACATCAACCTGGCACGATTTATTACTTATTCTCCCTCTTCTGTTTATAACACTGATCAAAGTGGGTTTGAATGCGAAATGCGATCAAAACGGACTCTTTGCCGGTGAGAAACACTCTGTCAGTAGCCGCACAGAAGCGTTATTTCTATCCATCCAACTATAATGACTGAGCCATAGCCTCTCCTTTATAAGAATTACTAATTCTCAGTTACCATATTTTCTCCAAGATATCATTGATGACATGCGGCCAACACACCGACACAATGAGACATCTAACAGGCAACTGAGGTATTACTAGGACGATGTTGTCGGTAAATTTTGCTTAGAGGCCCTTTTATTCAGGCTTAAGGCTCTTTTACGAGCCTTAAAATCTTCAGACTCGGGACCCTCGGCTTGAAGTCCCTCCCGGAGGACTTGCTCCTTGGATTTTTCCAACCTAAAAAAATGCATCGACCCCGACCGGGTTTGAACCAGCGGCCCTCGGAACCAGAGCAAGGAGCATAACCACTAGTCCACCGATACCCACATACTCTGAAGAAAATGCTACCCTTACTTTTAGATTTTTGGATCGGATAAGCCACACGGCGTGCCTTGAAAATTTTCCTCCAGGCATGACAATCGATTTGCTCCAAATTCCTCCTGGTACTACGAAACCAACCATTCTGTATTTTTTGTTTTCCAGTAGTCTAAATCCCTTTACCTCCGCATAACGGAACTAATTACGTCAAATGAGAACATTCATGAAGAGGTTTTCCAAGACACAACTTTGTGAAACTGCAGTCTGTATTCACTTTCAATTTCCATCCCCAAGCTTCCGAAACACGATAAAATAGCCTTGGGTTCAAGCACTTACACTACCGACCGACCTTCTGAATTAGAGCCTATGAAATATTGCTTGGAAACAAGAGAAAACTATTGTTGTACCGAAATCACTTTTTCGGTACGGAAAACTACGTAAAAACTACGCCATCGTGTTTCCCTGTACAGCGATGTTATAGAACAGTGCCAAATTCCTGTCTTCGTTGTCCTCTCTCCTACGTACCCCCCCCCCCTTCCTTCTTTATGCGCTACGTGTGACTGCGCATCTTCCCTTCGTTATCGAAAGCCTCAAATAAGGTGTGCAAGTTAGTATCAGGCTCATCATCAACTTTGGGAACGTCGTGGTCAGATCGACTGCAGCTCGAAGAAGCTGTTTGGTTTCATCAGTTCCATAAGCCAGAGTAGGGCAACCAGGACTGGGAACCCTAGCCCTCGGCTGGACTGGATTGTGTGTGTGTATGTATGTATGTATGAATATTATTATTATTATTATTATTATTATTATTATTATTATTATTATTATTGACTTTTTGAATTATTGATGACCGAGTTTGTTAATTTATATTATTTCATTCATATCTCTTCTTTCAATGGTCAAGAAGATAAATTTTTGTTATATTATTTGTATTTCAATTATCTGACTTATGATTCTCATTAAAAGTTACCTTTTTTTAGTTAACGTATGTTTACTAATTGTGTAGCTAGTCATGTTTCGTATTGATATATATTCTAAAGCTTTCTCAAGCCAAATTAATCCCCTTTTGCCTTCTAGCTTTCACGATTATAATACTGTTTAGCATTCGATACTATATGTTAAGTCATTTACAAAGGAAAGGTGGATTAATCTTTGCATTCTACGGGCCCGGGCAAAGGAATGTCGATATAGGCACTCAACACTTTCAAACTCAATGTAATATAAATAGGTAGGATAGCGAAGCGCATTGTGAAGAACAGTGCGACAATGAACATAGTGGAAGAAGAAATCGTGTTATCGCCATTCAATTGGCAATAACCACTATTATTCCATTGCTGATCTAAATCTTGTATGGTAGCGTTGTATACCGTGTCTTCCTATGCAATGCATTTAATCCCCGCATCGCATCCCGCCTCTCCCAACCCCGCTATACGATCCAGGGACGTCCATCTGCTCCATACAGTGGGTTGCCATTGCTTGGATTTTGGCTTCGATTTCTGTGCCTTCCAATTTTTGGACATGGCCTTGGTACATCACAACGCTTCTCTGGGAGAAATTTCAAGGTAGGTTTCGGCATGCAATTGTTAAAAGTTCCCTTGTAAGTGTGTGACATTATTAACTACACGATTCTGCTTGACTACAAGATTGAAAAAAAAAATGTCACGCAGGATATTGTTCTTATACCCTTATTCGAGGGAGGTTTCCAATTGGTTGTTCGTATTATAATATATTATACTTAGTTATATAGTTATTATTATTATTATTATTATTATTATTATTATTATTATTATATTACTGTCTATGTATGTACGTGTAACAGTTATCGCTACAGATGTCAGCAGTGCAGTATAGAAGTGTCAGTTTTATCACATGGTTGTGGTACATAATGCTTTACTTTTTTTTCCACTTTCATAACTCTGTATAAAAAATATTTGAGCGTGTCAGCTTCTCTGTCACATAAAACCCGTCGATTACGCGGAAATGTTTTCCAGCACTCGCTCACTAACTCCAGCCTACGCACAGTAAAAATCCATCAACTAAAATATAACTACATTATTTTTATAACACTATCTTCCTTAACCAATTAAAATGTTACACTGACAACTACACATTTTATCAACTAACAGAATTGCATTTCACACAGCGCTCCGACTTCGTATCCCGTCAGGTTGAATTATTGAAATATGATTTTGCATTTATTTATTTAAAATTGGAACTGGAAGTGAACATCAATAAAACTAAATAATAATAATAATAATAATAATAATAATAATAATACTTTATTTATTCTGGCAGAGTTAAGGCCATAAGGCCCTCTCTTCCACTCAACCAGCACAAATACAAATAAATATTCGACAAATATAGATATACACTGTACTAATTATAAACAGTTAAAGATACAAGAAATGTAGCAATGTAAATGTCATGTACAAACAACATTTCATAGGGTAATAACAATAATGATACGATAATAATAATAATAATAGTAATAATAATAATAATAATAATAATAATAATAATAATAATAATATAAATATCATACATTATACGCGAAACACCAATTAATATATATATCTTACACTGGATAATAATGAAGTCGAGTTTAGAGCAAATATAAATTTAGATTTCTTTTAAAAGATGCCAATGTCCGGCAGCCCCTTATTTCTTGTGGTAGGGAATTCCAGTTGCGAGAAGTGGAGATGGTATATGACATGGAGTGATGTGATGTCCTATGTTGCGGTATATTAAGTAAGAGACTATGTTGTGATCTTGTGTTTAAGTTATGGTTTGAGGATAGATACTGGAAACGGGATGATAAATAATTGGGAATCGAGGTATGTAGGATCTTAAATAGGAGAATTAGACAGTGCGATTTTCTTCTCTCTTTTAGATGTAGCCATGACAATTCATGGAATAATGGAGAAATTTGATCGTATTTTCGAACATTAAATATGAATCTGATACACATATTATGGACACGCTGCAGTTTGTCCGACAATCCGTCACTTATGTCAGTTAGTAGAACGTCACAGTAGTCAAAATGCGGCATCACTAAAGTTTGGATTAAAATTCCTTTAAGAGTTGTAGGAAGAAAATGTTTAAGTCGCTTTAGGGAATGCATTATGGAGAAGATCCTTTTAGATGTTTGTTTTACTTGCTCATGCCATTTTAAATTTGAATCTAAGTAAAATCCCAAGTTTTTAACGACGTCGGTATAACGAATTTGTTCATTATCTAATATGACAGCCGGCATATTGCCATTGTTTATGAGGTGTAATAGCCTTGGATGTCCGATAATTATTGCTTGCGTTTTGTTTACATTTAGTTTCAGCCCATATTGTCTGGACCATAAAGATATATGCCTGAGGTCAGTGTTTACTTTGTCAATATATTCATTAATTCGTCAGGCCTAAAGTGTGTGTAAATCTGTAGGTCGTCGGCGTAAAGATGATGCTTGCAGTTTTGTAGTTTCTTGGTCACGTCATTAATATAAATCGAGAAGAGAAGAGGAGCGAGGACGCCGCCTTGAGGTACCCCTTTCCTCACCAAGCGCCAGGAAGAAATGCGATTATTAACAGAAACTGATTGCTGACGATTAGTGAGGTAAGATGCAAACCAATCAAGGCAGTTTTCCGACAGATGTAGTGTCTTTACGGTCACACATATACATTATATAATGGAAATCAATACTTAAAATGACAAATGAGAGAAATTTTGAAGAAGTTGTTGAATTCAAATACCTAGGAACAATTATCACAAATAGGAATGAGATGCACAAAGAAATTAAACATAGGTTCAATTCTGGAAATGCGTGCTATTATGCATTACAGGAATTTGTCGTCCCAACGTCTCTAAAAAAAATGTTAAACTGAAAACATATAAAACTGTTATCCATCCAGTTATATTACATGGATGCGAAACGTGGACTCTTACTTTAAGGGAGGAGAAAATATTACTAGTATTTAAGAATAAAATTCTTAGGAAAAATTTTGGATCAAAGAGATATGAACAGACAGGTAAATGGAGAAGACTACATAACAATCAACTACATGGTCTTTATAGGAAGCCAGATATAATAAGAACAGTTAAGTCTCGTAGACTGCGATGGGCAGAAGATGTGGCACGAATGGGGAATAAAAGAGGTGCATGGAAGCCTCTTGTAGGAAAACCAGAGGGAAAACGGCCAGTTGGTAGGCCAAGAATGAGGTGGGAGAATAACATTAACTATGATTTGGGGGAAGTAGATTATACAGGGAGTGATTGGAAAACATTAGGTCAGGATAGGGATGTATGGTGAGCGTAAATCCGCGCCGCCATGAACCTATGTGTTCTATAGTGCCCGTTAATTATTCGTTTATTTATTTAGACCTATTTATTTACTTCAGTTTCTCATTTCAGTGCTTTACGATATTAGAAAAGACCAAAAAAGAAACATTACAGACCATCTAGTGTAATATTTATAAAGAACATTCACATTCGCCAACGTACGAATAAATTATGCCAAACCTATTAATAATTTTAAATGTAAAAAAGCAAGGGTAATCAATAGAAATTATATTAATGTAAATAATAAGTTCAACAGTATTAATACATTTTAAGGCTAAATAAAAAGTAATGTTTGCACGTTACAAAATACATTATCTTAATAGTTGAGATAAAATTTGCATTTAATTTTGTCGATTGGCAGTACTTATTGAAACTACTTTCATTTGTTTCATTGTTACAGTTAATAATGAAAACGTGTGACTACACATGCATAACTGTATCTTTAGGCAATAATTATTTTCTTAATGCCCCAGGTTTGTCCTTTTGAACATTTCTCGAGTTCTCTCCAGGCATTGGCGTAATTGTAACCCACTTCTGAAGTTGGGACGCCTGGAAGGCGGGTTACGTTGCCCCAATGATATGATAGGTGATGATGATAGTGGTGCGCCAGGAGAGACCTTAATCCTAAGCTTAATGTAAGATGGATATGAATGATGATGATGATTGCGATGGCCATATGATGTCCGGGGACCGATTGGACCTTAAAGCTTCCTAATATTTGTCTTACAGGTGAGGAAAAACCCCAATAAAAATCTCACCCAGGAAACTGTACCGACCGGGGATGGAACCCGAGCCCGCTGCGTGACAAGGCAGTACGCTACCCCGAGACCACAGCGGTGGACTATAATTGGGAATAGAAGATTAAAAGAACATAATGCTCTTCTACCTCTCAGTCGAAGCGAAGACGGTTCAATAGATGAACAAATTATCAAACTTTAGGACATCGCATAATATATTTCTGACACAAGCATTATGAACACATAGCTTGTGTGACAGTTCAGCGTTCAAGTTAGTCAGTTATATATGACAGTAATCGAAATATGACATGACAAGTGTCTGTACTAGTGTCTGTTTAACCTGTTAAGGTAGAGTGTATTTCAGGTGGACGTGTAGTGAAAACTTTCTTGGACTTTCTTGGTTTAGTTGACAACTTCAGTTCAGATTATGTTCCAAATAAAATATTATTCACTAACTGGCTCTATCGAACCCGCTCTCCATACATCCCTATCCTGAGCTAATGTTTTTCATTCTTCCCCTGCGTAATCTACTTCCCTCGAATCGTGAAAAATGTTATTCTCCCACCTCATTCTTGGTCTACCAACTGGGCGTTTTCCCTCTGGTTTTGCTGCAAGTAGCTTCCATGCATCTCTTTGATCCTCCATACTGCCACCTGTCCTGACCATCACAGTCTACGAGACTTAACTGTTCTCATTATATTTGGCTTCCTATACATATCACATAGCTCACTATTATCTAGTTTCCTCCGTTGACCTGTGTGTTCACCTCTTTTTGGCTCAAACATTTTCCTAAGAACTTTATTCTCAAATACTCGTAATCTTCTTTCCTCCCTTAAAGTAAATGTCAATGTTTCGCATCCATATATTATAACTGGGAGAATAACAGTTTTATATATTTTCAATTTAATGTTCTCTCAAAGGAGTTGGGACGACAAGTATCCCTGTAATGCATAATAGCATGCATTTCCAAAATTGATCCTATGTTTAATTTCCTTGTGCATCTCGTTCCTATTTGTAATTATTGTTCTTAGATATTTGAATTAAGACACTTCTTCAAAATTTCCCTCATTTGGCATAAGTTGTCCATTTGCATTATATAACGCATTTCTATTTGTGAACATATATTTAGTTCCAGATATAATTTCCTAGTGTGAAAATACCATTAGTTGTTTAAAAAAGAGGCAAAACAAGAAATGGTTTGATGAGGAATGTTCCGACATTGTAAAGAAAAGAAAGCTAGCAAAAATTAAATGGTTACACGAGCCAAATGAGGTAAATTTAGAGCAATTGGGTAGTGTTAGACGGGAAACCACCAAGTTACTAAAGAGTAAAAAGAGGGAATATTTGAGAGAGAAGATTAATGATCTTGAAATGAATGCAAAAAATAGGAACATTAGAGAATTATATCAGGGAATTAGTATAGAAAAAAAATGGTTTCAGGCTAGAACAAACATAATTCGGAATGAAAATGGGGATATGATTGCAGATTCCAGGAGTATATTAAATAGATGGAAAAGTTACTTTAATCAACTATTAAATGTACATACAGAACAGGACATTGAGGAAGATAAGTTACAGACAGCAGAAATGCTAGTCACAGAGCCAAGTGCATTAGAGGTTGAAATGACCATTGAAAAATTGAAGATGTATAAAGCATCAGGTTCAGATGAGATCCCAGCAGAACTGATAAAATCACGGGGAGAAAAATTGATGGACAAGATACGCTGGTTGCTTAGTATGATTTGGGAAAAAGAAGCTCTTCCAGATGAATGGAAGGAATCAATTATCGTACCAATTTATAAGAAAGGAGATAAAACTGATTGCAACAACTACAGGGGCATCTCATTACTTTCAACTTCCTACAAAATTCTAACAAATATATTAGTAAGCATACTTACTCCCTATATTGATGACATTCTAGGAGATCATCAATGTGCATTTAGAAGAAACAGGTCTACAACAGATCAGATTTTTAGTATAAGACAGATTTTAGAAAATAAATGGGAATATAATGGTACTGTACATCAACTATATGTGGACTTCAAAAAAGCATATGATTCAATTAAGAGGGAGAAGTTATATAGTATCCTGCTGGAGTTCGGAATTCCTAAAAAGTTAGTTAGACTTATACGAATGTGTCTAAATGGCTCAAAAAGTAGGTTGCGTGTAGGAAAACAGTTTTCAGACACTTTTGAAATCCAGAATGGGTTGAAGCAAGGAGATGCACTATCTCCTCTACTATTTAATTTTGTACTAGAGCATGCCATTAAATCTTTAGAGAATGAGGAAGGCTTACAACTCAATGGTATTAATAAGCTGTTAGTTTATGCTGATGATGTAGTACTATTGGCCGATAGCGAGGAGATACTAAAGGTCAACACGCACACACTATTGAGTAACACTAAGAAATTAGGACTGGAAGTAAATATCAATAAAACTAAATATATGGTCACACGTAGAAATTCAGTATATAATGGAAATGGACAGCTAATGACAAATGAGGGAAATTTTGAGGAAGTGGCTGAATTCAAATACCTAGGTACAATAATCACAAATAGGAATGAGATGCACAAAGAAATTATACGTAGGCTCAATTCTGGAAATGCATGCTATTATGCATTGCAGAGACTTTTGATGTCCCAACTCCTTTCAAAAAACGTTAAGCTCAAAATATATAAAACTATTATTCTACCAGTTATATTATATGGGTGCGAAACATGGACTCTTACTTTAAGGGAGGAAAGGAGATTACGAGTATTTGAGAATAAAGTTCTTAGGAAAATTTTTGGAGCAGAAAGATGAACAGACAGATGAATGGAGAAGACTACATAACAATGAACTACTTGGTCTTTATGGGAAGCCAGATATAATAAGAACAGTTAAGTCTCGTAGGCTGCGATGGGCAGGACATGTTGCGCGTATAGGGAATGAAAGGCGTGCATGGAAACTTCTTGTAGGAAAGCCAGAAGGAAAACGCCCAATTGGTAGACCAAGAATGAAGTGGGAGAACAACATTAACTATGATTTGAGGGAAGTAGATTATACAGGGAATGATTGGAAAACATTAGCTCAGGATAGGGAAGTATGGAGAGCTTATGTCCGCGCGGCCATAAACCTACGGGTTCGATAGTGCCAGTGAGTAAGTAAGTGTGAAAATATAGAGTGTGCGTGTTGGCCCTTAATATCTCCTCACTATCGCTCAATAGTACTGCATCATCATAAGTAATGCTACGAGTGATTTCCAAATTATCGATAAATTCACGACTCACCAAGTGAGGAGTGAATTTATCTAGAGAATTTGGAAATCAAGAGTGACATTTGTTAGGACTATTTAAGGAATACAATTTAGCTGTTTACTCACAAATCATTATTTAACTATAGTTATTTTAAAATATTTATATATTTAATGTGAACGGCGATGTTTGAAAACAAATGAGAAGCGATAGGTACGCATCATCTGCTTCTTTTGTTTATCACTGCAACCAGATCATACTATTTATTGCCAAAGGAACGCAATATTGTAAGAATGCTCTCTAGTGGAGAAAAAATGAAACACATCAAACTGTATATTAATTCATTTCTGATGTCGTATGATGTAAATATGACAATTATATTTTTCTGGATTGTTACCTGGGAAAAAATACATTTAAGAAAGTACAAACAGTGGTTTCTTTTTTTGGTGGTATAATCAATTGCTACAAATATTTTTATATTAACTCCCGCATGCGGCATGTGTTGACATTCATGCACTATATATACAATCTGGTAGCCGTATTTCTCACAGGCTGAGTCACTGCAAAATAATGGTCAGGCCTGTTCAGAATATTAAAAAGGAGGAGCCTTATTTAATATGGTAATTATAACACTGATAAATATTTCGTGAAACACGACTCTGATTGGTTGTAAAACAGAAATTATTGAAACGTGATTGGTCATTGACTCCCATTTGGCACATGAGTTAAATATTCATAAGTAATGCCACGAGTGATTTCCAAATTATCGATAAATTCACGACTCACGAAGTGAGGAGTGAATTTATCTAGAGAATTTGGAAATCAAGAGTGGCATTTGTTAGGACTATTTAACGAATAAAATAAAGCTGTTTACTCACAAATCATTATTTAACTACAGTTATTTAAAAATATTTTTATATTTAAAGTAAACGGTGATGTTTGAAAACTAATGAGAAACGATAGGTAGCCTACGCTTCTACTGCTTCTTTTGTTTATCACTGCAACCAGATCATACTATTTATTGCCAAAGGAACGCAATATTGTAAGAATGCTCTCTAGTGGAGAAAAAATGAAACACATCAATCTGTATATTAATTCATTTTTGATGTCGTATACATTTAAGAAAGTGCAAACAGTGGTTTCTTTTTTTGGTGGTTATAGCCGTAGCGTAGTGGTTAAGGCACTGCGCTACAAGTCGGAAGGTCGAGGGTTCAAGTCCCGGTGGGGTCAGGATTTTTAAACTGACCAAAACCTTCTGGCGGCACTATGGCCCTGGGGTCGACTCAGCCTCTAACGGAAATGAGTACCAGACGCTTGTTCTGGGGTAAAGGCGGCCGTCACGCAGGGCTGACAACCCGGCTGACATCAAGTGCCGATTGTCAAGAAAAAGTGCGAGCCTTAACCTCCTACTACCCCAAGGGCCTCCTGAGGCCTGTAGTGGGATCACTTTACTTTTTTTAATCAATTGCTACAAATGTTGACATGTAAGCACTATTATATACAATCTGGTAGCCGTATTTGTTATAGGCTCAGTCACTGCAAAATAACGGTCAGACCTGTTCAGAATATTAAAAAGGAGGAGCTTTGCTTAATATATGATAATCCTAACGTTGATAATTATTTCGTGAAACACGTCTCTGATTGGTTGTAATACAGAAATCATTGAAACGTGATTGGTCATTGACTCCCATTTGGGGCATGAGTTAAATAGTCAGCATAAACTAACAGCCTATTAATACAATTGAATTGTAGTCCTTCTTCATTCTCCAAATATTTTGTGCTATGCTCTAGTACAAAATTGAACAGTAGAGGAGATAGTGCATCGTCTTGGTTTAATCCATTGTGAATTTCAAAAGTATCCGAAAACTGTTTGCCTACACGCACCCTACTCTTTGTGCCATTTAGAGACATTCGTATAAGTCTAACTAACGTTTTAGGAATTCCGAACTCCACAACAGTATTATTCACTATGGAGTAATATAAAATTGTGGTTCCATCCAGAACAACAGCAGGAAAATTATTATTGTTGTTGAGAGTACAAGTGAAATATACTTCTCAAGTTTAACTGCTGCCTTGGCGCAGAGCTACGGGACTTGCGCTGGTTCGAGTCTCCATGGGGGAAGAAATTTTCTCATGGTATTTCGGCCAGTATGGGACCGGTGCCCACCCAGCATCGTGAGGTAATTGGGTAGCTATAATAAGTAGCGGCTCCAGGTTGAGGAACCAGCTATAACGGCTGGGGGACTCGACATGCTAACCACATGTCACCCCTACACTGGCTGTTGATCATCTACCTCTGTGATTGACACATGTGGATGTGAAGGGCCAGCAGCCGGCTGGTAAAAGGGCAACCGCTGAAAAGTGGAAAGACCCTCAATCGGAAGTTTAACTGCTTACAGTATAAGTGGCTTTACACAAGTAATATAGAATAGGGAACCCGCGATCTATAAATTAACATGGCCGAGTTATAGTCTGATATTCATAAATTAATGTATTTGTACTACAGGAAGTAACTAAGTTCCCATTATGAACTTTGAGGACATGTAGTGGAGATCAAGACTGTCACGTTCAGCATACGAACTCGTGCCCGGAAACGTTCAGATTTCCCGTCACACGTAAAATACAACACACGTTGCTCTCTCTGACGCCTGCAGCTTGTCGTCAGGGTCCACATGATGGGCTCGATGTAATGACCACTTACGTCAACAGAGATACGGTACCTCCGTACCATATTCTAGTACACACGATCACCAATCCTTTGTCCTGCAACATCCGCCGCTGCCATAACCAGCGCCACAAGGGTCTCGTAAATCAGAGATTTAATGTGACTGCACAGGTAGCAGTCCAGCGGAGTCATATTGGAAAACGTGCAGGGTCTTTGGCGCCGAAAATGCAGGAGAATTAAACATGTTTTGTGATAGTTTGTGTGCATATATCGGGAAAACGGTACGTTTGCGGACATGAGTTCCTGTGCTAAACATAATCGCCTTGGTACCCACTACACGTCCTCAAACTCTGTAATGGGAATTTAGTAACACTCTGTGTAGCTAGAAGGTTAAATAATAACTTCAAAGCCGTATGCACACCACGTCATGTCACTACCTCCTCCCTTCGCATACGTCACTCACTCTCCCTTCTCTTTCGCTTTCTTCATTCACAACCGGGGAATGCAAAAAGTGGGAGGCGGACAGTAATACACCGATTGGTAACCATACTGATGGCGAGGGACTCTCTTATTGTCATGGACTCTGAACATGCGCAGACAGAAGTTAATGTATAATCGGTAACGCTATAACTATATTAATTTTAAATATCACTGTAAACCATGAACACTTAATTTTTGTAATAATTGGTTGATAGTAAGAGTGAGCTTGCATGTGAAACCCATTACCACAAGGAGCCAAATATACATTTTTTTTTTGTTGTAGGCCTATTGGAAAGAGGAGAAAATGCTGAACTTAAAAAAAATGTGTTTCTAAGACAAAACATTTTGTTTAATACCACTAGTTTTTCGTTTTGACATTTCTGCTATTCTCTCCTAGCAATGGCGTATTGTAACCCACTTCTGAGGTTGGGCCGTCTGGAAGGCTACCTCAATGATATGATGGCTGATGATGGTAATGATGCGTCAGGAGAGGCCTTAATCATAAACTTAATCTAATGAGGTGAATATGATAATGATGACCAGGTGATGTTCGGGGACCGTTTGGGCCTTAAAGTTTCCTGACGTTTATCTTACAGGTGAGAAAAAACCCCGAAGAAATCTCACCCAGGAAACTCTCTCGACCAGGGATCGAACCCGGGTCCGCTGCATGACAAGTCAGCACGCTACCTCGAGACCACAGCGGTGGACTTGCATGATGGTTTACTAATTTGGATGCAGATGAAACATATATACGCATCATTGGCAGCTTTGGACCTGTATTTTATATGTAGTTCTTGAAGTAACCTAACAGATGGGACGAAGATCTCAAAATTTGAAGTTATTTTTATGTGCTTTATTTTCGTGTGTTGAAAATTTATGTCTGCCGACTTAAGATGGAACTTCCCATGCAGCCTAATTTTTCGAAATGTTTTATATTTGTTACCAAGAATAACTTAACTTTGAGATTTCGATGTCTTAAGGATAATAAAGAACAGCATTTCAAAAATAGTTACCGTTTAAATGGACTACCTAATAAGATTTGAAATTAATCTTGTAAAAATTACATTGCTTCCCCATTCTCTTCTTCATATATCAGTATTAGATTTCACTTAAGTTACTTGTGACTCGGCCAGACCACTTAGATCCTGTCTCATACTTCTTGTATAAGGCCCCTCTGTATCAATTTAAAATTGTGTACCTGATTTGCACGCTCTGTATGCTAGCATATTTATGAAACGTTGGGCCGGTTTCAGCACTGATATTTTTTACATGGTTTGGAATTTTTATTAGATAATTTTAATTTCAAATTCCGAGTTCTCTAAAACTGGAAACAGAATGAAGAATTGTACACATATGATTAATTAAACATTTGTCACTACACATTCAATTTTCCCATCAATTATTAATTTATACAGAATTTTATTTTCATAAATGTAACTTCATAATTGACCAAGTGTACTTACCCTAGACCCGTACGCCTAGTGTCGAGCGTGGGACCAGAAAGAAGATGCCCAGAAAACAAAAAAAAACCCGGGGAGACAGAAGGGCAACGAAGGGGCAGGAGAGGGGACAGGGGCAAACCCGGAGAAAGGCAGGGAACCGAAGAGGAGGCAAAGGCAGGCGACAAGCGAGCACAGAAGAAGAAGACACGAAGAAGAAGAAGAAGAACGAAGGAGAAGAGAGGAAGAAGAAGGAGGAAGAAGAAGGAGGAGAAAGGGAGGAGGAGGAGGAGGAGGAGGAGGAGGAGGAGGAGGAGGAGGAGGAGGAGGAGGAGGAGGAGGAGGAAGGAGGAGGAGTATAAGAAGGAGGAGGAGAATGAGGAGGATGCGGATAGGAGGAGGAGGAGGAGGAGAAGAAGGAGGAGGAGGAGAGAAGGAGGAGGAGGAGGAGGAGAAGGACGGAGGATGAGGAGGAGGAGGAGGAGGAGGAGGATAGGAAGGAGGAGGAGGAGAGGAGTAGGAGGATTAGGAGGAGAAGGAGGAGAGGAGTGATAAGTATGATGAGTATATGAGAATTAGAGTATTATCTATATTTAGATTATTATTATAATTATTATTATATTTTAATTATTATTATTATTATATATTATTATTATTATAATTATTATTATTATTATAATATTATTATTATTATTATTATGATTAATTATTTTTGTTTTTTTTTTTTCATTTATTTTTTTCAGCATGCCCCATTACCGTAGTAATATTACATGCATAACATAACAAACATAAAATCAGCTAATCATACATTACATAACATCACTATTTGTGTTTTTGTTTACATGTTTTTTTTTAACTTCGTCACTGTTAATCACTCATTTTCGTACACTATTGTTTTTATATACTTTTTAAAATGTCTTAAATATTTGTTGTATTAGGTCTTTCTCCGTCACAGGCCATGTTCCTCCTTTTTGCTGCATTTCTTCTTTCAATTATTTCTAGAATGCTGCTGCAATTCACAATTATAAAGGAGATGTTCTACATTTTGAATTGCTTTTCTACATGACAGGTTGCGTTGTTTAATATTCCAATGCGATAAAGATGTGATTTATTTTTTCCATGACAGTTACCATTCAGAAATTTGGAGGTTATTTCCATTTTAAGTTTTAATCTGTCTCGTGACTGATGGGGAGGAACTTCTTACATGTAGCTCCTTTATCTGCGTTGTCCCATTCGTTTCTGCCATTTAATGATTCCTTCTTCTTTTACTTGGGCAAACTATTGATGATTTAGGTATTTTTGTATATTCTACGGTAACGCTGGTTTGTCTGTTGCAGCTGTGTTTGCCAATTGATCTGCCATTTCATTCCCATAAAATTCCAACATGTGCTTGTATCCAGCCGAAATGTACTATCCAATTTTGTTCCGTGAGTGTTGCTATTGGTTGTCTTATTTTTTATATGATGTATCCCGTGTTTGAAGTTTGTTTTTAATTAGGTCGAGAGTAACTGTGACTATCTGTATAAACTACAACAAAACTTTTTTCAGAGATGTTTTGGTCAATGATGATATTGCTTCTAGAGCTTTAAGACTTCTATCTGTTTCAGCTTGATTATTGAGAACGAGTGGACAGTTGGGCTTTTCTTGTATGCTCGAATTTTCCGTGTTTCAAGATGAACGCAGCAGCCCCTACCATTCCTTGAAATTTACTGCCTCAGGTATATTTTTATTTTGTAGTGTTTCGATTTTCTAGTGTCGCCCACAGTAGTTAGGAGCGAGGAGAATTATTTAGAATTAGGAGGATGAGTAATGGAGTAGGATAAGGAGTGGGGAGAAGGAGGAGAAGGAGGAGGAGGAGGCGGCACAAGCGCCCACAGGAAGGAGGAGGGAGGAGAGGAGGGAGAAGGAGAGGAGGAGAAGGATGAGGAGGGGAAGAGGAGAAGGAGGAGAAGGAGGAGGAGGAGAAGGAGGGAAGTAGGAGAGGAGGAGGAAGGAGGAGGGAGGAGGAGAAGGAGGAGGAGGAGGAGAAGGAGGAGGAGAAGGAGGAGGAGGATGGAGGCAGTAGAGGAGGAGGAGAGGGAGGAGGAGGAGGAGAAGGAGGAGTAGGAGAGGAGGATAGGAGGAGAAGGAGGAGAAGGAGGAGAAGGAGGAGGAGGGGAGGAGAAGGAGGAGGATGAGACGGAGGATGAAGGAGGAGAAGGAGGAGGAGGAGGAGAAGGAGGAGGATGAGGGGAGGAGAGGCGGAGGAGGAGGAGGAGTAGGAGGGGAGGGAGGAGAGAGGAGGAGGAGGAGGAGGAGGAGAAGGAGGAGAAGTAGGAGGAGGAGAAGGAGGAGGAGGAGGAGGAGTAGAAGGAGGAGGAGGAGGAGGAGGAGGAGGAGAAGGAGGAGGAGGAGGAGGGAGAAGTAGGAGGAGGGTGGAGGAGGAGAAGGAGGGGAGAAGGAGGAGGAGGAGGAGGAGGAGAAGAGGAGGAGGAGGAAGGGGGGGAGGAGGAGAAGGAGGAGGAGGAGGAGAAGGAGGAAGAGGAGGAGAAGGGAGGAGGGAGGAGGAGAAGGAGGAGGAGGAGGAGACGGAGGAGGAGGAGGAGGAGGAGGAGAGGAGAAGGAGGAGGAGGAGGAGGGTGAGGAGGAGAAGGGAGGAGAAGGAGGAGAAGGAGGAGGAGGAGGAGGAGAAGGGGGAGAGTAGGAGAAGGAGAAGGAGGAGAAGGAGGAGAAGGAGGCGAGGAGGAGGAGAAGGAGGAGAAGGAGGAGACAGGAGGGAGAAGGGGAGAAGGAGGGATGAAGGAGGAGAAGGAGGAAGGAGGAGGAGGAGGAGGAGGAGGAGGAGGAGGAGGAGGAGGAGGAGGAGGAGGAGGAGGAGGAGGAGGAGGGAGGAGGAGGAGGAGGAGGCGGAGGAGGTGGAGGAGGAGGAGGAGGATGGAGGGAGGAGGGATGAGAAGGAGGAGGAGGAGAAGGAGGAGGAGGAGAAGGAGGAGGAGGAGGAGGAGAAGGGGAGGAGGAGAAGGAGGAGGAGGAGAGGAGGAGGATGGAGAAGGAGGGAGGAGGAGAAGGAGGAGGAAGAGAAGGAGGAGGAAGAGAAGGAGGAGGAGGAGGAGAAGGAGGAGGAGGAGGAGAAGGAGGAGGGAGGGAAGGAGGAGGAGGAGAGAAGAGCGGAGAGGAGAAGGAGGAGGAGGAGGAGAAGGAGGAGAGGAGGAGAAGAAGGAGGGAGGAGGAGGAGGAGGAGGAGAAGGAGGAGAAGAGGAGGAGGAGGAGAAGGAGGAGTAAGGAGGAGGAGGAGGAGAAGGAGGAGGAGGAGGAGAAGGAGGAGGAGGAGGAGAAGGAGGGAGAAGGAGAGAAGGAGGAGAAGGAGGAGAAGGAGGAGAAGGAGGAGAAGGGAGGAGTAGGGGAGGAGGAGGAGGAGGAGGAGGTGGGAGGGAGGAGAGGAGGAGAGGAGGAGGAGGAGGGAGGAGTGAGTAGAGGAGGAGCGAGGAGGAGGTAGGAGGAGAAGGAGAGGAGGAGGGAGAAGGAGGGAGGAGGAGGAGAAGGAGGAGGAGGAGGAGAAGGAGGAGGAGGAGGAGAAGGAGGAGGCGGAGGAGAAGGAGAAGGAGGAGGAGGAGAAGGAGGAGAAGAGGAGAAGGAGGAGAAGGAGGAGAAGGAGAAGGAGGAGGAGGAGAATGCGGAGGAGGAGGAGAATGAGGAGGAGGAGGAGGAGAAGGAGGAGGAGGCGGAGGGAGGAGGTCGGTGAGGAGGATGAGAAGGAGGAGAGGAGGAGGCAGAAGGAGGAGGAGGAGGAGGAGAAGGAGGAGGAGGAGGAGGAGAGGAGGAGGAGGGGAGGAGTGAAGAGGAGGAGGAGGGGAGAAGGGGAGGAGGAGGAGGAGAAGGAGGAGGGAGGAGGTGAAGGAGGAGGAGGAGGAGGAGGATGGGGAGAAGGAGGAGAAGGTGGAGGAGGAGGAGGAGGAGAAGGAGGGGAAGGAGGAGGAGGAGGAGAAGGAGGAGGAGGATGAGAAGGAGGAGGAGGGGAGAAGGAGGAGGAGGAGGAGAAGGAGGAGGAGGAGGAGAGGAGGAGGAGAGGAGAAGGCGGATGAGGAGGAGAAGGAGGAGGGAGGAGTAGAATGAGGTTAGGAGGAGGAGAAGGAGAGGAGGAGGAGAAGGAGGAGGGAGGAGGAGAAGGAGGAGGAGGAGGAGGAGGAGGATGAGAGGAGGAGGAGGAGGAGGAGTGAGGATGATTAGGAGTAGGAGGCGGAGAGGAGGAGGAGTATGGAGGGATGCGGATTATGAGTAGGAGATTAGGAGGATGGGTATGACGTAGGAGATGTGAGTAGGAGGAGGGAGTAGGAGGATTAGGAGAGGAGTGAGGAGAAGGAGGATTGAGGCACAACCGGCGTAGGAGGATGACAATGAGGAGAATTATTATGAGGATAAGAAGGATTATTAGTAGTATTAGATTATTAGTAGTATTATTATTAGTTATGAAGTATTATTAGTACTTATTATTATAATTATAATTATGATTAATATTTTATTATAATTATTATTAATATATTATTATAATTCTTATTAATATTATTCTTATAATTATTATAATATTATTATTATAATTATTATTATTAATATTATTATTATTATTATTTATTATTATTATTAATATTATAATAATTATTATTTTTTTATTTTTTTCATTTATTTTTTTTCAGCATGCCCCATTACCGTAGTAATATTACATGCATAACATAACAAACATAAAATTAGATAACATAACGTTACATAACATCACATATTTGGTTTTTGTTTACATGTTTTTTTTATCTTCGTCACTTGTTAATCACTGATTTTCGTACACTATTGTTTTTATATATTTTTTGAAATGTCTTAAATATTTGTGTATTAGGTCTTTCTCCGTCACAGGCCATGTTCCTCCTTCTTTGCGGATTTCTTCTTTCAACTTATTTCTAGAATGCTGCTGCAATTCACAATTATAAAGGAGATGTTCTACATTTTGAATTGCTTTTCTACATGGACAGATTGCGTTGTTTAATATTCCAATACGATAAAGATGTGATTTATTTTTTCCATGACCAGTTACCATTTCAGAAAATTCTGGAGTTATTTCACATTTAAGTTTTAATCTGTCTCTGACTGATGGGAAGAACTTTCTTACATGTGGCTCCTTTATCTGCGTTGTCCCATTCGTTCTGCCATTTAATGGTTCCTTCTTCTTTTATTTGGGCAACTATTGATGATTTAGGTATTTTTTATATATTCTACGGATACGCTGGTTTCTGTTTGCAGCTTGTTTTGCCAATTGATCTGCCATTTCATTCCCATAAATTCCAACATGTGCTTTTATCCAGCCGAAATGTACTATCCAATTTTGTTTCCTGAGTTTTGCTATTGTTTGTCTTATTTTTGATATGATGTATCCCTGTTTGAAGTTGTTTTTAATTAGGTCGAGAGTAACTTGACTATCTGTATGAACTGCAACAAAACTTTGTTCAGAGCTGTTTTGGTCAATTGATGGTATTGCTTTTAGAGCTTTAAGAATTCCTATCTGTTCAGCTTGATTATTTGAGCAACGATTGGACAGTTTGGCTTTTATTGTATGCTCTAATTTTCCGTTTTTCAAGATAACTGCAGCTGCCCCTACCATTCCTTGGAATTTACTGCCATCAGTGTTTATTTTTATTTTGTAGTTGTTCGATTCTTCAATGTCGTCCACAGTAATCCTTTCTCCTCCTTTTTGAGTGGTGCATCAATGTTTGTGTGGTCATCGTGTATGGCTCTATATAACTGGGCTGTTTCTTGTATACTGATAGTTATGGGTTTAATTCCAGCTAAGATACAAGATACTTCATATGGTAATGTTTTATAGACTTTGGCTATGGTGACATTTATAATTCTTTGAACCCTCTTCAGCTTTTTTAATTTTTTTTTTTTGTTTTCTTAATTCTTCCTCCCATATTGGGGCCCAATATGTTAACATATTGCTCCATTGCAAGATTGCTCCATTGTATATAGTCTTTAATGCTTTATGTCCTAGTCCCCACTGCATTCTAGCTGCCCTTCTTAACATGTTCATTAGGCTCATAGCCTTGTTCGTTGTTATCTCAATGTGTTTATCAAAGCTTAGTTTGCAATTGAGGTGGATTCCTAAATATTTCATTTCTTGAACTTGCTTGATGCGTTCATGGTTGACGTATACACTGATATTTTTATTAATGGAGGTCCTTTTTCTTGATATTAACATTGCTGTGGACTTGGATTCATTGAATGTGATTTTGTTATTGTTAGCCCATAATTCTATTTTTCTTATGTCAATATTTGCGTAATTTTCTACCTCATTGTCGTTACTTCCTGTTGAGAGAAGTATTATTATTATTATTATTGTTGTTGTTATTATTATTATTGTTATTATTATAATTATTATTGTTATTATTATAATTATTGTTGTTATTATTGTTACTATAATTATTGTTATTATAATTATTGTTATTATTATTGTATTGTCATTATTATTATTATTGTTATTATTATTATTGTTATTATTACAATAAATATGATAATGAAATGACTATATTAATAATAATTGAATTATTATTGTTATTATTGTTGTGTTTTTATTGTTACGTTTTTATTGTTTTTATTGTCTTATTATTATTATTATTATTATTATTATTATTATTATTATTATTATTATTATTGGAATTATTATTATCGTAATAATAATAATGAATTATTATTATGATTATTATCATCATTACTATTATTATTATTATTATTATTATTATTATTATATTATTAATAATAATATTATTATTACAGTTGGGTATGGTAATTTTCTTTTAAGAATGTATCCTCAATACAGTGGTATTCCGTCACTCTCAAGAAATTCGCCTTCTCCAGTTGTACGGTCTTTTAACATCCTCACCTGTAAGTCCCTGTTCACTCATACTTCTCACACCAACAACCCAACCTTTCTTAGGACTTCCCTTTCTTCTTTTCCTATCTATTTTCCACTGCAAGATCTTCTAATCTAAGGGATTCTATCAAATGTCATTCTCTTGAGATGTCCATACTATCTTAGTCATCTCTCCTCAATTGTCTGTAGTATATTTCTTTCAACTTTCATGAAATTATCAAATAAATTATGATAATAATAAATATAATAATTTTATATCTTAGAATATTTGTGGAGGGAAGCAAGAGTTCTTACCAGTTCTACCCATGATTATATCTTAAAATTTATAGAGCATCAAACATTTCATTATTTTACAACTACATCGCTGCTTAGTAATTTTTAAGATTAATTAATTTTGTAATTTGATATGGTAAGCCTATATAAAATATTGGAATTACATAGCGACTAGATAAGATACAAGCAGGTATCAGATGATAAATCCATATTGGATTGATGTAACTAATGCAGTAATAATTGTTTTCCATTGTGTTATGACACGCGATGTGAAAACACAGATTTAGATTATCATTTGTAATGTTGACATCAGATAGCGTAGTTTGTTATGCTGATTAACTACAAACTCAATTTAATTTCATTTAATATTAATTTAAACAAACAATCCTGTTTCTGTGGTTTAAATGTTTGCGAATATTTATAAAACAGTTTGCTATGATCTCCTCCTCAACACTTTTCCAACATAGTGCCGGGTCCAGGGATGATTTACGATGAAGCCCCTTGCATCGAAGGTCTGTGAATTACAAGGATGTCTTCCGACCGCACCTGACGCCATCACAAGATCAGATGATATGAAATGAATGAGATGAGTGTGGAGAAATAGTGGAATGAAATTTGTGACAGGGGATAATGAGAGAAACCACGAAAAAAACCTGTCCAGATTCAATTTCGCAGGATACATACTAATATATCATAAAACAAAGAAAGACATCTTAGAATAATTACTTATGGAACATTTAGAAAACAAAATTTCTGATGAATGCAATATCTTTTTCGAATGGAAGATCACAGAATACCCAAACAAATGTTAAGGTAACAACCAGCAGGAAGAAAAAGGCCAGACCGTCCACTCAAAAGATTTTTGGATGGTGTTTCTGTTGAGGTCGAAACAGGTAAAAAATGACCTAAATTCGTGAATGGACTATGAGATTCCGTTTCGTCCATTAAAAAATACAGGATGACATAAAATATGATAGAATCCCTAAGAAGACCTTGGAGTGGAAAACGCACATGGAATGACCGGGACGCGATCTCGGGACCCCAGCGGTGAGAGGATAGTATCTTACAGCTTGCGCCACGGTTTGCTATTAAACTTGTATTAAACTTGTAAATTTGAAGATGACAAATTGTAATGCCTAAAGCGGCCCCTACAGGATCAATATTTACGTCAATATACTGCACAATAATTTGTACAATAGTATTACTTGGCCAACCCACACGGTGCAATATTATTGCCCAATAAATTAGTTCGTGGGTGATACTTGTACAGTCAACATATGGAATAATAAGAAGACAACACAGAACTGAAATACCATTGCGCAATATTGCCAACAGACGACGCAATGATGATCTTGAAGAAGATTTCCGGGCTGTTGGCCGTGGTCTTAAGGCTTGAAGTTCCCCGACGTTTCCCCAGAGACTGCGTCTGGCATCCTCAAGGGTTGTCAAGCCTAGGTCAATACAGACGACGCAATGTTTACTAGATTGCACAATAAAAATAAAACTGCTTTTGATTGACTAAATATATTCAGCAATATTTCAAGCGGCCCCTACGCCATCAATGTTTACGTCAATATATTGCAAAATAATCGACATTGTATAATAAAATTGATCGTCTGTAGATCACATTGAAAGATTGCGCAATATATTGAGTCAATCAAAAGCAGTTTGATTTTTATTGTGCAATCTAGTAAATATTGCTTCGTCTGTCGGCAATATTGCGCAATACTAGTTCAGTTCTGTGTTCTGTCTTCTTTTGTTATTCCACATTTTGACTGTACAAGTATCTCCCACGAACTAATTTATTGAGCAATAATATTGCACCGTGTCGGGTGGCCAAGTAATACTATTGTACAAAATATTGTGCAATATATTGACTAAAGCGGCCCCTAGACGATCAATATTTACGTCAATATATTCCACAATATTTTGTACAATAGTATTACTTGGCCAACCCACACGGTGCAGTATTACTCTTCAATAAATTAAACCACGCTATTAGAAGACATATGCGATAAGCCAATCCTGCTTCATGCGCCGTTGTCAGATATCGGTATGTAAGACGGGAAGAGACAGACGATATGTCGTGGTTACAGCGCCAATTGTACACCCTTCGACAAAAAAAGTGTCATCTCTTGAACGCACATTTCTTCTAAGTCATACTCGGCACAGCGCTGGGTTCAAACTAGGAAACTAGTCATAATTGTGCAGTCCCTGAGCTACTGTGTTATGTGGCATGAACTGAAGACTCTTCTACGTGTCCCGATAGCTCACTGGTAAAGCACGCGGTCGCTGTTTCTGTTAATGAAGATCGCAGGTTCGCGTATTCAATTACGCAGTTTTTTTCGTAATATTTGTATTAAAACGTTTTATGAATTAAATACATTTTATTTCGACATTTGAATTAATCTATACGTTTTAAGTTCATAATTTTTTTATACCGTTGAGGTTATAACAATGTTAAATTATATATTTTTACACGCTTTATATTAGCTTGACCTGTATCTGTCTATGTAACGAACCTGTATCTATGTAACGGAATCTTTTAACACAATTTTCATCCACTTAAAAACATTGGATCGACTTGAAACTTTGTATACTTGTAAAGGACCCATGCCAATACAACAATATCATAGTTTTTTTCTAAAATCCTGGCCAGAATCATCGGAAAATCAAAAAAATAAAAACCTGTGTAATAGGTTGCGGACTTATCGACTTTTTAGTCAATCGTTGTAAGAGCTCAGTTAGTAGAGCGGTGGACTGTAGTGGTATATAATTTCAGCAATCAATAGGTCGCTGGTTCAAATCCGGGCCGGAGGTTTTTTTTAGAAAAGTATTAAATAATTAAATTTTCATGAGATTCCGGTTTATTAAACTAAACATTAAAAAATAAATAATAGTTTAAAAACTGAAACAACACGCTTTATCGTCATCATCATCATCATCACTCCAGGGATTAGGCAATTAAAACATAATTATAGAGGAAAAGTAAGCTAATGGGTTCATACCCCTGTTATAATATAAAGACTTAATCTTACTACCGACACTTAACTTAGAAATTTCAAACCCCGTTCCGACTTCATAATGCATCAGCCCAACGTCTTCTAGGTCTTCCAACATCACGTCTTCCTCTTGCTTGATAATTTATTGCTAACAATGGATATCTCTCCTTACTCATTCCATCCATGTGATCAATCCATTTCTGTCTGTAATTCGTGACTTTATCCAATAAAGGCTGTACTTTCAATTCTTCTCTTATATCCTCATTTCTTATTCTATCAAGTCTTGTACATCCTTTTACTTGTCTTAGGAACCTCATCTCCGCCGTCTGTATTCTATCTTTCTGTTTTTTTCACTGGAGCCCAAGTTTCACCACCATACAATATGGTGGGAACCGCCATAACATTATACATTTTTATCTTGGTTTCTATTCTAATTTTATTTTTGAATGTTCTCTGTATTGTTCCACACACTGCCTGAAATTGATTTATTTTGGAGTCAATATATCTTTCCACATTGTAGCCAACATCACAGCCCAAATATTTGAAACTAGACACCTGTTCTATACTTTGATTTTCTAAAATAATTTTGGATCTCGCTGGATCTCTTCCTCTAAAAGCCATGGTCTTCGTTTTCCTTACAGAACTCTTTAGATCGTTTAATTTACATATTTCATTTAATGCATGCATTGATTTCTGTGAGTCGTCTTCATTTTTCTGTATTATGATTACATTGTCAGCAAATAGAAGATTATTTATGCACACTTTATTATCCATTCTTATTCCTGGATTCACTAAAACTTTCCATTTATTTAAAATATCGTCTATATTATATATATATATATATATATATTAAACAAAGTGGGTGATAAACTACATCCTTGTCGTAATCCAGTATTTGTTTTGATTGTATCTGTACTTTTGAATCCGGTATCTATAATTATATTTGTGTCTTCATAGAATTTCTTTATCGTTTCAACAAGGCACCGCGGGTATCCTTTCATTCGTAATATTTCCCATATTTTTTGTCTGTTTACACGATCGAAGGCCTTATCCAAATCTATAAATCCTATGTGAGTTTCTAAGTTATGTTCTCTTCTCTTTTCTATGAGTTGTTTCAGTGTAAAGACATTGTCTATACATGACCTTCCCTTTCTGAATCCACTTTGATTTTCATTTACTTCTGTTATGTTTCTCAATCTATTATTTATTATTTTCGTATATATCTTGTAGCCAGTATTCATTAAGCTAATCCCTCTGTAATTCTCGCAATTTTTCCGATCTCCTCTTTTGAATATATTCTTCACAATTGCTGTTTTCCAAGTGGTTGGAATCCCGTAGGTCTGCCAACATATATTAATTAGATGAAGTATTCGTAGTTTACACAATATTCCACTATATTTGACTAACTCCATATTTATATTATCTAATCCTGTTGCTTTCTATTCTTAGTGGTTTTCAAAGCAATTTCTAATTCATTTATGTCTATTACATCAATATTTTCCACTTTTATTTCTTCCTCATTGTTCTCTTTTCCTTCAATTTCCTCCTTTTTCCCAAGTTTTTCATAATGTTGGATCCATTCTTGTTCTGGGATTATATTCAATCTGGCAGAATCTTTCTCAGTCTGATTTAGATGTTCCGCTAATTTATAACCTATTTCTTGTCTTTCATACATATCATGTTCTACTGAGCTTATAAATTTATCCCATGACTCCTGATGGGCTTTTCTTATAATGCTTTTAGCAATTCTCCTTTTCATTGTATATTCTTCATAAGATTATTCTGTTTTCAGTCGTAAGTATGTGCGGGCAAGAAACCACGCAACTGCTACCATTTGTGCGCACGCGGAGCGGAACTTGACCAAAATAATAAACCACAATAACTGCTACCTTTAATCCGGGATCGAGTTTTGTAATTGCTGTTTCTATTAATGTGGATCTGATTTCCAAAAAAAGTTATCTATCAGGAAGTAGCTTGCCTTGGGCCCATAGAAGGCAGCCATTAATTCATCTTTCTTTCTCTGATATATATATATATATATATTGACATAGAAGAATACTGATTCTTAAATACATACAGTGAGTGAACAAGATAATAATTGTGTTTCAAGAACGCTAAACAGCATAATAGTTAAGGAGCTCGGAATAGTTTCCTACTTGAGTGATTTTCGTACAGGATAGTAAACAACTACGTATACTTGAATGATGAAACGGGGGCGTTGTTTAAAAGATAACATTTAATATAAACAAGTTGGCTGAGTAAAAATAAATTAACAAAAATAATAATACTGATCATACGATCAAATTAGCTATACAAATAAATAAATGAACAGCATACCATACATCACGCAACACTCATACTTGCGTCCGAGTTTCAGGGATCACTTCTTCCCTGGACTGCCGGACTAACTCAAACAGGCCCCTTCTTGGCCTCAGATCAGCTTGTCTATTTAGAATTCCAGTCGCATCGCGACCTGGAATCAGATTCCAATCTTGAATCCGTTTAAACAACAAAACGATGACTGCTAGGATGATCGAATGATACTGTTCTGTTAGTGCACCACGTATATGAAGGTTCCGAGGTAGAGGGGAGATGCGCCGTAGACATTGCGCGGCAGGAAGGGTGAAGAGGGAAGGGGTAGCTACAAGGAGAACAGGACATTGGCATAGTTCATAAATATTCCAGTGTAGGGAGGAGAACGAAGCTACCATACTGAGCCGAAAAATGCACTTTCGGTTCAAGTATGTATGATATGCTTTTTGTTTTTCATTCACTGCATTTTGTATATTCGCATTCCAAGTTCTCAAGTCCTTCCTATTTCTTGTTCTATTTTTCTTTCCTAATATCTCATTTGCTGTTTTATGTATTACATTTGATATATTTTCCCATTCAATATTTATATCTTCTGACGTCGCTATCTCTGATATATATTTATTCATTCTGCTTTCATAATGTTGTCTAATACTTTGATCTTGTAATAAATATACTTTATATATTTCTGCTTGGTTTCTTTTGTTCTTTATGTTATTTTCCCGCCATTTAGCTATTATGTTTATTTTACTTATCACGAGATAGTGATCAGAGTATATATCGCTGCCTCTATGTACTATCACATCTTTTACCAAGGCTCCTAGCTTGTTGTTTACGATTAAATAGTCAATTATTGATCTTGGGTTATATCCACTTCTTGTATATTTATGTATGTCCTTTTTTCGGAAATAGGTATTCATTATTTTTAATTGATTATAGGCTGAAAACTGTCTCAAATCCTTTCCATTATCATTTATTGTTATTTCTCCATTATTTCCTATTACATTAGGTATAGGGACTTTGCCTACTGTGGCATTTAAGTCTCCACTTATTATTAAATGATGATGTTTTGTATATTTATCAACTAATGTTTGTAATGTTTTATAATTTTTTTTTTTGTTTCTTCTTTCTTACCTTCCTCTGGGGCATACACAGCAATTATCATCATATATCCTCTTTCAATTTTAAATCTGGCTATCAGGATTCTTTCATTTATAAACTCATAGCTATTCAATTTGTTCTTCCATTTTTCATCTATTAAAATTGCTACCCCACACTGCGCTCTTGTTGTCTGTTCTACTCCGCTATACAACATAGTATAGTGTTTTAAGTCCTTTGTTCCTTTTAGTTTCTTTTTTGTTTCTGTTATTGTTGCTATATTTATTTCTTTTTTCTTTAATTCTCTTTCTAATTCTTCTTCTTTTGTATTTATTCCCCTTACGTTCCAATTTCCTAATTTCAAAATGTCCTTTATTCCAAATCGTATCATTTTATCTTGCTTGGGTCGGTTCCTTTTATGACAATCCGACTGATTTCCATGAAGCTTCTCAGTAAGATAAATGTCTCCTGGAAGCGTTACGAGCGCTTCGCAGGACAAGGATGGTGGAATGGCTGCTTCCTCTGAGCCTCCAAACATGCTCCTCTGGGTATCCACCCCCCAAGAGAGGGCTGCTTCTTCCGCTCTTCAAGCCCTACAAGTTTAGCTGTGCTATTCCTTGTCGCCCTGTTGACCGTTGATGACTTGACTAAGATGTGGCCGCCCAATATGGATACAGACGCCATTCCCTCGTTGTGAGCTATACTTATTTCCCCTCGCCTCTTATCCACCAGCAAGATTAACCTAAGTCAATCTTCCCCAGTAGAGTCGTCTGGTTCATCGGGTACTAAGCCCCCCCCCCCACCACGTCAAGGTGATAGTTCCTGGGGGGGGGGAATACGCTTTATTAGATAACCAAACTAAAAAAAAAAAATAGTTTAAAAAGACTAAAACAACACGCTTTATTAGAAAACCGAACAAAAAATTAAAAAAATAATTTTAATTTCCACACGCTTGGGAAAAAAATTAAAGTGGTCGACAAAAAAATCATCTCTAATACATCTAGAATAAAACTAGTTATCTACAAAACAAAATAATTTTACCATCAAAAGCGTTGGGTGCTATTTATGGTTTTTACGTTTTCTTCTTAGTGACTTTACTTTTACCAATATCTGTTTATTATCAAATATAATTATTAATTGATATAGGGCACCCCACGCTTTTGATATTAAAATTATTTTTTTTGTAGATAACTCTAGTTTTATTCTAGATGTGTTGGAGACTTTTTTTTTTGTTGATCACTTTAATTTTATCCCAAGCGTTTTGGAAAATAAAATTATTTTCCTTTTTTTTAGTTCGGTTTTCTAATAAAGCGTGTTGTTTTAGTTTGTTTAAACTATTATTTAGTTTTACCTTGTATACTACCGTCTTCCTCAACTATCTAAAATTTTCGTTGATTTCACTCTAAGCCTTTCGATGCATGCATGCTTCATCATGTGGAGTTGTTGTAGTAGTATTGAATTAACTGTATGTCTAATAGAGGGTTTTGTTTATTAGGCACATTTTTGTTGAGAATGTTTGTATTCTTGGCCTTCTTGATAATTTCGATTTCTTGTAAAATGTTAATTTTGTGTCTGTTGTTTTCTCTGTGTATAATTTACATTGTATTATCGATATTGTTGAAACTGTGGCCGCTTTCTGAAATATGTTTAGCGAAATTTGATTTCATTGTTAAAAGAAGAAGGCAAATCAAATTTCGCTGTTCACCAGGTTGAATCCAATCGAAAATGTATGGGATAAGATGAAAATAGAGATGAACTCTAATTGGCCTGCAGATGCACGAAAAACGAAAGATGGCTTATGGGCACAAATTCAAGACACCTGGGATGCTCTAGCCGATCGTCCACGTGCCTGTAGAAATCTGATTGCATCAATGTCCCGCAGATTGAGGGCGGCAATAGATGCTGAGGATTCATACACCCGATATTAATTTTGTTTTTGTTAAAGTTTTATTTTAGAAGATATTATTTTCTTTCTTCATTTAATTATTAGAAGGTTTTCGTTTATGTGTTTTATGTGTGAATTAAAGCCATAAAACTGAAATATAATATTAAATATGAAACTATATTACAGGCGAAACACTGTCCTAACATTCAGTAAAAAAAAAATAGAACGGGAATCATCGAACCCGTGAGGTTACGAACGCAGATGTTGTGTGTTAAACCTCTCGACCACGGAAACACACAAAGGCAAGCTCTGTCTTTTATGTTACTTGAGTGTGCACTGCGTTAACTAGCAAACACCACAGTACAATTACTGAAAACGGGTTAATGTGAATAATGCTTCTGCGAGTGCTCACGAAATTCCCCGATAGGTTGATAGGATCAAGAGATGACTCAATTTTTTGTCTAAGGGTGTACAACACCGCTCGATTATGATAGACTAGACGAAATGCACTAGCCACGCATAGCTCCGCCCTATATGTCTTCTAATAGCGTATCCCTTATAGTTCGCGGGTGATACTTGTGCAGTCAACATGTTTATTCCAACACTGTTAACACAGAACTGAACTAGTATTGCGTAATGTTTGCCAACAGATGACGCAATATTTACTAGATTGCACAATAAAATCAAACTGTTTTTGATTGACTCAATATATTGCGCAATCTTACAATGTGATCTACAGACGCTCAATATTATTGTACAATGCCAATTATTGTGCAATATATTGACGTAAATATAGATCGTGTAGGGGCTGCTTAAGATGCACAATGAGCAATGTAAGATGCATGCAAAAAAAAGTTACAGATACGTAGTATAGCAATTAATAAAGAATTGTACTAAACTTTTCCATAGAATTCAATAAAAAATAGACTAAATGTAAGATACGTACAATGTTATTTACAAATATGGATCGCACAGACAGAAAGCCGTCCGTGCTGCTGTTGCCAGTACGTATTAGTGAATGAATAACTAGTAATAATATAAAATATACAAAAAATCACAATAGATAATAACATAATTACATTATGTCCACCGCTGTGGTCTCGACGTAGAGTGCTGCCTTGTCACACAGCGGGCCTGGGTTCGATCCCCGTTCGGGACAAGTTTCCTGGGTGAGGTCTTTTTTTGGAGTCTTTCTTCACTTGTAAGACAAATGTTAAGATACTTTAAGGCCCAAACGATGGTCCCCCGAACATCATCTTACTTACTTACTTACTTACTTACTTACTCACTGGCACTATCGAACCCGTAGGTTCATGGCCGCGCGGACATAAGCTCTCCATACATCCCTATCCTGAGCTAATGCTTTCCAATCATTTCCTGTGTAATCTACTTCCCTCAAATCATAGTTAATTTTATTCTCCCACCTCATTCTTGGTCTACCAACTGGGCGTTTTCCCTCTGGCTTTCCTACAAGAAGCTTCCATGCAAGTCTTTCCTTCCCCATACGTGCAACATGTCCTGCCCATCGCAGTCTACGAGACTTAACTGTTCTTAATATATCCGGCTTCCCATAAAGACCATGTAGTTCAGTGTTATGTAGTCTTCTCCATTCACCTGTATGTTCATTTCTCTTTTGGTCCAAAAATTTTCCTAAGTACTTTATTCTCAAATACCTGTAATCTCCTTTCCTCCCTTAAAGTAAGAGTCCAAGTTTCGCACCCATATAATATAACTGGCAGAATAATAGTTTTATATATTTTCAGTTTAACGTTTTTTGAAAGGAGTTGGGACATCAAGAGTCTCTGCAATGCATAATAGCATGCATTTCCAGAATTGAGCCTATGTTTAATTTCTTTGTGTATCTCATTCCTATTTGTATTTATTGTACCTAGGTATTTGAATTCAACCACTTCCTCAAAATTTCCCTCATTTGTCATTAGCTGTCCATTTCCATTATATAATGTATTTCTACGTGTGACCATATATTTAGTTTTATTGATATTTACTTCCAGTCCTAATATTTTAGTGTTACTCAATAGCGTGTGCGTGTTGTCCTTTAGTATCTCCTCGCTATCAGCCAATAGTACTACATCATCAGCATAAACTAACAGCTTATTAATACCATTCAGTTGTAAGCCTTCCTCATTCTCCAAAGATTCAATGGCATGCTCCAATACAAAATTGAATAGTAGAGGAGATAGTGCATCTCCTTGCTTGAACCCATTCTGGATTTCAAAAGTGTCCGAAAACTGTTTGCCTACACGCACCCTACTCTTTGTGCCATTTAGACACATTCGTATAAGTCTAACTAACTTTTTAGGAATTCCGAACTCCAGCAGGATACTATATAACTTCTCCCTCTTAATTGAATCATATGTTTTTTTGAAGTCTACATATAGTTGATGTACAGTACCATTATATTTCCATTTCTTCTCTAAAATTTGTCTTATACTAAAAATCTGATCTGTTGTAGACCTGTTTCTTCTAAATGCACATTGATGATCTCCTAGAATGTCATCAATATAGGGAGTAAGTCTGCTGACTAATATATTTGTTAGAATTTTGTAGGAAGTTGAAAGTAATGAGATGTCCTGTAGTTGTTGCAATCAGTTTTATCTCCTTTCTTATAAATTGGTACGATAATTGATTCTTTCCATTCATCTGGAAGAGCTTCTTTTTCCCAAATCATACTAAGCAACCAGCGTATCTTGTCCATCAATTTTTCTCCCCCTGATTTTATCAGTTCTGTTGGGATCTCATCTGAACCTGATGCTTTATACATCTTCAATTTTTCAATCGCCATTTCAACCTCTAATGAACTTGGTTATGCGACTAGCATTTCTGCTGTCTGTAAATTATCCTTCTCAATGTCCTGTTCTGTATGTACATTTAATAGCTGATTAAAGTAACTTTTCCATCTATTTAATATACTCCTTGAATCTGCAATCATATCCCCATTTTCATTCCGAATTATGTTTGTTCTAGCCTGAAACCCTTTCTTCTCTATACTAATTCCCTGATATAATTCTCTAATGTTCCTATTTTTTGCGTTCAATTCAAGATCATTAATCTTCTCTCTCAGATATTCCCTCTTTTTGCTCTTTAGTAACTTGGTGGTTTCCCGTCTAACACTACCCAACTGCTCTAAATTTACCTCATTTGGCTGAGAGTCTAGGTGGCCGCTAGTAGTGGAAGACGTGTGTAGCGTGTGCTCTCTAATTAGTATGCATAATTAGTGGTTTAAGCTTAGTGCACACAGATAAGTTGTAGCATAAGTTAGAGATTAAGTTTTACTGATCATTTTAACATAATTATATTTTCTCTAGGTTAAGTAGCAGTTTAGTTATTAAGAAAGCGTCATTTGTGACTGTTGCTTTGTCCAGCGCAGACATCTTGTCCCCTCCAACTCGCTGTCCCCCTCCATCTTTCCCGGCAGCCATGTTGTTCTCACCGCTTCCTAGATACTACTCCTGAGTGCGCGGTCATTTTGAATCCGCAACTGAGCGCGGAATTTAAATCTTTTTAAGTAGTAAATAAGAAACACAGATATATAGCACATTCTAACTCACTCGGCTATAATTATATAATACCCATGTGAAATTTAAATAACAGGACAAAACGATAGCCACCTAGATTAAGTTTTAATAAATAGGTAGGCCCACCCCGGGCCTAATGGCCCCAAAGCCCGTCGTTCGAGGGCCAAGAGGTCCAACGATGTCCGGTAACTAACAAATTTCGGCCAACGAGCCAATTGATAAGTGATAATAGTGAAAACTCTAAATTAAGGGAGTATTATAATTAATTAAGACAATTTAGTATTAAAATAAATCAGCAAAATAGGTATATAAATAAATTAGCACTTAAGAAATCCCTTCTCCACAGATTTATAGCCTGTGGTAGAGGGGACATCATATATACATAAATATTCATATCAGTGTTATACACTCTTAAGTATCTAAAAATGGTACTCACTCGGACGAGAAGCTACCCTTCTCTTAATAAAACAGCAAAACAAAAAAAAAACTAAATCTCAAAACAAATCAGAAACATCAAAAAGATCACCTCCAGGCATCAGTCGTCAACTACAATTCACTGATAAACCTGAAGTACATCAAGCCACACGTATGCCGGTCAGAGAGAGACCATCCTCAGGTTTGGGTGAGAGATCTCCTGGTACGAGCATGCCAACAGACATGGACTCTGTATACTCAGAGCCCATAAACGAAACACACAAAACAAACAGTACACAGGATTCCTTAAGAGAATACCGCACACTAGCAGAGCTTGCTCAAAGCCAGGAGAGCCAAAATATACTGAACTCTGAGGCGGGTCCCTCAAACACTGGCAATGCGTGTGAAGTAACTCACAGTGAACCTGGCTCACCCCAGACAACTAACACTCCACAAAATGTGGAAGTCAGGGACACATACAGCACAACAGACGACACAGATTACCAACAAGTGGGCAGGAATGGCAAAACAATAAAACAAAACACTCAGCCACCTGCAGCAAACACAACGCCAAATACACAAGCAAGGAGGGAAAGAAGAAACACAAACTCTTCTATTGGTTCTTCTGTTTCCTCCGCAAACTCATTTATGACAAGACCAACACAACAAATGCCTCCTGTCATAATTCACAATACCTACCAAGGGGACATGGCAAGACTAAACGACACATTCACAACAAAGTATTCTCCCCTAGCCCTACACTACCAATCAGGGTACACAGGTTAAAACTTCAACTAGAAGGGATTATGTGAACCTACTTAAATACTTAAAAGAATCTCAGGTTCCCTTTCACATAATCGAAACGAGACGCAAGGTCCTAAGCGTCGTAATCCGTGGCGTACCAAGTAACACCCACCCAGAGACAATTGAGGAAGCACTTCGAGTAAAAGGCTTCCAAATCACAGAATGTAAAAATATGAAATCCCCAACTGGAGCTCCTTATCCCGTATTTTCAGTGGAGCTTCCGGATAACGCTGCAAATAAGCAAATATATAGCCTAAGAAGTCTGTGCTATTACTCAGTCCTGGTAGAACCATACAGGAATAGGTACCCTGTAGTGCAATGTAAAAATTGCCTAAAATTCCAACATTACAGGGAATCATGTATGGCCTCGCCACGCTGCAGGATCTGTGCTGATTCACACCCAGACACAGACTGCAGACTGCCTCCGAATTGCGCACCACGCTGTGCAAACTGTAAAGGGTCGCACACAGCAACCTCAAATCAGTGCCCAATCAGGAAGGCAGTGATGAATTCCATTAGAAACAGGGGCAGAAAGAAAAAAACAACATTACACAAAACAAACATTGCACACACGCCATAAAGAGCACGAGGAACGCCAATACAAAACAGACGAATTAACACATCCAATAATACACCACAACACGTTCCTCAAGCACAAAGAGAACAGGCGTTGCAAGCACTGAGAACGGGCGAGAGAGTCATGAGGGAGGCGGAGAACCGTGAGTATTCTCTGGCGGTCCAAAGAGATCCCAGAACTCAGGCTCAGCCGCAGCCCACAAGGCTCCAAGAGCCTCGGGATCGTGCTCCAGCACCTGAAGCTCGACCCAATAATAATACCCAAGAACACCAGCAGCAACAATACCAGCCCACACAATCGGAGGACCCACAAATGCTGGAAATCCGACGATTTCAGCATCAACTGCAGCAACAACAGGGACTGCTTTCTAGGCAAACTCAGCAACTTAGAGCCGAGTGGCAAAAGTTGCGAGAGGAGCAGAACAGATTCCTTGAGCAGCGGAAGATGTGGGAAGCCAGGATACAGTATAGTAAGGGTCCTACTGAACCAATCAATAACCAACATAGTGATAGTCCACTCCCAGATCGTCGGGACGCTAACAACGTACCAGACGACAGGAGTGAGAGTCACTCAATACACGAGGATGGTCTCATCTCGGCGGTCTTTGATGCACTAGACGATGCATATGACACGCTGAGGAGAGAGCCCACCCTTAGGGTATTGCCATACGTAGCTGCACGCTTTGTCAGCACCCTATTGAGCTTCTACTGATCATGGGTAGTAGGGGAACTGGGATCCTATTCTGGAATGCGCAAGGCATCCGTAATAAAAAAGCAGAACTACTACACTATTTAAACAAAAATAAAATTCCCATAGCACTAATAACGGAAACTCACCTCACGGACAGAGAAAAATTCAACAACAGAAACTATTCAACATACAGGTTGGATAGAAACAATAGACAAGGCGGTGGTGTGGCCATCTTGGTACATAAAACCGTCAAACATAACCTAGTCGACTTACCCATCACAAATAGGACGGAATGCGTAGCCATTGGACTTAAAATTGGCCGCCATACGGTAACACTAATTTGTACTTATAATCCTCAGGAGATATAGACATAAATGATATAGAAAATCTGATAGGAACAAATAACAATATAATACTAGCTGGCGATTTAAATGCCAAGCATACTGATTGGGGCTGCAGAACAAGTAATAGGGCCGGCAACAAACTCAGGGGATTTTATTACGACTCCAATAGGAGCTTTCAAATCCTGGCACCAGATAAGCCCACTCACTACCCTAATAACATACATTTTCGACCAGATATTCTTGATATCGCTTTAATGAAAAATATTAACATTCCCTGTGATATCACGGTAGAAAATAACCTCCAATCAGACCACCTCCCAGTGCGCCTTACACTAAGAGGTAGACCAAGCAGAGTTCAAACAAGACAAATCCCGAATTACAAATTAGCAAACTGGACCCAATTAAAAATAGATATTGAAAATTCATTACAAGATCGACCATTAAACACGGCTAATGATATTGACACGGGGGTAGACAGCCTAACAAATAGCATAAATACGGCTATTAACACTAATATTCCAAAAAAATCTATTAGAACCAACCAGCCGTATCTCCCAGATCATATCCTACGCCTAATTAGGCAAAGGAACGATGCAAGAAGAAAATGGCAAAGGCATCACAATAACTTGCAATACAGGCAAGAAATGAATGATCTGCAACAAAGAATCAAGGTTGCTATTCAAACATTCGTGTCAGACACCTGGGAAAATGTTATCGGCAGTCTAGATACTAAGGACATGCCGAGAACATGGAACATGGTTAAAAAAGTAACACACAAAGCGGATACGTATCCCCCTCTCATATTGCCTAACGGGAAAGCCGTCACAGATCAGGAAAAAGCGGAAGCATTTGCAAATCATCTGGAGCGAACCTTTATACCACATGACCCTCCGAATAACCCGCAATTTACAAGGGAAACGGAAACAATGGTCCAAGAATTTCTAAATAGAATACCCAATAAACAAATCAGAAAAACAAACGTCTCAGAAGTCAAATGGCTAATAAATCACCTTCCCGATAGAAAAGCACCTGGCCCTGATGGCATACAAAACATAGTGCTGAAACAATTACCCAACATCGGATATGCATTTTTAGCAAAAATAATAAATGCTATGTTCGAAATGAAGTATTTCCCAAAAACATGGAAGACTGGGCGTATAATATTATTTCCCAAACCTGGAAAAAATCCTAGAGAACCAGGAAATTATCGCCCGATAACATTATTAAACATAATGAGTAAGGTATCTGAAAAAAATATATGTAAGCGCCTAATCACAATCTAAAACAATTAAATGTAATTCGGGATGAACAGAACGGATTCCGTCCAAAAACATAGCACAGTAACCCAGCTAATGAGACTTGTTGAACATATCACTAGAGGGTTCAACGAAAAATCGTGTCACGATTGGATTATACTTAGATATAAAACAAGCCTTCGACAGAGTGTGGCATCACGGCCTACTACGGAAAATGGTCGAAACAGGATTAGATGACGGAATAATTCATTTAATAGCTAAATATATAAACAATAGGCAATTCGAAGTTGCTTTCCATAACTCAAAATCCGCCCTGCGGCCCTTCTATAGTGGAGTGCCACAAGGCAGTATTCTAGGACCTACACTTTTCAATATATACATAAATGATATTCCACATGACAATAGACATAACAACACTCATCTATATATGTATGCAGATGACACACTAATCACTAGTCAATCCTCCCGAACAATACACGCGTCTAGACAGATTCAAAATAATCTTAATATTCTCGAACCATGGTTGGAAAAATGGAGAATAAAAATAAACGTAGATAAATGCCAAGCAGTTCTTTATACGAAAAGGTATTCTCAATATCGATACATGCCCCCACAATTAAGTCTTTATGGACACAATATCGAGTGGAAAAACGAAGCCATTTATTTAGGTGTAACACTCGACAAAAAACTACTGTTTAAACAACATATCCAAAATACCTTAGACAAAGCGTATGGGACATTGAAGCTGCTATACCCTATTTTAAATAACCATAACAAAATTCGAATAAACACAGGGCTAACAATCTACAAGGCACTATTAAGGCCAGTACTCACGTACGCAGGCCCCATATGGGGACACGCCGCCAGAACTCACATAAAGAAACAGCAAGTTTTTCAAAACAAATTATTATATATGATTACAAAACTACCGCGTGTAACACCGGTTGACATATTACACGATCAAACGGGTGTAGAAACAATCGAGGAGTATATTAAACGCATGGCTCTTAAATTTTATAATACAATGTGAAGGCCATGATAATCCACTCGTGGCATCGCTGGGAACCTATGAAACAGCCAACAACAAACACAAGCGTCCAAAATGGATCCTGGACAACACTTGACCGGTGAAGCTGATAGGACACACACACACACACACACACAGAAACACATTACACAATTATTCAATTAGAATTACAACATTAGCATATAATGTACATTAATAAAATATATTAACACAACAAATTAAAAACTAATAACTAATCTTACTGCTACAGGTTCATCCCACCAGTTCCAGAGAAACTGACATCACCTGACAACTACAGATAGAACACCAACAACTGAAGAATACAAAAAAAAATTAAAAAATGCACGTTACCATAATTGTATGATTAATTGTAATAATCTGACATGTACGCACATTATATTTAAATAAAGAGAAGCCTGGATGCCCTCCCAATATAGAGTCATCCGAAAGCCAAACTTGGCAAGATCCCGCGTGATCGACTATTCCGATTGAGGTTTTAAGCGGTTTCCCTCAATCCAAAGAGCAAATGCTGGAATAGAACCCCAAAAGATCCGCTTCCGACTTCACTCTGCTAATTAACTTCAAAATTAAATTCAAAATTTAAGCCGGGGCTAATGTATTTTACAGGAACCCGGGGTTCTACCTATTAAGGAGGACCAAAATGGATCGCTCACCGCCAACACTTAAGTGATGGCCGCAGAGCTTTCCATCTATCTATCTATCTATCTATCTGGAACAAAACCTCATTTGGCTCGTGTAACCATTTCATTTTTGCTAGCTTTCTTTTCTTTACAATGTCGGCACATTCCTCATTTCTTGTTTTGCCTCTTTTTTAAACAACCAATGCTTTCTGGTGCTGACAATTTAATAGTATCTCTTATAGCCTCCCATTCTTTATTTATATCAGTTTCTTCTTCGTTTGCCACATTGTCATCCGAAGATTCCAGTACTTCAAATCTATTAGCAATTTTGATTTGGTATTCTTTCTGCATTTCATCATTTTTCAAGTTTTTTAATTCAAATTTTATAGAATCATCTTTAGCGTTTGTTCCTCTCATAAGCGATAGCCGTTGTCTGATTTTCACCCTGACCAGGTGATGATCCGAATTGCAGTCTGTTCCTCTAACTGATCTAACATCGATGATGCTACTGTGCCAGCGTTTGTCCACTAATACATGATCTATCTGGTTCCGAGTTTCGTCATCTGGAGATGTCCAGGTGTATTGAATTTCCTTATGCTGAAATGTTGTGCTCTTAACAATGAGATTCTTTGATGTGGCAAAGGTGACTAATCTAATCCCATTGTCGTTACTATCTTCATGAAGACTGAATTTGCCTATTGTTGGTTTAAATATATCTTCCCGCCCCACGTTTGCATTAAAATCTCCTAAGATAATTTTCATATGGTATCGTGAAAGGCTATCAAATAAGCATTCTAATTCTTCATAGAACTCATCCTTGATCTTGTCATCTTTATCTTCTGTGGGGGCATGTACATTTACAATTATAAAATCATGTCGTTTACCCTTTAGAATTATGTATGATATCCTATCACTAACAAACTTAATATCTCGGATAGCGGATAGTATCCTCCTTCTGACTAAAAAACCCAAATGCAGGTCTTTCTGCACCCCTATAGTATAATGCAAAGCTTCCTGATTCCTGACTACCTTCTCCTGGCCACCTAACTTCCTGTAAAGCGACTATATCCAAGGGCGATTTATCTAGTTCCCGCGTTAATATCTCTAGTGCCCCGCTATTGTATAAAGTCCTAACATTCCATGTTCCTAGGAACATGTCCCTGTGTTTGAGCCTTTGGCATGGGTTCCCTGAAGTAGTCCCCGCCCGGAGATCCAAATGGGGGACTATTTGACCTCCGGAAAATTTTACCCCAGTTGAACCCTTGGCCGCATTTCTTGACGGTTGTATTTTTACGGTGAAAGACTCTTTCGACCAAGGTACTTTTTTCGTCTGGCTTATCACCTTCGACCAGTCCGGCATGGGTAACCCTATCGGCAGCAATGCTACCGCCGGCATAGCTCTCAGGATCATTTAAGCACGCAAGCCACTCCACCACGACAAGGTAAAGATACCATGGAGGGCCCGAACATCACCTGGTCATCATTATCATCGGTATCATATTCACCTCATTAGTTTAAGTTAAGGTTTAAGGCCTCTCCTGGCGCATCATTACTCATCGTCATCACCCATCATATCATTGGGGCAGCGTAACCCCGCCTTCCAGGGCGCCCCAACTCGGAAATGGGTTACAATACGCCAATGCTAGGAGAGGATACCTGAGATGTCGAATGACAAACAGGTGGCATTGCACAAAAAAATTACATTATAATTAAGTTACATAAAGTTATTAAATACCGGTATTAATGATATTACATTTTGCTCAGTTATTTATTTATTCACGAATGAAAGAATAAATTTGGGGAACTACGATAAGTAGTGACTCCAAGTCGAGAAAACCAGCAAAACGTCTGCGTACCCGACATTGTAACTACATGTCACCTCTTATCGACTGGATGATCGTACAGTACACCATCTCCAAGTACATATCAGGAATATCTATCCAAAACAGTTTAACCAGATACACATTTCTGTCCATATTTTCTTTCGTTCAAATATATTTACATCCAGCATAGTTGATCTGGGTCGGCCGCTTAGTGGTTACATTCCTTTCTTCTAGTCACGAGGGTCGCGGGTTCAAACCCGGTTGGGGTCGATAGATTTTTAGGATGGAAAAATCCAATGGGGTCCCGCGCCGTAGCCGAGCGGTTAAGATAGGAAGCCTTGGCGCAGAGCTACGGGACTTGCGCTGGTTCGAGTCTCCATGGGGGAAAATTTTTTCTCATGGTATTTCGGCCAGTATGGGACCGGTGCCCACCCAGCATCGTGAGGCAATTGGATAGCTACAATAAATAGCGGCTCCAGGTTGAGGAACCAGCTATAACGGCTGGGGGACTCGACATGCTAACTACATGTCACCCCTACACTGGCTGTTGATTGACACATGTGGATGTGAAGGGCCAGCAGCCGGCTGGTAAAAGGACAACCGCTGAAAGTGGAAAGACCCTCAATCGGAAATCGGAAAATCCAATGGACAAGTCCTCCGGAAGGGACTTTAAGCTGTGGGTCCCGAGTCTAAAGGTGTTGTAAAATAACAACAAATCTGAATAAAAAGACCTCTGTGCAAATTTAAACCGACCTTCGTCCATCCAAGTAATATCTTACTTGTCTGCTAGATGTCTCATTGAGGCGATATGCTAACCACATGACATAAGCGTAACTAAATTTCCCTTGTTAAAAAAACTCCGCTAGGGACCACCCGTGATCCCACGCGAGACCTGTTCGGTATGTACATAGTAGATCTAGAGTTGTAGGGCCCAGAGTACGTTTCGTCCAAGACAGATTAGTTATTTTTTCCTGTGATATTTATGTCTATCATGTTATCATAAGTTATGCCACGAGTGATTTGCAACGTGAGTTGTGAATCTATCTAGAGAATTTGGAAATAATAGTGGCATTTGTTAGGACTATTTAACGAATAAAATTAAGCTATTTACTCACAAATCATTATTAAATATAGTTATTTTAAAATGTTTATATATCTAATGTAAACCGGCGATGTTTGAAAACAAATGAGAAACGTTATGTTTCACTTGTTCATCACTGGAACCAGATCATTTTATTTATTGCCAAAGGATCGCAATTTTGTAAGAATGCACCCTAGTGGAGGAAAAATGAAACACATCAAGCTGTATATTAATTAATTTCTGATGTCCTATGATGTCCTATGATGGAACGTTATTACCTGGGAAAAAAATACTTTTAAGAAAGTGCAAACAGTACTTTTTTTTTTTGGTGGTATAATCAATTGCTACAATTTTTTATATTATCTCCCACAACCACGATAAGGTTACATTCGTGCACTATATATAAACAATCTGGTAACTACATGCAGACACGGCAAAATAATGCTATGACCGATTCAGAATATTAAAATCCTTGATTTTACAGTGATAAAATTACAGTGATAAAATCGAGGTGAAAAACGACTGTGATTGGTTGTAAATCAAAAATCTTTGAAATGTGATTGGCAATTGAATCCCATTTAGGGCATGAGTTAAATAGCCATGGAAATGTATTATAATTAAATTACAAGATAAATTTATAGTTCAGATGTAGAAAATTAAATGCTAACTATAAAAGGAAGAAGCGCGCACAAATGTGCATTAGATTAGGTCTCCGCTGTACAGCAGCCAGCAATGATTTTGTTCTCTTTCAACAGATATTGAAATTGTATCCTGTACACGGTCTATCACAGAGTTTATACATGCAATCCATTGACGGATCATGATAGTTTGAAACTCTGCAGAGTTTGTGGTGATATCCATGCACTGCCGGTCTTGTTACTGCACTGCGTATCTTGTTGTTTGGTCCAGTCCAGTCTCAATTAATCATTGCATCTGTTACGTAAAAATCTTTCGGTATTTCTTTTCTCTTCTTTTGTCTTATATCCTTCAATGTACATTCCTGTTTAGTAGTTGGTAGCAGGAACTTTGTGCGTAGATCTTCCACGAGGAAAGTTTCCCGTGCTAACTCATATGCAAGTCTAGATGGAGCAAATTTGGAGACCCCTATAGCTGCTTTTAGGGATCTTGCTTTCCTTTTTCTAAGGTGTTTAATTCTCTGCAGCTGAGGTCAGTCTATGTGAGTTCTATTCCATATGTTAAGATGGGAAATATTTTTGGCCTCAAAAAGTTTCATAGTTGTTGCAAGTGACAGCTGCGTGATGTTTTCTATATCTTATATGGCAACTATAGCAGCTGGCGCTCTCTCTTTCGTATGGATTCTAAAGGATTTGGCTGTTGTTTGGAGTCCAAAGATAGTAATGTCTGCACCACTGCTGATACATGAAGGTTTTGTTACCAACACCTTTCTTAAAGTAGGCAACGCACAAAAAAATTGGTGATGTGAGAATCAATAAACTTGCAATGTCAAGTGCATCACTAATACTAATTTGGTACACACTCCTATACAAATGTGATTTTGGTTCGTATTTGCATCCACCGGATGGTGCAGCGATCCTATGAAGGAAACAGTGCAAAGAAATTAGAGGGATAGCTACAAGATCACCAAATAAAGTTCCCGATGATATGAGATAAGATATGGTAGCCATTGGAAATAATAATTTAGGCAAATCAAAGTAAAGAACAACTTAATCTTCTTCTTTGACATTATAGTTTAACCTCTCAATTTCATCATAATTTTCTTCTTTCATGGATTAGATCTCTGCCCGTTCCGATTCCACATTTGTTCAGTCCAGCGTTTTCTTGGTCCTCCTACCAATCTTCGTCCTGCAGGATAATATATCAATGCAATCTTTGGTATCCTATCCTCTGTCATTCTCTGCACATGCTCTATCCAGTTGTTCCTGTGTTCTTTTATTTGTTGAAGAAGTGATTGGTGCTTTTAGTTCCTCTCTCATATTCTCATTTCTAATTTGTTCTTCTCTTGTACAACCGCCCGTAGGAAGCCCATTTCCGCTGCCTGAATTTTACTTTTCTTTCTTTTTCCTTCCTCACTTCCATACATCGCCACCGGTAGTACCATTAGCTGCGTCTCCTTTCTAACTTTGTTCCTCAGTGTTCGTCTGATTGTTCCACAAATATGTTGAAATTTCTGCATTTTCCTATTTATGTCTTGTTATTCTTCATAAGTTACATCGCAGCTCAAATATTGGAAGCGTGAAACTTGTTCCAACACTTTATCTTCTATTAATATTCTGTTTTTGCTGGGTACCTTCCATCGAACGCCATTACTTTAGTTTTTGATTTTGAAATTATCCTATTGTATTTCATACATATATTATTAATATTTAATTGAGAGATTTCTTTTTGTAACCTGTCCTCTCTGTCAAAAACTAATACTATATCACCAGCAAAACAAATGCATCCAATGTTTTATTCCGTCCCATTTTTAATTCCTTATGACCTACTTGTTTCCATTCATCTATAATGTCGTCTAAATATATACAGGGTGTAAATGAATTATACTGCATACATTTAACAACGTATAGAGGGGTAATATATAAGCATTTTCAGATAGTGAACTAATGGTCTACGAGGGAAAATGGGTGAGTTATAGGGAATCAAACTAAACGACACGACATTTGGTACAGGTAAATCAACAGGAGACCATACTAAGGAGAAAAAATTTTACTTGAATAACTTCATATCTTAGTATTATTCCCAGATCCTGATTGCTAATAATTCATCAACAACGTTTATGAAATATTGGATTTTCAAATTCCTTAAAATTTCGATCTCAGCAGATGATTACACGCCACTGCACTCTGGTTAGTAGAATCGGTACAACGTGAGCCTTAGTACAGAGTGAAACAACCAGAATCTGTGTATTCATCTTGTGGCTTAATGGCCAAAGTGATGGATTTAAGATTCGAACACTGATCCCGCGCCGTAGCCGAGCGGTTAAGGTAGGAAGCCTTGGCGCAGAGCTACGGGACTTGCGATGGTTCGAGTCTCCATGGGGGAAGAAATTTTCTCATGGTATTTCGGCCAGTATGGGACCGGTGCCCACCCAGCATCGTGAGGCAATTGGGTAGCTACAATAAGTAGCGGCTCCAGATTGAGGAACCAGCTATAACGGCTGGGGGACTCGACATGCTAACCACATGTCGCCCCTACACTGGCTGTTGATCACCTACCTCTGTGATTGGCACATGTGGATGTGAAGGGCCAGCAGCCGGCTGTTAAAGGGCAACCGCTGAAAAGTGGAAAGACCCTCAATCGGACACTGATGGTTCAAATCACGGCAGGCGATTTATTTATTTTTCCTCTTTCTTTCGTTCTTTCTTCACTATGATACGTTGACACATAAATTTCTTTAGTATGGGCAAGCGCAAAATTCATATTCTTCCATTGATTACAGTGATATGTAATTATAAGTTACTTCAGTATCAGTTCAGTTGCATAACATGAAAGCATCATGGACCATCTTTACAGTTATGCTGAACTTGCCGATATGCATCTGATTTATGGTGCAGCACAAGTTAATGGTGTAAGAGCTGCTGCCATGTACGCGGAGCCATCCTCACCGAACAACCTTCGAGTCTGTTGATAGGCGTTTGTGGGAGCATGGGACATTGAAGTTAAACAGAGTAGACGTCTGTGCAAGACGTACGCGCCGCACTGCAGATTTTGAAGAAAGTGTTTTTCTTAGGGTGAAAGAGGAACCTTCTACTAGTACTCGTTCTATCGAACGTGTAATGGGTACGAACCATCAAAGTGTATGGAAAGTCCTGCATGAAGATCAGCTCAATAGATTTCATCCGCAAAACAAGTACAAGTCTTACAGCCACTAGACGTCGCTCAATTTTGTAATTGGGCTTTGCTGCAGCCACCGCACTTCTTTTCCTCGGTATTATTCACTGATGAGGCAGTATTTAATAGGGATGAGCTAGTACTGAACTCGAAGAACAGTCATGTGTGGGATTATGAAAATCCTCATGCCATCTTCCAGAGGAGCCACCAGCAGAGATTTTCGGTGAACGTATGGGTAGGCAAAATTTCTGACCACATCATTGGTCCCTACCGTCTTCCCCAGAGATTAAATTGTGTCATTTATAAGACTTTTCAGAGCACGTCCTACCTACATTACTAGAAGTTCTCTCCACTTCACGATTAACATGTGGTTTCAACGGGATTGAGCTCCTCCCCATTTCTGCCGGAATATGCGAAATCGTTTGGATGGAGTGTATCGTAGCCATTGATTGGGAAGAGGTAGTCCAACTGTAGTGCGGCCACCTCGCTCTCCAAATCTCAGTCTACTTGATTATTTTTTGTGGGGACATCTGAAAATACTGGTGTATGCGACCCCTGTTGATACAGATGAACTGTTAGTTGCACACATAATCGCAGCATGTGAAGTGGTCCGCGAGACACCTGGTATCTTGAACAGGGTACGAGAATCCTTTCATCGCCGATGTCGTCTGTGTTGTGAGAATGGAGGTCGCCAATTTGAACAATTTCTTTAATGAGTCTACAGGTGCTTTACTTTTTTTTCTGGTTTACTCAAATGCATTGATTGCTTTTATTACCCGATAACATTATGTATGTCATGTGTACATACACTATACCTCTTCATGTTATTAATCACTGAACTATCATTTATCTAAGTACCTAAGTACTGTACAGTACAATTACACATTTTATTTGCGAAACCTATTGCACTCTACAGTAATCGTATTATTATTACAGCCTTTCAAACAATTGCCTGTACAATTCTTACATATATAGTTATGTAACTCGTGTACTGCGCCGATATTCCTTTACCGTATTCTGTAAAATAATTAATAAACAATTAATCCAGAGGTAAATCTACGCACGTAACTAATTTACAGTACGGTACGTACTTAATAAAGGAAGAAGAAAAAATGTACACGTAATATAGGGAGCTTCGAACGTAAATACATAAACCTTACATTTTCGTCGGTATTAGACTGCTATAACCACTGAGCTAAAGGCGCATGCTTGTTGCAAGTTACAGTCTCTATATCATATTTTTCCATTTTTATTAGAAATAATCAGTGGCGTGCCAACCATTTTACAAATTGAATCATAACTTGGACATTTTTATTCGTAGACCATTGGTTCATTATCTCAAAATGCTTATATAATATCCCTCTATACGTAGTTAAATTCATGCGGTATAATTCGTTTACATTCTGTATATTAAAAAGCGTTGGGGAAAGGCTTACATCCCAGTTTTAAACCACAGTTAGTTGTAATGTCTTCTGTTAATTTTCCATTTATTTCAATTACTATTTTTGTATCTTCATATAGACTTTGAATTGTGGTCTCGAGGTAGCGAGCTGCGTTGTCAAGCAGCGGGCCCGGGTTCGATCCCCGGTCGGGGCAGTTCTTCTGGGTGAAGTTTTTATCGGGGGTTTTCCTCATCTGTAAGACAAATGTCAGAAAAACTTTAAGGCCCAAACGGTCCCCGAAATCATATGGCCATCATCCTTATCATCATCGCCATCCTTCACCGGTGTGGAAAGCAACGGGAAGCTACCACACCTGCAATTCCCTAGTAAAGCTGCAAGCATATAGCATGAAAATGCTATGGTTGCAGTGAAGGACTTGCCTTCGGGCAGAATTACTATGGATGGATTATGGGTATCTTCTTTTTTGCATTATCTTCCATAATAAGGGGCGGTTCACTTTGTGGAAGGCTTTTATAAAACCCGGTGGGTTTCTACGTTAAACTCCCTGTGTGTTTCTATAATTTGCTTCATTGTGAAAACATTGTTCATGTATGATCTATTAAGTATAAATCCACTCTGTTCCTCAGTGATTTGTACATTACTCAATACCTTCAATCTGGAATTAATAATTGTTGCATTCATTTTATACACATAATTTAGTAAATGTAGCCTTCTTGTTTCTATTATATGAATTGCAAGATACCATAAAATATGAAAAATAAAAAGGCTCCGGGTACAGATAAAAATCACAATACAAAACCTTTCAATTTATAGGTACTTTCATATGCCGCACGCCACCGAGACCTTACAGTAGCACGACCTGTCGGGAGAGAGATTTTAAACTTAGGATCAGAAACTTTTTTGACCACACAAGGACATGGAGGGCTTCCCTGAATGAGTGATCAGCACAATCCACCTCCGAGACAACGCAAATATTAAGACGGACACACCATTCACACACACATTCATACTGAGCATGACGAATATGATACTGATGATTATGTTGGCCACATGATATTCGAGGACCGTTTTCCTTAACATTTCCTGACATTTGTCCTATAGGTGAGGAAAAACCCTGAAAAAAACAGGAAATTTGTAATGACCCAGGATCGAATCCGGACCCGCTGCGTACGAGGAAGCTACTTTACTGCGAGATGATACCGGTGGACGAAAGAAACACTACAAAGAACTAAGAAATAGTAGACGAAAAACATTGGACGAATTTTCCTATAACTTGTAATTTATACATGTGAATGTGAGGCCAGCATCCAGAGTTTACTCCAATGGCCTTGTATGCTTAAGGCGTTTATGAATTATTTAAATAATTGTGTGAATATTTAGAACTAAAGGACTTTTATTAATTGGAGTGACGTCAAATGTTTATTTTAAAGTATATTTAATATTTATATGATGATGTAAGACAGGTATTAAAAAGTAAAAGCGACTTTCAAACAAGTGTTTCTTTTTTCATTTATTTTGGTTGATGTGAAGTAAAAAAAAAAAAAAAGAAATGCTCGTGATAAATGCATCACTCTGCAGAACACAAAGGATTGGGGTGTCATTAAAACAGGAGAGTGATTTTAAACCTATCTGTATGCACGCACCGGCCTGCATTCTTCAGCCCTTTCAAGTACATGTTTATGCACTTATCGTTCATACTTTGTGAATAAAATGCTCTGCAATTTGCAATACATTGTTTTCATCTTTGTTTTAAGAATTTATCTACAATTTATGTCCGTGGTAGAGCGCAATTCTTTTTTTAAATTCAGTTGATAAGAGATAACATAGAAATGTTTCAACGTTTATGTAGAAACTCGGAATCACAAAATACAATGTTTAACCAGATCACACCTTTAAACCAGCCTCACTCAATTAACGTGCGTTTTATAAAGTGATTTTGTTAGTAATTACATTCCACATTATAAGTACAGTGGAATGTAGTAATGTGTCGTAGCCGAGCTGTTTAAGACATCATGCCTTGGTGCAGAAATACGTGACTTGCGCTGGGTCGAGTCTCCATTGACCAAGAAATTTTCTCGTGGAATTTCGGATATATGGGGCCAGTAGAATACACTTGCAATGGTATGGACATACAAAACGAATGGATGATGAAAGGTTACCAAAAGGAGTTTTGAATTGGACTTCAGCGGGAAGGAGATGTAGAGGTGGACGAAAAGTTTTGGCTGCAGGACAAAAAGAAAGCGATGAAAGAATAAGTATTGCAAGACCGGGACTCGGAAGATAGAGATATTTTAAAGGAAACGTGGGTCTCGGGAAGATGTGATAATACATTTTAAAGCCGTTCATGAAGACTATTTAACTCATTCCCCAAATAAGAGTCAATGACCGATCACGTTTCAATGTATTTTGATTTACAACCAATCACAGTCGTGTTTCACTTCCATAATTATCGAAATTTGATTACAAAATAAAGAACGCTCCTCCTTTTTAATATTCTGAACAGGTCAGATCATTATTTTGCAGTGACTGACTCTGTAACAAATACGTTGAATATAGCAAATAATGAACAGATTCCTTCGACATATACATTTGATAATCGTGTGGTTAATAATTGTGTTTTTAAATAATGGTTTTACTGAGTTTATTACTAAAAAAACAAAAAGGATTAACTTTAGGCAGTAAAATTAGTTACTTAAAATTTAAAAAAAAAGTTTAACGATTTTATAATAAAAATAAATTTTCACAGCTTGAACATTGGAATATTATACGAGTAAATAACTAGTGAATATGGGGCGTTCTCTGCTACGCCTAAATAAATTAAATATGTGTTTTTAATTTTAGTCGAATAAGTTAAAAGGAAATTACGGGTTGATTAAATTGTATGGTATATATTGCAATATTTAAGAAGCTTAAGTTTGCTTATGTGATAGTAAGAACTGGGTTTACAAATCAGACCAGACAGCGTATGCTGAGGCCCTGAACAACAATTTTTTTCTGAATTGAACAGAAATAAGTTAACCAATATTAAAATTTTGCGCGTAATTTGGTAAATGAATAAGACAGTAAGAAAGACAGGCTGAGTTATCAATAATGAAAGTTACAGTAACGTATATGGTTAATGTAAGAATGTAATAGACACTGAATTTGATTGGCCTCCAGTTCGAATCTCATTCACCATTTTTGTATTGTTTGAGGTTTGTCTAAAATATTCAGAAAATTATATTACTATTGTTAATTTTGTATAAAATGTATTATTAATTGAAATAATATCTTTAAAAAATACAGTTTATTATTTTCTAAACATTTATCACGGAAACAAATAAAATGGTGAAATAAGTATTATTTTAGTTGGAATGATTAGGTGTACTGTCTGTCTTACGTTCGCTGTAGCCACGAATGGGAAATGAAAAAGCAGCTTGGGAACTTCTTGTAAGATAATAAGGCAACATGATATTAACCATATCTGTGGGAGCTCATTTATATAGGGGATGATTGGAAAACATTAGTTCAGGATAGGGATATATGGAGAACATATTACCTCCGGCATTGAACCTCCAGGTTCAATACAGCCAGTAAATTAGTTATTATAATGTAGTATTATCACTATTATCTTCTTCTTCTTCCTTCCAAGTATTAGGCCAAGGCCTGTTACGATTCTATAGAAAATGTTCCCTCCAGCGTTTCATAGGACGGCCCAGTGATATCGTCCTCTTGCTATATAATTATAAACAGCTTTGGGGATCCGATTTGAACTCATTCTTTCAAGATGGTGTTTCCAATTTAGTTGGTACTGTTTAATATATTCCAAAATTGGCGTAGTCTTCAATTCTTTTAAGATATCAGTGTTCCTTTTCCGATCCCATCTGGTGTAACCCGCTGTTCTGCGCATGAATCTCATTTCACAGCCGCTATTCTGCGTTCATGTTGTCTTTTTAGTGTCCATGCTTCACTACCATAGATCAACACTGGTCTAGCCAATGTGTTATATAAACATAATCTGGTGTTTTTTTGTAAAAGGGACGGTTTCATAACTTGATTAATAATTCCCAAACTTTCATTATAACTAGTAATTTTTTCAGGGATATCCTTTTCATCCCAGATAGAGAGATAATGTCCAAGATATTTAAATTGATTAGATCTCTCTAAAATTTTATTATGGAGAGAGATTTTACTTTGTATGGGGTCCTATCACTCCGATCCGATTGAGGGTCTTTCCACTTTTCAGCGGTTGCCCTTTTACCAGCCGGCTGCTGGCCCTTCACATCCACATGTGTCAATCACAGAGGTAAATGATCAACAGCCAGTGTAGGGGTGACATGTGGTTAGCATGTCGAGTCCCCCAGCCGTTATAGCTGGTTCCTCAACCTGGAGCCGCTACTTATTGTAGCTACCCAATTGCCTCACGATGCTGGGTGGGCACCGGTCCCATACTGGCCAAAATACCATGAGAAAATTTCTTCCCCCATGGAGACTCGAACCAGCGCAAGTCCCGTAGCTCTGCGCCAAGGCTTCCTACCTTAACCGCTCGGCTACGGCGCGGGACTCCTATCACTATTATCACTATTATTACTATTATTAATATTACTATTATTACTATTATATTATTACTATTATTAATATTATTAATATTATTAATATTACCATTATTAATATTATTATTTATATTATTAATAGACCTATTATTATTATTATTATTATTACTGTTATTATTATTACTATTATTATTATTATTATTATTATTATTTATATTATTATATAAGCAATTAAATTGGTATGGGCATGTACGACGAATGCAACAAGAAAGGTTACCCAGAAAAACATTGGAATGGTGTCCATCTGGAAGAAGAAGGAAACGAAGACCTCATGGATGCAAGAAATAAGAACTGGAATGAGAACAAGAGGACTGGAGGGCATGGAGTGCATGGATAGAGACGAGTGGAGAAGAAAAATAAAACTTTAGGCACAGAAAGATGTGTAAACATTAAAAAAATCTATATATAAATAAATTATTATTGTTATTATTAGTACTATTATTATTGTTGTTATTATAGTAACTTATATTTTATTTCATGCAATGATGCATATTATCTTTTCCCTAGACGCTGAAAACTTTTATTTTTAAGAACACTCAATATTTGTGGAGATTCTTAGGACAATATATACCATAATTTGATGCTTTTGAAATTATAGGGAAGTTCGGGTAATGTGGACCATTCTGTTTGAGTGGACCCTGTTAATATCTTCTTTAATTGGTGCTGCCCCCCCCCAACAGAAAATAGTTTTAACTTCTTCCTCTCATCAACTTTGACATGTTCAAGGCCAGTTTCTTTTATTCTTTGTGCGAAGAAGAGTTTATTTGTGATATTTATGAAAATGACCACTTTAAAAGTTTTTCAAGCAAAGAATCAATTATTAATTTCTGCTGTTGAATATTACAAATGTTGAAAAAAAAAGAACTCCTAAATATATTATATTATGTAGATGTTGTGTTTTAATATACTAATGGCTTTGGTTTGATATTATGTGACATAGTGGCTGTATAGAATAATTAAACATATCAAAGGAATTCGGTTAATGTGGACCCTCCACGAAGACCTGCGTCCACTTTACACGAATACATATATTTTATCAATGAGGATGCTATCTGTAAAAACCATTCAAATTTTATTTAATATTCTTGTAATTTTACTAAAACCCAAAGACCGTCGCTTTTTGAAGTTGAATGGCGTGTGAATGTTGTAAGCAACAATAAGTTTTCGAAACATTAAACAAATATCAACGCTTTTTAATTATGATCAATCGTAAATATTTTCAGATTAATCTGTGCCTGCCTGTATAAATTAATAGAGTAAATAGTCTTAAAAATAGACTAAAAGCTAAGGTGGGCTCTGGGGTCCGCTTTATCCGAATATGGAGGTTAAATTGGACATTTCTTGTAATGTACTAAAGTTTCTTAGATTATGAAGATGTTTTTTCCATATTTGAATAAAATAACAATGCTATTTCATAGTTACAACACTAATGATAATCACTGTAATTAAACAAAATTCAAATCCCTTAATTAAATGAAGAAAAACAACAAATTTAAAACAAGGATGCAAATTACCCGAAGTTCGTATACATATTAGAACACATTTCCAGTGAAAATTGCATTTGTATTTCGTGTTGTAATTTAATAATTACATATATGAATTTCGAAATGCTGTGATAGTGGAACAAAATGGCGTAGTTAGTTGTCGGTTTAGTAATGAGCTTAAGGTTTGTTTAATTGATGTGGTTAGTTAATGCAGTAATGTGGTGGTATCATAATGAGAATGGCTTCACAATTTCACGTCCTCGGATATGGGTTTCGCATCATCTGCTGATAGTTTGTCTTCCGCTTTCATAACGCTTTTCAGCTTGTCCACTCAAAAATCTCTCTGCCTTCCGCCAGATGTTCCCATTGTTACATCTTTACAGGCTTCATGTTTCATAACCTAGAATCTGATTTTATACAAAATATAGAATTTCAAAATTGTTTCTGATCTGACCTAGCACATATTACCTTGCAGGTCCGTCTCCTCAACTTTGTAAAACATTATCTCTTCTTACACCTTTTTTTTAATAATTTTATATTATAATTTTAATTTTATGACCAATACCTCAATGGAGTTTTACCATGAATTTTATAAATATTGACTAAGTAGCCGTCAGACTAAAATTAAATACAAATATTTTAACCTTAAAATGGCAAGTGTGTATTGAGGACACCTGGTAGAGTCCGCTTGTAAATTGTTATGCCTAGTTCAACATTTGAAACAAACTATATTTTCTATGGAACTACACTACCTTGGACAATAACAATTTTACATCCAATTAAGGTAGCTTTCGGATGGTACTATTGTCATTGATTTTTTATCTAGCATTAATTGCTTTCATTTTACCAGGGTTTTCAAATCATATAATAATTTACAAAAAATATACATACCTCCCCATATGGGTACACCTTTCTCTGAAACTAATCATCAGAACTGCACTATTCTTTTTACTGACATTGTTTGTGAGTGGCTTCGGATAACCACTGAACAATTTACTCACTTGAGATCCTAATATATTTTATAAAAATTATTTACATTAAGATATTTTCATTTTTTTTTGCATTAATTTTTTTTCTCGAGAATAGTATATTTTCCATCCATAATAATTCTGCCCGAGGACAGGTCTTTCACTGAAATCATAGCATTTCCATGCTATGCTTTGCAGCTTTACTAGGGAATTGTAGGTGTGGTAGCTTCCCGTTGCTTTCCACACCGGTGAAGGATGATGTTAATGATAAGGATGATGATAGCCATATGATTTCGGGGACCGTTTGGGCCTCAAAGTTTTCCTGACATTTGTCTTACAGATGAGGAAAAACCCCGATAAAAACCTCACCCAGAAAAACTGTACCGACCGGGGATCGAACCCGGGCCCGCTGCGTGAGAAGGCAGCATGCTACCTCGAGACCACAGCGGTGGACTAGTATAGTTTAACAACAAAATATTTGACCGACTGAATTACAGCTAGACACTCTAAACATCCATAAAAAAGATTCAAGCTTCTATGTTACGTAGTTTCCGAGAAATGTGCACTTGAAACTTAAAAAGAAATCAATGTTTTTTGTAAATTATTATATGATTTGAAAACCGAAGTAAAATGAAAGCAATTAATGCTAGATAAAATCAATGACTGTAGTACCATCAGAACGCTTGCCTTAGCTGTAAATTTTTTATTGTCCTAGGTTGTGTAATTCCATAGAAAATATAGTTTGTTTAAAATGTTGACTGGGCATAACAATTTATAAGCGAACACTACCAGGTGTCCTTCAGGGTCAGTAAATCTATCTCATGCTCCTTCTGCCGATGATGGGATTAGTCCCGAGAGGCCTAGAAATAATGAATGATTAACAAAGTTGAGGAGACGGACCTACACTGTAACAATTGTAGCTTATAATTTTAATAATTTTGATTTTAATGATGTGCCACCGTTGAAGTTATTGTGTAAAGAAAGGAATTTCGAAAAACTCAAAGAAAAATTCAAAATCAAATTACTAGTAAAATATGTAGATTATCTATTAGCATTAGAATATGAAAATCCCATAGAAAAATAAATTAGCTGAATTAAACAAAATGTATGAAACATATTTTACGGAAGAAATAGGAATTAAGAATTCAATCAAGTACCTTGATCTGGCCAAATAGCAGTAGGCTAGTTTAAACATAATCATACATAAAGCTCACAAACAATAGCTATAAACCAAAAATCAAGACACACTATTCAATAACAAATTAGCACTTTTATCAGGTTTTACGTATAATGCTAAAGTTACAAAACATTTATTGTATTCCACCAGTTTGTAACTTTGACATTTATGGTATTCTCTCCTGGCATTGGCGACCGACTTCTGAAGTTGTGGATCCTGGAAGGCGGAGTTACATTGCCCCGCAGGTGGTGATGCGCCAAGAGAGGTTTATTACTAAACTTGATCTAATGAGGTGAATGATAATGTTGACCAGACGATGTTTAGGGCCGCATGGGCTTAAAGTTACCTCACATTTGTCTCACTCTCCCAAGAATCTTGTCCTGGCTGAGATTCGAATTCTGGCCCGCTGCATGATATGGCAGCACACTACCTCGAGACCACAGCTTAGGACTAAACAAACTAAAATAAAGAATTGAATTATATAACAATTGAAAAAACGGATACAACTAAGAGATAGTTAGCAAACTAGTAAGGAAAAAAATATAATAATACTTGAATTTAAGAGAACATGATGAAAATAAAAGTAGCCTAATTGGATGACTCTTACTTATGGAGGAAGTTAAACGGTAAAATTGGCTAAAGTCATAAACAACTACGATAAAAATATAAAAATCGTTTACAAAACTAACAGTAAATTAAACAACATTATTTCAAACAAAATTCAATCAACCAATATCTATCTATGGTGTTCTGCCCGAGGGCAGGTCTTTACTGAAATTGTAGCATTTTCGTGCTAAGCTTTGCAGCTTTACTAGGGAATTATAGCTTTCCATACCGGCGGATGATGATGATGTTCGGGGACCGTTTGGCCCTCAAAGCTTCCTGACATTTGTCTTGCAGGTGAGAAAAACCCCGAAAAAAACTTAACCCAGGAAGGTTGCCCCAAAAGAAATCAAACTCGGGACTCGGCCCACTGCGTGACAAAGCAGCACCCTACCTCGAGACCACAGCGGTGGACTAAACCAATATATATTTAAAAATGGGTGTCTATAAACTTAAATTCTATAGTTGCATCAACTTTTACATCGGCATAACCTTCAAAAATGTTAATATACGATTTAATGAACATTTCAGAGATAAAAAATAACATATATCAAGAGTTAATCATGTTTTGCTAAGCACAGGCCTATAACATAAACAGATCATCACTTCAACCCAATCAATAACACAATGTCGACTTTATACAGACAGTGACTACATAATTAATATTCTGGAAGAAATCTAAATTTTGAAAGAACCTAGGGCGAATATAAACATGTTGAACGAGAACAAACCCAATACATGAATCATCTGTAATAAATTAACAAGACATTTAGTACATTTTATATGCTGATGATGGAATATGTTTCTGGAAAGTCTACAATGTGTAATGACTAACGAATTGTTCAAACCAAATTACACTCTTAATTCGGTTGAGGACTGAAATGTCAGATCGAATATTAAGATTTTAATGTTGATTTTATTTTACCTGAAAATTGTTGAAATTTGGATAATTTTATGCCAATATCTCTATAATTTATTTAGCAGAGAATACAACCAACGTAATTTAATTCACTGACTCACATTGGTTATTATTCTTATTAATAACAATTTTATATATTTTTGTTGATGTTTTTCCTTCAATAGTCATTATTCTAGTTTTCATTTAGAGAGCTTCAGATTACAGCCATTAGCTATTTGCTATAAAGTGTAAGGCACTTTTTGTTAAATGTCTTCACAATGAGCTAAAATCTGATCATCTGCATAATTAAACGGTTAGTCATTAATCGTGAAGTGGATTCAGTTTCCCAAGTAGGCCTATTAACATCGTAAACAGGGTCGGGGACATATTGTACACTCTTGGTATTGCAGGAATTAAATGTTCTCGAATTCTTATTGTAATTAGAACTTCCAAAATCCGAACTCTATTAGCTATATCGAAATCTTTTTGACTATTTAACTCATACCACAAATGCTAGTCAATGACCAATTACGTTTCAATGAATTTTGTTTTACAACCAATGACAGTCGTGTTTCACCTCGCTCTTTATCGATTTCTCTTTATCAGCTCCTGCTTTTGTGATAAAGAAAGCTCCTCCGTTTTAATGTTCTGAACAGAACAGAACATTATTTTTCTCCATCAAATACATTGAATATAGCAAATAATGAACATATTCCTTGATTTTACTGAGTTGTTTACTAAAAAAATAAATGAATAACCCGTAATGTTGATTATGATATATAGTTTGATGTGTTTCATTATTTCTCCACTTGGGTACATTCTTACAATATTGCGATCTTATTTGGCAATAAATAATATGATCTAGTTGCAGTAAATGAACACAACCTCACATTTCTGATTTGATTTCAAACCTCGCCGTTTACATTAAATACATAGATATTTTAAAATAACTGTAGTTAAACAATGATTTGTGAGTAAACAGCTTAATTTTATTCGTTAAATAGTCCTAACAAATGCCACTGTTGATTTCCAAATTATCTAGATAAATTCACTCCTCACTTCGTGAGTCGTGACTATAATCGATAAATGTTGGATCAGACACGTGGCATTACTATATGGTAATCAGTATGTACCATGTGGACTGGCATGTCAATTATCTGTTCCTCATTAATTTATGCTAGTGTAAAAATATGATCAATGCAGGATCTGTATCGTTTAAAACCACGTTGTTATACCAAAACTGCTTCTATAATGAGTTTAGCCTAGTGGTTATTATTGTTGTTTACATTTGTGGGCTGAATTTAATATTAATTTATTTTGTAATTATTACTACCTTAATGATTTACGTTTTTACAAATGGGCACAACGTATTAATTCCATTCTTTGCAATTCGTCAAATCCAACATATATCAATGAATACTTAAAATCTATGCAAAAAATATAAAAATTAAAAGAAATGTATAGATATATTTAAATAATTTTCTATCTTAATACAGTAAAACGTGCTCAAAGTGGAATCGCATGGGATCAGTTTTCTCCGCATTAGACAAAATTCCGCATTATAAAAAACTAAAATGCTTTAATAATGTTGGATTACAGCGTATCGTATATATTTTTACGTACCTTGCATTAATTGTAGTTCCACTGCTGTTGAAAAGTGGAGTATAACAGTCGCGAAAAAACAGTCCCGTTTTGTCAGCGTTAAAAATGTCTCTTAGGCGCGTATCCTGAAATTAAAGTATGCAGTTTTGTTTCCACTCACTAACTAGACTTTCGTTCACATCCTTTGATTCCCCGCAAATTTCATTTAAGACTACATTGTGTCGTCTTTTAATACTAACCAGGCAACCTGCAGATGCCTTAAAATCGTCATTCCCTAAGGATTTAGCAACAGCTAGAACTTGACTTTGGAGCATCAGTTCGGAGATTTTTTGATCGTGCACTTGTAAAACACTCCCACACTATTTCGTTTATTTATTTTTTAGCTTTCTCTTCTTTTCATCATTTCCTTGCATGCATTCATTCATTATGTTTTCTTTGTGTTTTACAGTCTCATACACTTGATTTTTTCCACATTTAAATTTAGTCATTATTTCGCGCACTGAGATTTTTTTTATCTTCAATCACTTTCGGTTTTTTTGTAATGACAATGAAACTTACGTTTTAGTCTCTTCATTCCGTAAATTCAGAACGTTTCCTATAAAAGATCGGTCACAGAACTTAAATTAATTTAAGATTTTACAGTGCAATGGTTATTTGTAAGACAGGTACAGTATCTGTATTTTGCTTAACTATTGTGCAGTGAGGCCGAAAGAAAATTTCAGGCACAGGTAAAATTCACCCGGCGCGCCGCGGCGGCAGGAATCATTCCTTTTTTTTTTTTTTTTTTTTCCTAACGGGAATTCAATGAATTGAAAACTAATTTATTTCTCTCTCTGTCATTTCGCTTTATAATTTTTTTCGTGAATTCTATATAAATATCCTTCCGTTTCCACGTTGGACAGACTGCGTTTTATGCAAAATAAATACACGTAAAATGACTATTATTTCGCCGGGACCAATAAATTTGTTCAGATTCGACAGATTTCCGCATTATTTACGTTCCTAATTTAACAAGTGTTTTACTTTACCATCTTAACCGGGTACTTTCCCACATCGTGACCTCTGGGTAATGTAACTTTTGGTTATAGCAAACGGGGTAGGGTAAGAGCGAGAATCCGGCGCTTTAAAACCGTGCCCTATTAAGCTTGCATTGCTAAATGTTAAACATTTAATTATAAATCGATAATGCGTCACTGCTATAAAGTAAAAATATTCTATTTAATTTGCTTACTTGTTATAGTCAGCTACTAGATGGCAGTGAAGACCGAGTTCTCGCGACATCTAGTAATAATGGAGAATATAATACATATACAAGAAAAATAAGTGTTTGAATTGGATTCGCGTGGTGGTGTAATGGATAACACGCTGAGGTACAGGCTGAGTTCCGGGTCCGAATCCCGTCCAAGCATTTATTTTTCTTATCATACCATATATATATATATATATATATATATAATCTGCTTTTCAATAAAGAAATGCAGGCAGCTTTCCTTATGAGATAAGCGATTTATTATTATTATTATTATTATTATTAATAATTATTATTATTATTATCATATATATATATATATATATATATATATATATATATATAAAATCTGCTTTTCAATAAAGAAATGCAGGCAGCTTTCCTTATGAGATAAGCCATTTATTATTATTATTATTATTATTATTATTATTATTATATTATTATCATATTTATTATTTTTGAAATTCATCATGGTTTAAATCAAGGAGGAGCACTATCTCTTCTACTCTTCAATTTTGTACTAGAGCATGACATCAATACTTAAGATGAAGATAGCGTACAACTCAATAGTATTAATAAGCTGTTAGTTTATGCTGATGATGTAACATTATTAGGCGATAGCGTGAAGATACTAAGGACCAACAGCACACTTTACTCAGTAATACTAAGAAATTGAGTTTGGAAGTAAATATAAATAAAACCAAATATATAGTCACACATAGAAATACATTATATAATGAAAATGTACAGTTAATGACAAATGAGGGAAATTTTAAAGAAATTACTAAATTCAAATACCTAAGAACGATATTACAAATAGGAATAAGGTGCATACAGAAATTAAACATTGGCTCAATTCTGGAAATGGATACTATTATGTATTACAGGGAATCTTATGTATATGAATATTTTAATGCATGCAGACGAGCTGGTAATTATACACAAGTCAGAGGATGATTTAAAAAGAGCCATTTACACGTTGAATCAATTAGGACTCTATTATAATCTCAAAGTCTCAACTTCAAAAACTAAAATTATGGCTTTTCAGGGCAAAGTGCCAGTCAGAGCAAAAATAGTAATCAATAATGAAATAATAGAACAGATAGCACACTTTAACTATCTTGATTCAGATATAACATATAGCTACGATTGGGATATACATAATAAATTAAACCGATATCAAATGATGTGTGGCACCATAAGAAGAACCCTCCGAAAGACTAGAAGAGAAATTCAGCTCAGGTTTTATAAAATTATGGCTGTTCCAGTTCTTTTATATGGATCTGAATCTTGGGTACTTAAAAAAAATAGATCTCACACATTCAAGCCACTGAAATGAAACTTTTAAGATCTGTAAAAGGATGTACACTCATGGATAGATTACACAATGAATCAATAAGAAATGAACTGGAGATATTTTCAATAGTTGATAAACTAGAAGAGCACAAATACCAGTGGAAAGAACATTTAGGCTGTACCAAGTCATTCACTAAGCCTCCTTTGCATAGAGTAACTGAATAAATTAATAAATCCCAATGTCAGTCAATAAAAAATCATAAACAATTAAAAAGATCATAGAGAGAAGCATAGGTCATATGTATACTTAAATTAATCATGAAAGCTGGTAGAATACGATTAAGAATGAATAAATGACAAGAAAAATGATCCGACGAAATTAGCGTTAATGTGGACTAAATGACTAGTCATTAAGAAGGTAGAGGGAACTAAGGTAATGCTACCCTTTCTTTTGTGAAGGCGGAAGTGACCGACACATACACAAAGAGTTAAAATGTTGACAAAACCCCTTTTTTCTCATGATTTGACTGGCAATCTCTTGTGAAGCAGATTTTAACAGCTCTATATTGACAGTTAGAACACAATAACTGAATTTACGAGCGGGGATTTCATCTTGGGACAAACAACGCTAGCAAAAAGTGTGGGAAGAGAGAAAACTCAAGCGTTAGGGCCTACTACAAGTAAAGATCAATGACCTAGGAAGAAACCCAGTAGCCTAAGTTACAAACTTGTAACCCGATTGTACGTGAAGCCAGCACGGATAGGGCCCAACCTCCGACGGCAAAGATCACCAATAACAAATTGGTAACCCTTCTCGATTGTGCTATAAGGGTACATTAACCAATCATATTATTTGTTACGTGCACCTAACCACTGATCTCAGGTCCACGTGGTCGATATAGTGGAAGAACCGAATTTACGTAATGGGCGAGGGAGACAAATCTCAGACACTTGTACATACACTCTTCCACTTACACTCTACTCGTGCTTGTGATCCGGGCATTGCCCGCATCTTCGACACACACTGGCACCATGGTCACCAGTGGTAATTTAACTTAAATTTTGGACTTAGAATTTTCACCGAAGTACCTCAGTATCGGGACTTAAACATTTTTATTAATCGGCTGACTATTTAAACTTCATAAGTTAATTAATAAATCAGTGAGTTAGTACGCCATTGAATAATTATTAACGGGGTAAACCCACGACGAACGCCATCGCCGACTGGTGATCAGTGCGAGGGAATAAAATAAAAAAAAACATGTACAGTGTTCTACATTTCGTGTGTTTTTCAGGACATAATAAATTACATTCAACAAGATGTATTCTACACAATTAATTCTGCCCGACGAAGTCCTCGTGGAATCCCTGAGTAAGAACCTCATGCCTACCGATATTTAGACCTGAGCGAACCAAACACCTAAACTCCCCAGCGAACTGGGGAAGTCCTTTATAAATCCAGCGCCCACCAAATCCTTTATTATCCAAATAAACCTAGGATTGACCTATAACCCTATCCCATATTGCCACCCGACATTGGGGTAAATCCATGTCCCAAGACAGAATGGACAATACAAGATTACCCAAAAAGATCAACACCTACAAACCACGTGGGAAAAGATCTTTGGGACGGCCAAAGAAACGATGGACTTGAGACCGGAACAGGTCGCATTGACCTAATCCTGGAAAGAAAGAAGAAGAAGAAGGGAATCTTGTCGTCCCAACTTCTCTAAAAAAATAATTAATAAACTAAAAACACATAAAATGTGTAATTCTCCCAGTACAGGGGTATGGATTCGAAATATGGACTCTTACTTTAAGAGAAGAGAAAATATTACGATTATTTGAGAATAAAGTTCTTAAATAATATTTGGACCAAGGAGAGATGAACAGACAGGCGAATGGAGAAAACTGTGTAAACAGTGAGCTTCATGATCTTTATGGGAAACCATAAAGGCCTATGATAATTCTCGTAGACTGCGATGAGCACGACTTGTGGGACGAATGGGGAATGAAAGAAGGGCGTGGGAAATCTAGGAACAGAAGAGGGAAAAAGAGTCCAGTTGGTATACCGAGAAAGAAGTGGGAGAAATAACATTAACCATTATTTGAGGAGAGTAGAATATAAGGGGATGATTGGAAAACACTAGCTCACGATAGGGATGTATGGAGACTTATGTTGAGGCGACATGGTAGATAGTACCAGTGAGTGGTCATCATCATGTCAAGCAGGACTGCCTGTTACGCCTAGTTTTCTGTATATTATCCAATTGTAGACCTATAGGCATAAATAATAAGTTGATGTCATTTCTATTTCATTTTGTCAATGCTCTAGAAAATGTATTCCGTCTTCATATGTTCCATTGTTGAAATAACATCAGAATGAGTCACTAAACATTAGTGTCCGTGTGTTTATTCAATGATTGATACATGTGTTTATATCGACTTCCTAGTGAAACAATTAGGCAAGAACTCAAAATTTTTAATCTACATGAAAAAAATACAAAACTGTAAACAAAAAATGACATGAAAATATTTTTAGAATGGACTCTTCTAGGCTAACAAAACATGCACTGTTTTACCAACCTACCTAAAGGCTATAGAGATGTGGGACGCCCTAGAAGACGATGGCAAGATGAATTCTGAGAACGGAACAGGCCGACGGCCTACCATGAAGATGATGATGTTTATATCGATTATTTATTTGTCCATCGCTCTGGTCTCGCGGTAATGTTGCTGTCCTGTACCCAGCATGACCGAGTTCTATCCCCGATCGGCACAAATTTACTGGGTGAGAGTTTTCGGGGCTTTTCCTCACCCAGAAGTCAAATGCCAGGAACATAAAGACCAAATAGGTTCCGAGCATCACCTGGTCATCATTATCATCTTTTTAGCTGGAATGTGTGAGTGAATGGTGTTTCTTGTATTAGTTGAGTTGGTCTCTCACCAAGGAGCTGTGGGGTCAAGTAGTATGTGTGCAATCGAGAGTTTAAAATCCTTTCCCAACAGGTCATATATCTTTAATGCCCAGGTGACGTGTTGCATGTGAAAGTACCTACAAAGGGAAAGGTTAAATTAAAGAGATGACATAAAAATCTATTTATTTTATTCTCATTTATCTTGAAATCACCATCATCAACAGCAACACTACAGCCCGATTCGAGTCTTGGCTTCCCTCAGAACCCACTTCCAGGCATCTCTGTCTCTATCAATCAGCCACCGATTCTCAGCTTCCTCAGATCCTCCAACGCAGTCTCGGTCGTCCCACATTAATTTTTCCTTCTAATTTAAATCGTTTACCTTCTTCTTGTCAAGTTATCAACAATTTATCCGTCCGGTTTTATCTGATTCTTTGAGTTTCCTGGCAAAGGTTTTATTTATTTTCTTTACAGAATAGGGTAACCAGTCCTATACCCAACCATCCAGCTACCCTGAAGGACGATGATTTTCTTTTAAGGTTGTCTCCACTAGCTGAACTAGCTCTTCGTCCTCACATGACTTAACATGGACATGCATGTGTACGATTCAATGATATTTCTCAAGTTTTTAAATGGAACACATCCATCAGCAAGATGTGTACCCTCGAGGCCACGTACTACCCCTTATTATTTCACATTAAATTCATTCTGAGGATATTTTAGGACTGTATTTTCGTATGGGTTATTAATTACTATCTACTAAAATAATTATATTCGACATAATATGAAATAAAGAAGGAATTAAATATGTTTCGAAATTTTGGGCTAGCTTTAACAACTCAACTTGTCCATAAAAACGTCACTTTTAATCCTTCCAGCCTAACTATTTAATTTAACGGAAGAGGGTGATTTGGAATATTGTTTACCTATTTTGTGTAAAATTCTAGTTTTCTACATGTGCGAAGTAAATGTATTACAAAATGGGAAATTAAAAATATTTTACAGGTACAAATGATTTAAGAAAATATAACAATTTTGAATTTTTTATACATAAGTTCAAAATTATTTCAGAGCTTTATTAGTAAATTTCTAGTCTAAAATTTAGCTTTTTAAGAACTTTAATAATTCAGATCAAAAGTAAGATATAATTATTAATAAAATTTTAAAATTACTTTTGTAATAATGTATTTTAATAAACATGTGAACATCCTATAAGATAATTGTAAATGTATACTTTGTAAAATTTAAAAAAAACAGTATACACAAAACACATTACAAATTTCCTGCAGTTATATTTATTTTTTTAAGAAATTATATAATTTTTTGTGCTATCTTATATTTTAAAAACAAACTTTTGAAAACTGGAGTGAATATAAGAGCGGATCTTCTTACTTCTTTAATGGTATTTAAGAATAGTATACATAACATGCTGAAACGATTTTCCAAAATGCCAAGGTATAGTACCCATTCTAAGCCTAAAATAAATACATTAAATTTTAAAAAATAACTATTTTTAGATCGCCATGTTCCTTTAAATATAGAAAGATTAAGGATCTCACTCTACCTAGCAATTCCACTTGTTGGAAAAATTTCCTTACGCGTGAAGTTAGGAGTAATTTTTTTTTATTTTACTTTTTTTTACACTCGCGGTGCAAACGCTTGATTAAGTACATAAAACTTGTAGGCATGCACACTTTGTCTTTTTTAAAAATTCATAAAGTTGTGAAAATCATGTTGGAAACACACCATATAAGTAGCGAAAACAAACTCTTATATAGTAGGCCATGTTTTTGTATTGTAGAGTAAATAAGATGTTAGAATATTCTGTTCACGCAAAGAATTGCTCTAGAATCTTACAAAAAGGGAAAAAAAAGTGGAGATGTGGTGTTGTATATAACCAAACTTTATGCAGATACTTGTGTATATTTTATATTTCTGTAATCGATACATGTGGTCCACCTCTCTCTTGAAATGTTGAACTTTTCAAGCTTCCATGATATACTGAATCTATCCCTTTCTCGCGATATTAAATAACTGTAACAGCTTCATGCTGCTACTCCCCTCTACATAATCTGTTGAATGTTTTATCACATATTTCAGTACCAAATTGGACTATAGGCCTACATGCTTCACTTGTTCTCCGCTTATCCTGTTGTTGCCCATGATTTGAAATTTAGGTTAATTTTAGGTTCAAGAACTCTCCTAGTGCCTCGTATAATTTATTGCTCTTCATATTACCCATTTATTACCATCATTAATTAGTTGAAATAGCAATAAAACCCACTGAGTAATACTAAGAAATAGGGACTGGAAGTAAATATTAATAAAACTAAATATATGGTTACAAATATAAATATATTATACAATGGAAATGGACAGCTAATGGCAAATGAGGGAAATTTTGAGGAAGTGGCTGAATTCAAATACCTAGGAACAATAATCACAAATAGCAATGAGATGCACAAAGAAATTAAACATAGGCTCAATTCTGGAAATGCGTGCTATTATGCATTTTAGAGATTCTTCACTTCCCAACTCCTTGCAAAAAACGTTAAACTGAAAATATATAAAACTATTAGTCTACCAGTTATATTATATGGATGTGGAACATGGACCCTTACTTTAAGGGAGGAAAGGAGATTACGAGTATTTGAGAATAAAGTTCTTAGGAAAATTGTTGGACCCAAGAGAGATGAACAGACAGGTGAATGGAGAAGACTACAAACAACTACATGGTCTTTATAGAAAGCCAGATATAATAAGAACAGTTAAGTCTCGTAGACTGCGATGGGCAGGACATGTGGTACGAATGGGCAATGAAAGACATGCATGGAAGCTTGTTGTAGGAAAACCAGAGGGAGGCGCCCAGTTGGTAGATCAAGAATGAGGTGGGAGAATAACATTAACTATGATTTGAGGGAAGTAGATTATACAGGGAATGATTGTAAACTATTAGCTCAGGATAGGGATGTATGGAGAGATTATGACCGCGCGGCCATGAACCTGCGGGTTCGATAGTGCCAGTGAGTTAGTTAGCAATAGAACTCACTGTAAACTAGTTTTTATAAAATTGGAAATTCTTACTCTGGCATTAATATACGTATTTAGTTGTTTATTTACATAAAAAAAGAATTTACACGAATATTTTTTTTGCAAATGCCCCAGGTTGTCGTTCGACATTCCTGGTGTTCTCTCCTAGCATGGCGTACTTGTAACCCACTTCTGAGGTTGGGGCGCCTGGAAGGCGGGGTTATATAAGTACTGTATATCTCATCATAACTATTATATGAAAAATAATAATAATAATAATAATAATAATAATAATAATAATAATAATATACCATATGTAAATTTAGTAAAAATCAATGAAATTATGAGGTAGAATACTGAATATTTTTAATACTGTTACATATGGTATGAAGGCTTCCTGTTTCAAAATTTAAAAGAACAATTAAATAAATATTGACTTTGAACCTCTTTACAGTGTCCATGAATTTTTTAGCATTGACCGGTTGAGACACAATTATTGATTGACGCTGTCAAGTGTTTGACAAAAAAATCTTCTTACCTATACAGGGTGATTCACAATAAGTATTACATACTTCTAGGGGTTGTAGACAGGACTTGGTATATATAGTTTTGATAAGGCACCCATGTTCGGAAACGTACCATTTTGATGTAAAATAAGTTTGAAGATCGAAACACAATGGGCTGATATAGTATGTCTTGTGTTTCAGAATAAGTATCACAGACTTCTACACCTATTGAGTCGGAGAAAGATCTTCTTGAATGAATTCTGGCGGCAGTAGAAATTATTGAGCACACACCATGTCTTGTAGGGCGTGTGTATGGAAACACGAGTCGCATTAAATAATAAATAAAATTTAATCTTCCAAAGTTTAATATCCAAGCAATAGCTATGAGTAAAACTACGAACAACAGGGTCGCCACATGAAACCACACTTGTAATACAACCCCTAAAAGACTGTAATATTTATTCTGAAACACAAGACACGCGATATCAGGCCATTGTGTTACGATCTTGAAACTTATTTTACATCAAAATGGTATGTTTTCGGATATGGGTTCCTTATCAAAACTTTATCTACTAAGTCCCCTCTACAACCCCTAGAAGTCTATAATACTTATTGTGAATCATCCTATCTATTGTTATCGAGGTAACTAATTCCGCCATTCAGACGCGCCAACCCAAGGACTGGGATACATGTCTGCCAATACCCAAAGAGAATATCGTAGATCAGATTGTCTTGGGTAAAAAATAAAATAATGAAACAGATTCCATAATATCATTGGAAGAATTGAACAATAGTTTAAAGAAATTAAAAAATGGGAAGGCAACTGGCACAGATGGCTTGAATTCTGAATTGTACAAATATGCAGGCAAACAGTTCCATGAAAGACTGTTGTCCTTCTTTAATAATGTATTCAAAAATGCGGATATACCACAAGAATGGAAGACAAGCATTGTTATACCTCTGTTCAAGAAAGGAGACAAGAGAAAAATGGACAACTATAGGGGAATCAGTTTGTTAAACACATGCTACAAAATGTATGCAGACATTTTAAATGGAAAATTGAAAGTTTCAGTGAAAGTTTCAGTGAAAATCCTTATGGAATGTCAAAATGGATTTAGGAAAGGACGATCTTGTATTGATTCAGCATTTTCTGTTAAACTATTGCTTGAAAAAAGAAGAGAATTCAACTTAGAAACACATTTTGCTTTCATAGATTTTGAAAAAACATTCGACACAGTCAAGAGATCAAAACTCTTAAATATATTGGAAGACAGAAATATACCAAATTTACTTCGGCAGAACATACAAAATATTTACGAAGACAACACCATAAAGATTAAATTAAATAACAGATTTTGTTGCTGGAACAAAACATATAAATTTGGAATAAGAATATCAGAAAATAGAAAATTAAACACCCTATTGTTTGCAGATGACCAAATAATAACAGCAAATTCCGAAGATAATCTACAGAAAGGTCTGTATGAACTTAACAAAATTGCAGAAGAATATGGATTAAAGATATCTACAGAAAAGACAAAAATTATGGCATTTCAAGGTGTAGATCCTGTCAGAAGTAAAATTGTACTGGACAATAACATTTTGGAGCAGGTGAATAATTTTACATATCTAGGATGCAATATCTCATATGAAGAAGAAAAGGATGTAAATGCAAAAATATCTAAATTTTTAAGAATTTTAGGGTTAATAAATTCTATCTTCAAGCCACAGTTAGTCTAAAAGCATTCAAGACTGAAAGTGTATAAAACACTGGCTCTTCCAACTCTTGTGTATGGTAGCGAAGTATGGACGTTGAAACAGAAGGATATACAGATACTTAGATCTGCTGAAATGAGATATCTTCGGAGGACTGCAGGATACACACTACTAGATCACAAAAAAATGAAGATATCTTAGAAGAATTACACATGGAATCTTTAGAAAACAAAATTTCTGATTATAAGTCAAGATGGATGCAACATGTTCATCGAATGGAAGATCACAGAATACCCAAACAAATTTTAAGATATTAACCTGCAGGAAGAAGAAGACCAGGACGTCCACTCAAAAGACTTCTGGATGGTGTTTCTCTTGAGGCCGAAACAGGTCAACAAATGGCCTAAATTCGTGAATGTACTATGATGATGATGATGATGAAAAAATAAAACTATTGTTGAGTTGTACCGTTGTATATAAACAGGGACCACTTGGCGGCTTTTAGTTTTCATAATAATCATTAAAAATACGGGACGGTGGAAATAGTGATTTTTTTCTTTTCATGTATTTCTTATCTTTTACACTTTAATATATATATATATATATATATATATATATATATATGGGTGTAGAAGAGGAGCCGGACATCATAGTCATTATAGAAAAGAAAAGATTACAGTTGTATGGCCATGTCAAAAGAATGCCAGAGTAAAGATTGCCTAAAATTGTTATAGAATGGATCCCAATGGAGAGGAGGAAGAGAGGAAGACCGAAGAAAACTTGGATAGAAGGGGTACAAGCAGCTATGAATATCAGAGGATTGGAGGAAAATCAATGGATGGACAGAGAGGAAATGGCGTTTGGTTTCCGGAAGACGGCGGCAGCTGCCATGATACCGGATGATAGTTCTCGGTAAACTAGGTCACTTTAAACAGGTAAAGGTAGGCGTAATGTGATCCCACTACAGGCCATAGGAGACCCTTCGGGTAGTAGGAGGTTAAGGCTCTCACTTTTTCTAGACAATCAGCACTTGATGTCAGCCGGGTTGTCAGCCCTGCGTGTCGGTCGCCTTTACCCCCAGAACAAACGCCTGTTACTCATTTCCGTTAGAGGCTGAGTCGACCCCAGGACCATGGTGCCACCAGAAGGTTTGGATCAGTTTAAAAATGCTGACCCCACCGGGACTTGAACCCTCGACATTGCATGTTTGTAGCGCACTGCCTTAACCACTACGCTATACGGCGTGCCACCTTAGTTTTAAGAAGAAGAGGAAAATGTACCACTTGGCGGTACGTAACGTTTCACTGTCTTGTAATGTGGAGTGTGCTACGAGACAGTATTTGGATGTAGACAAAATAAATAGATATTATCAATATACCATGCTTCTCTCGAAATTGAAGCCAGTTTCAATAGAAATTAACTAAGTGCAAACTATTTATTTTAGTGTATTATACTGATATGTCCACCGCTGTGGTATCGAGGTAGCGTGCTGCCTTGTCACGCAGCGGGCCTGGATTCGATCCCGGTCGGGCCAGTTTTTCTGGGTGAGGTTTTTATCGGGGGTTTTCCTCACCTGTAAGACAAATATCAGAAAAACTTCAATGCTCAAACGGTCCCCGAAATCATATGGCCATCATCATCATCATCCTTATCAGTATCATCATCTTCATCATCATCATCATCCTTCACCGGTGTGGAAAGCAACGGGAAGCTACTACACCTAGAATTCCCTAGTAAAGCTCCAAGCATAGAATGAAAATGCTATGATTGCAGTGAAGGACCTGCCTTCGGGCAGAATTACTATGGATGGATGGATTCTGGTATTTGGACGAAAGTCTCTAAATGGTAAATCTTACGCTAAGCATTTTTTATAAAGTTACTATATAATATGTGTCGGCCGCGGTGGTCTAGTGGTTATGTTGCTTGTCTCTAGACCCGGCAGTTACGGGTTCAAACCCGGCCGTGATCAACGGGTTTTCAGGATGGAAAAATCCAAGGGATAATTCCTCCGGGAGGGACATTAAGCCGTGGGTCTCGAGTCTCAAGATTTCAGGCTCGTAAAATAACCGCAAGCCTAAATAAAGAGCCTCTGTACAAAATGTAACGTACCTTTACCCATCCAAATAATACATAGTTCCCTTCTAGATGTTTTATTGTGGCGATGTACGAACCACATGTCACTCATTGACATCTATAGTTACATAAGCGTAACTAAATTACATTGGTTAAGAAACTCACGCTAGGGAGCATCCATGTCCTCACATGGGGCGTATGGGGTATACACACACATGTATAATAAATAGTAGTTGATATGGGAGAATATCATTAACTGTGACTTGAGGGAAGTGATTTATAAAGGGAATGATTGAAAATCTACTTTCCATCCATAAATATCTTTAGGTAATCTATTTTCCATTATCCTTTTTCACGTGTCCAAACCACCTTAATTCTATTATTTAGATATGCATCTATTAAGGTTCCTTCGATTTTCAATTTTCTCTTATAACATAATTTATAATTTTCTCTCTATTTTAAAATCTTGCTGATAATCGCCAGAAGTCCGTCATGTAGAATGAAATATGCAGGATGTAACTAAATTCCCATTACAGACTTAGAGAATATGTAGTGGGGACCAAACGGTTATGTTTAGTATAGGAACACGTGTCCAGAAACGCACCGTTTTCCCGTTAAACTCACACAAAATACTACAACATACGTTGAACACTCCCGCATTTTCGGCGCCAAAGACCCTGCACGTTCTCCCAACTTGATCCTGTTAGACTAGGGTCACATCAAACCACTGATTTACGAGACCCCTGTGGCATCCGAGGAAGAGCTACTGACGCAGGTAATGGCTGCTGCGGATTTTGCAGGACCAAGGATTGGTGATCGTGTGTACGGAGGTACCTTATCTATATGTCTGTATGGGAACTATGTATACTGTTGTTGCTTTCAAATACCATGACTCCGAGCCGAAAGGCGGTGAACTGTGATTTACATTATGAGAGTGAAGTTACTGACATTAATTAACGGATTATGATTTTTAACAATATTTGAATATCGATAGATTGGACAGTAATCAGATTAGGGTTGTGTTATTACCGCACTGTGGATTGGTACTGAATATAGAGCATTGTTTAAGCAGCACTGATTTCCCATGTACGTCTTGGGATCTCCGATATGGATTTGGTGATTTGGGAACAGTAATTAGGTGATGTGATTTGATAACCGTGATTTCGGACATTCGTTTAGGGAATTGTTAGGTGCTGAACAGCAATTTAAATATGTTATGTAGGTCAATTATAGAAACCTGTATACACCAAATAACAGTTTAAATTTACTCTGAGACTAAAATTGAAATTTCCCAACCAATAAAGTTATATCTTTCATTTTTACAATAATTTATTATCACTATGATTACTTAAAATTGAATGGATTATTTGCAAAGGATATTTGTATGTTTTTATTTTATTTCATAAATGTGTTCTCTGACCAGAGCTGTTTCTTTGTTTAGTAACAGTTATTTCTGCAAGATTCCTATGCGAAGCAAACTGGTATAAGTAAATTAGAAAAAAATATTGGTTTCCCCACGAGATGACAGTCGGGTTGTCAGGCCAGTATGACAGCCTCACAACATATCTCTAGTTAATCCTTCTAAAATTTATTGCAAAGAAAAAAAACACCGTTGACGTTATGTAATAAAATATTCATCAGCAGCATCAAGGATTAGACCTTAAGGTCTGTCCGATCTCATGCTGGAATTGGTATATCCATATTTTACTGGGCCTTCCTACATTTATTCGTCGTAGTGGTTTGTAATGGGGGCACGCCGTAGCGTAGTGGTTAAGGCACTGAGCTACAAGCCGGAGGGTCGAGGGTTCAAGTCCCGTTGGGGTCAGGATTTTTAAACTGACCCAAACCCTCTGGCGGCACTATGGCCCTGGGGTCGACTCAGCCTCTAACTAAAATGAGTACCAGACGCTTGTTCTGGGGGTAAAGGCGGCCGTCACGCAGGGCTGACAACCCGGCTGACATAAAGTGCCGATTGTCTAGAAAAAGTGGGAGCCTTAACCTCCTACTACCCCAAGGGCCTCCGGGTCTGTTGTGGGATCACTTTAAAGTGGTTTGTAATGAAGAGTCTGTTTTGGAATTCTATTGTTATCCATTCTATTGATGTGGTGCATCCATTCATCTCTGTATTCTTCAATTCTATCTAATAGTTTGAATATATTTATTTCACTTCTTATATTTTCATTTCGTTTTCGATCTGCCATTGTATAGCCAGCCACACTCCTTAGAAACCTCATTTCTGACGTTTCTATTCTTCGTATAATAAAATGTTAAAGTATTGAAATAAGTAGGCTACCTGATATATCAACTAAATTAAATTTCTGTTTCAGAAATTCGTCAAATAGTTAAAACTATGAAGGCCTTTCAGAATCATATTCCATCTTATGTATTCCGTATGATACCATATAGAATGCAGATAGATGAAGCATCATTCTGGAAGGTCCTCATAGTATTAACTATTTGACAAAGTTTCTTAAACAGAAATGTAATTTGTTGATATATCAGGTACTTATATTAATATTTTAATATGTCTAGTTCTCACATCCATTAGTGGCAAATCTCCAAACAAAAACAAAAATATGTTGTTTAATGAAATGCAAACTTGCACACAAATATTTATCCAGCAGGTAATGCTTAACAAGTCTGAAAATTTTAGCTTCAGGTTTCATCGTCCTGTAGATGTCCCCATCTGGAATCCCGAAACAGGGACTTCGTTAAGTCCTGAAAATGTATCTGCCTTTAAGCGTATATGAAACCTTTTTTGTCGGTGTGGCGATCTAGTGCTTAGGCTATATTCCTTGCCTCTAGTCTCGAGGGTCGCGGGTTCAAACCCGGTCGGGGTCGATGGATTTTTTAGTATGGAAAAAACCAAGGGACAAGTCCTCAGGGAGGGACTTCAAGACTGGGTCCCGTGTCTGAACATTTCCTGGCTCATAAAAGAATCGTAATCTGAATGAAAAGGCCTATGTGCAAAATTTAATGGATCGTAATTCATCTGAATAATAGGCTAGCTTAGTTGCCTACTAGATGTCTCGTTGAGTCGAATTGCCACTCGCTGAAATGTGTAGGGAAAACGTGTAACTAAGTTAACATATATTCTATACCTTCAAAATTCATTAAGAAACATCGTTGATGTCACTATGTAAAAGTTAAACAGATAGTACAATTTCAAAATCAGAAGATGAAACATATTTTGAAAGGCCTCCTGACTATTTGACAGCTTTCAATAGTTGAGGACAACTAAGATCTCAGGTACCAATTTTATATTTTTAACTTTCAAATTAACTGGTTGACATACTTTTCGACAAGGGTGCACCCAGTGTTTCAATGAGGGACATATGAGCGTACAAAGAAATAGAAGTGGTTAACCTATTTTTAAGTGGACACCAGTTTTTTTATTGTTATAGTGGCTACATCTCTCACTCGTGCAGTATGAGTGGTCAATGGTGCCTCGAACCCTAAAGAGCTTCATGAGTTCCCTGGTCATTTTCATAAGTGCCAATTGTGAAACATTGCTATGATGTGACATACCAACATTGTTGAAATAGCTTTTCCTTTGTTTCTGATGATAATACTCAGTTCCCAGGACCTCATTCTGTAAAATCAGCAGGTTGTCCCACGTAAGCATATTGCAGGTTAAGGTCGGGTTTTAGATAGGAGAGGTTATGAGTACACTTCTCTTCTCTTGAAATCCACAAAAAATATTAACATGTTTTATTATTTTCTGTAAAACTGTGGATACAGACCTTTTCCTAATATAATATGATGACATTAAATATTATAAAAATCCTGTATTACGAATTTATAATCATCACTGTTTCAGTAGTCCACCACTGTGGTCTCGAGGTAGCATGCTGCCTTGTCACGCAGCGGGCCTGGGTTCGATTCCCGGTCGAGACAGGCTACTGGATGAGGTTTCTCCGGGGTTTTTCCTCACCTGTAAGACAAATGTCAGGAAGCTTAGGGTCCAACGGTCCCCGAAAATCATCCGGCCATAATCATTATCCTCACCGGTGTGGAAAGCAACGGGAAGCTACCACACCTGAAATTGCCTAGTAAAGCTGCAAAGCATTGGCATAAAAATGCTATGATTGCAGTGAAAGACTTGCCCTCGGGCAGAATTACTATGGATGGAATGTTTCAGTATAAATATTTAATTAAATAAAAATAAAACCTAGTTTTATTTGATTTTCATATATTTTTTATGTTTATAAATATTTTTCATATTTATAAATATGAAAAACAAATAAAACTAAGTTTTATTTTTATTTAATTAATACGTATGGATTTTCATCAAGTAAACAGTAAGTCAATTGAATATTTATTTAATTTGAAGCGGCTCCATGGACCAAGTGGTTAGTCATTCGCCTTCCACTTCTGGATTCGTTTGAATCGATCTAACGTTGTCTTATAGCTACATTATACAATGCATAAGTAATGAACGGATATTACAGACTTTCTGAAAACAGCTTATTTTAAAGTGAAACTTGGTGACCACGGTAAGACGTGAGCGCCGAACAAATATTGCGTTGAGAGGTTAAGATTGTGGAGAAAAGGGAAGAAAACGTGCATGCCGTTTGCGGATTCCTATGGTGTGGAGGGAGTCTAAAGACCACCTTAATGACTGTTACTCCTGTTTGCTTTATGTTCAGGGGTGCAATTAAAAAAATAAGAACCAAATTGTATATCCAAGCATCCTTTCAGCCATTAGGCCAGTTCCACATGGAGAAGAGCTGCCTGTTCCTCTTCCTCCAGCTGTTTTAGAGAACCTGACAGTATATAATGTTGAAAGTGAACTTGATGCAATCACTGATGACAATACTCATGATATACATCAGCCTGAAGACGGCTTTACTCCACAGCGGTTCTCTCAAAGTGGCCTTAATGTGATCTAGTTCGTGATCTGAATTTGCCAAAGGAATCTGCAGAATTACTTGGCTCACGGCTTAAAAGTAAGAATCTTCTCGAACCAGGAGCACATTACCTCATGGTATAAACACACAGAAAAATAACTAGTTCCTTTATTCTCACAGAATGATTGCTTGGTTTACAGTAATAACATAAACGAGTTAATGCACCTCTATGACATTGAGCATGATTCTACTCAGTGGACACTTTTTATAGACTCATCAAAGATGATTCTGAAAAGTGTGTTGCTGCATAATGGGAATGTGTCTATTCCTATTTCCTATTCAGTTCAGATGAAGGAGACATTCGAGAACATGAAGTTGATATTAACAAGTATCCAGTATGAGGAATACAGGTTAATGTTATAGGGATACTTTTAGGGCAACAAGCTGGTTTCACAAAAATGCCATGCTATCAATGTGAATGGGACTGTCAGGCAAAGCAAAAACATTGGGGTGTGAAAGTTTGGCCAGATCCAGAGAAATTTTGTGCCTGGAACTAAAAACATCCTACATGAACCACTTGTAGACCCTAAAAAATCCTGCTTCTGCAACTACACATCAAATTGGGCTTGATGAAGCAGTTTTTAAGGGCTCTACTAAAGGATGGGCCTTGCTTCAAGTACCTTTGTAAGAAATTTCCATCCATCACACAAGAAAAATTGAAAGCTGGAATTTTTGTTGGTCCACAAATAAATAAACTGATGAAGGATGAATATTTTGAATAAACAATTAATGAGAGAGGAAAAGAAGCCTGGATCACTTTCTGATCTGTTACTGAAAACATTCTTGGCAATAACAAAGATCCTAATGACAAGGCAGTTATAGAAAATATGTTGGAAATTTTCAAACGGTTGAATTGTAACATGAGTGTGAAAGTTCACTTTCTATATTCCCACATCGACTACTTCCCCGAAAATCTGGGACATTATAGTGAAGATCAAGGTAAACGTTTTTTACCAGGATATTAAAAAGATGGAGAGGAGGTACCAGGAAACATGAAATGAAACTACTCTTGGATTTTGATGAGGGAGTCTAAAAATGGAGGAACTTCAAGAAAGTCAAAGAAGAGAAGGTTTCAAAATTAATAAAACACCATTTACTTTCTGTTTTGTTACAAGGTAGTCACAAAATTATTAGGACAGTTCTCTACATTATTTTTAACATGTATTTTTAACAAAAATTTATCTTGTGTGAAATGAAGTTTGAATATATCTGTGCTTATAGTAGCTAAAATGTGAAAATATAAATGCTTATTTTGTGCAAAAACCTGATGTGATAGACAAAAAAGGAAATCATTTCTGGAATCAGTGTAAATAATTGTTTTAAAGACACCTATTTTAAATAAATCATCTGAGAAAAAGTTTTAAAATGCAGACTTATTATTATTATTGTTGTTATTTTTACTATTAGCCTAGTGTTATTATTATTATTATTATTATATTATTATTATTATTATTATTATTATTATTATTATTATTATTATTATTATTAAAGAAAGTAAAATCCAAGCAGCCGAGATGCAATTTTTAAGAAGAGTAAAAGCCTGCACTAGAATGGACCTGATAAGAAACGAGGATATCAGTGAAGAACTGCAGATCTACTCCATAAAAGAAAAGATATTTAATAACAAGATACAGTGGAAAGAACATGTAGAAAGAATGGAAGAAAGAAGATTACCAACTAAAATCTTCCATTATTTTCCAAGAGGAAGAAGAGATGTCGGACGTCCTCGGAAGAGATGGTCTTAGATCTATTAGTGAAGACGGAACAGGCAACTCTTGCCTAAACCAGGAAGTGAAGAAGAAGAAGAAGATTATTATTATTACTCTACTATTCCATAATGACGGAAGAGGCTAGTGAAGTGCTTTGTGTGGAATATAGCATTATATGGTGCAGATACTTGGACATTATGACGAAATGAGGAAAGACGACTGGAAGCTTTTGAGATGAGCATATGGAGAAGGATGGAGCATATAAAATGGACAGACATAATAAAAAATAAGGATGTGCTAGACAGAGTTGGTGAAGGAATAACAATGCTGGAACTCATGAAGAACAGGTAAAAGAAATTGGATTGGTCACTGGCTGAGAAGAAACTGCCTGCTGACCGATGCCCTAGAAGGAATAGTCAACGGAAAAAAGGTTAGACGCAGAAAAAGACATCAGATTATAGATAATATTGAAATAAATGGTTTGTATGCGGTTATAAAAAAGGAAGACTGAGTTAAGGAAAGTGTGGAGAATGCTGAGTTTGCAGTGAAAGACTTGCTCTTGGGCAGAACACTATGTATGTATATAATACATACATATGTATTATTATTATTACTATTATTACCATTAGTATTATTATTATTATTATTATTATTATTATTATTATTAAACCCGCCAAAGCCTGTCCCAAGCCAGGTTAGAAAAGGGTGAGGGGAGGAGTAACAACCTCGTTAAAAAACCAGGGTTCAGTACGCCCGGCTGATAGTACCCTGTGAGGGCCCCTTATCTAGGGTACAGATACTGCTGCCTTGCAGTTCATCATTGGTTTGACAAAGGATAGAGGAAGAAAACCTTGACCAAAAATTACCTGGTCCTCCAGGTGGGGGGTTGATGCATCAGGCCAGCTCCCTGTTCGTCACAAAAAAAAACATATCAATGCTAAAAAGCTTAAAGATTTAAACTTTAGGCAGAGAAAGATGTGTAAACATTGAAATTCTGTATATAAATAAAAAATTATTATTGTTATTATTGTCATTATTATTATTATTGTTATTATTATTGTCATTATTATTATTATTATTATTATTATTATTATATATTTAATCTCTGTGAAAGAATAACATATTACCAATATGCTTATCTTCAGCACGTATTACGAATGAATGAATAGCGCATACCATGAAGAATGTATAATTATAAACCAAAAGGGAGAAGAACGTTGGGAAGACCATTGAAGAGATGGAAGGACCAATTCGAACTATAATGAGATCGGAACAGGCCATTGGACCTAATCCTTGTTGTTGATGATGTTGATTATGAAGTATTACTATTACAATAGTTGTCTAGTTCCATCGACGCAGAGGGCCCGGGTTCAATTTGGACGAAACAATTTTCTGCATGAAACTTTATCGTAGTGTTTACTCACCTATGACACCATGTCAGTAAACGTTAAGGCCCAAATAGTCCCCGTATGTGCTAATGGCGTGTCACGTCTTAAATGTTCGTATTGTCTCGACGGTGATCCGGGTATTGAGCTGATTACTCATCCAGGAAGACTCATGTCTGTGTGTGGTCAAGAACAAAACGCGTCCCCTCGGTGGCGTAGTGGGGAAAAGGTCGGTGGATCTGCTAGTCAGTCCTCCCTTCCAAGTCCGATGGACTCGCGGACCATAAGTGAGGTCAACAGGAGAGGAGCGCACTGTTGTACTAAAGCTCATCGCCCCGTGCCCACAACGGGGACAGCGGCCGTCGTGGCGAGGCGGTGGGAGATTGTGGAGTTCCGCCTGCTCCCTTCTCTTGGTTTATCCCGAGGACCTTTGTGGGGGCACCATGGGAGATGAGCTCCCTGGATGCCTACATTGCTCAGTGGGCTGCCTCACAGCAGCTACACGACTAGGCCTAGTCTTGCGAACGGGCTGGATGGGACAATACCGGGCGTAATGCTGGGAATTACCACCAGGTCAATCTCGGTAAAGGAGGAAGCGCGGTCTTTGAGGAGGGCTTAGCGCCGACTCTGGAACCGAGTGACCCAAAGGACAATCTGTGAGGTCGTCAGGAGTTGAGCGACCTGACGTACTAAAAGCTCAGGCTGGACCCACTTCAGCAACAAACACGTCCCCAGCTGGTGCACTGGGGGAAAGATCGGTGGATCTGCTAGACAGTCCTCCCGGTTAAGTCCAAGGGACTCGTGAACCATTAGTGGGGTAGGCAAGAGTTGAGCGCCTTGTCGTACTAATTGCTCATCTGTTGGAGCTTGCGAGCTCCGTGCTGGCCCACAACAGCTGCAGAAGGCGTCCCTGGGGGCACACCAGGGCTCGGCTCGGACCAGTCCAGAGGGGAGCTACTGTACTGGTTCCTGGCTTGGCCTACGGGCCCGTCGACAAACTGTGGGGTCGCCAGGAGATGAGCACCTGGATGTACTAAAAGTCTCACACTGTTGGGCTTGTAGCCCTAGCCGGTCTCACAACGGCTGCAGGACACGTCCCTGGAGGCAGAACAGGGGAATAGTCGGTGGATCTGCGACAGCAGTCCTCCCGGCTAGGCTCATGGAGCCCGTGGACCAACTGTGGGGTCATCAGGATTGAGTGACCTGATGTACTATGTAGCTCATCAATTGCCCAGAAGTGCAAACTCCAACACTCTCTCCCTGGAGTGTTGGTGTAAGGACCGAGAACTTGAACGTGGACGCGAAGTTAGGATAGGGAGGACTAGAACTAGGACTTGGGAGTATGGTCATGACGACCGAGGTATCCCAAGGGGTGGACGGCAGGGCCTAGATGTGGTCAAGAAAGCATATGTGTGATAAAAAAAATCAGGTCGTGTCCCTATGAGGCTGGAATGGTGTGCGATATGTGAATATACATATAATAAAAAGAAGAAAGATTATTATATTGAAAAGAAAAATAATTGAGAACGAATACCCATCCTCAGCTGCACAAAGAACGTAAATAAAATAAATAAGAAAATTATTGCAACTAAGGACTAGATGATAATTGAACAGCTGTCCTGCGGTGAAATGTTAATTGGCAGCCCATGTCCCCGGTAAACGACATCCGGCCATCCGCCTCCTTCCTCTCAAACACTTGTTCATAATGAGACAAGGTGTAATGAGACGTAATCAATTAGCAAGAATTATAACCAATCGTCTCATCACACTTCATTCTTACGGATACGGGCTGTTATTTCCTTGTACTCGAAATGTTCACAGCAGTTAATGAACAATTTTAAATAAATAGTTTATTACCTGCCTCGCTCTATATATCTCTTTCTTGTCTAGCTTTTCCTCTCTCTATCTCTCTCTTTCTTGTTTAACTTTTCCTCTCTCTCTCTCTCTCTCTCTCTTTCCTCTATATCTATATCTATCTATCTATCTATCTATCTATCTCTGTCTCTCTGTCTCTCTCTCTCTCTCTCTCTCTCTCTCTCTCTCTCTCTCTCTATCTCCATCTATCACGCTCTGTTTTCTCTTTCCAACTCTATTACACGTTGTATATATCTCCCTATATCACTCTCTGTCTATGTCTGTCTATCTCTATCTTTCTCCCTTTCTATTTCTCCCTCTCTCATCCTGTCTCGTTCTGCCTCATCTATATCTCTATTCTCTACTCCATTCTTCCTATCCCTCTCTTCTCTTCTCCCTTTTCCTTTTAATTTTCTTTATTTCTTTTATCTTCCCTGTCTTTCTCATGTTTCTTTCTTTTCCCTTTCCTCTTTCTTTCCTCTCACACTTATATTTCTTCTCTTTCTCTATATATTTTCTTTTTCTCTCTCTTTTCTCTCTTCTCACTCTTTAATCTCTACCATCTTAAACTTGCTTCTCCCTTCAATCATTTCTCTTTTTTCTGTCTTTTCTCTTATTCTCTCTTTCTTTACTTTTTTCTCTATTATTTCTTCTCTTCTTTTCTCACGTTTTGTCTCTCTTCTTTGTTCTCTCTTATATTTTTCCTCCTCTCTCTTTTTTATTCTCTCATTTTCCTTCTCTCTTTATTTTTTATCTCCTATTTTTTTTTTCTCTCCCTCTTATTTTTCTTTCTCTCTCTTGTTTTCCTCATCTCTTCTTTTTTCTCCTCTCTCTTCTTTTTCCTTCTCTCTTCTTATATAATGTCTCTTTTCATTTTAACCTCTCTCTTTTCTTTTTACCTCTCTCTTTATTTTATTTTTTCCTCTTTCTTCATTTTCAACTCTTCTTTTTTTTCACTTCTCTACTTTTTTCTACTCTCTCTTCTTTTTTTTCTAGTCTCTCTTCTCTTACAAAGAAAGTTATAGGAATTTGACTAACAACATTAGTTGAACATTATATTTATGCACTCACATCTATATTATCTAGTGAGCATAAGTGGTGCGTAAATTAAAAATAGGCCTCATTAACGTCATACATCCGCCTAGCGGTGAACCAGATGCACGGAAAGTTTAGTGGACAGCTTGAGAATTCATTCATACATATTCCAATAATATTCTTATAAAGGGCGGAAAAAATTGCGTCTTTCCTTATGTTGAATGCCAACTGATTGTACGTGTAAACAGCTGGAAAAGAGAACATCATCACCTCACTCAATCTCCAACTCATGATCTATAAACATTGGAATGAAGTTGCAGTATACATGTGAATCATTTAATTTTTCTGCGAATTGTAGACTCGTCGATTATGTCGCTTCTCTAAAAAGTGAATTTCATAAGTTTCTTGAAAGGAATATCTGAAGGAATTATCACGTTGCATTAATCCTTATTAAACTGAGATTGTGCGTGAATTTCATTATTTGATTGTGTCTGTTTTGCATTATTTGATGCACAAGAAATTTGTATTTTTTAAAAATATATCTTGCTGTTACAATGCCACTTGATATATTTCCTAAGTATTTTAATTTCACATTTGTTCACAAAAAAAACCTTGGCAGATTCAAAATATTTCTTCCTTATTTATTTTTTAGACTTTTTAATTCCAAATCTTTCGAATTAAGCATTTCAAACCATATTAAGACAACATCACATTAAAAAAGACACTAAATATTAATTTGAAGATCTGAGATCATTTGTTATACGACTAAAAGTTGACTCTCTCGTAGACATTTTTTTAATGTCGAATGTACTTGTGACGTATGTGTACCCCTGTGCATAATATTATTCAGGAACACAAGACACACGATATCAACCCACTGTGTTTCGAACGTATTTTACATCGAACTTGTGCGTTTCCGGACATGGGTTCCTTATCAAAACTTTATCAACACTTTATCAACTAAGCCCCCCTCTACAACCTCTAGAAGTCTGTAATACTTATTCTGAAACACTCTGTATATTGCTGACATTCAGCAGTTTAGACATTGTGCCTTGACGCAGAGCTACGGGTCGAGTCTCCATGGGGAAAGAAATTTTCCCAGCTATAATAGCTGGGGGACCCGACTTGCTAACCACAAGTCACCTCTGTACAAACTGGATCCACCTCTGTTTAACACATCATGTGGATGTCAGGCCAGTAGGCAGTTGGTAGACCAAAAGCCTTCTAGGGCTAACGCCGCTATAGAGTTTGGAGAGTTATGGGACCGGTATCTACCCAGTATTGTATGGAATTTGATTAGCTACAAAAAGTACCAGGTCCAGTTTGAGAGAACCAAATATAACCGCTGGGGTATCCCATATGCTGACCATATGTTACCTCCTATGCTACCTGGAAAATCGTCTACCTCAGTGTTTAACATACGTGGATGTAAGCCCAGCATAAGGTTGGTAGGCCAAGGGCCTTCCAGACCTGTCGCACTGTGGAGTTTTAAATAACAATCAGGATAAAATCTCAATCAGATAATTAATTCAGGTGGGATTCGAATCTTAGACCACTGACAAATAATGGTCTTTATTTCTTTGATACGCGGTGTTCATAGTTTATTTTTTCCTTGGTTGTTAGTATTTTGTGATTGTGTGGGAAAGGGGATCGAACAGTAGTCTGTTGCCTTGACTACGCACACAGTCGTTAGTGTAACATAATTAGATGTACCACAGTTACATACTCAATATAGTCACGACATATTGACCCAGTCATGTATGTATGTCACTATAATCCAATCACTGTCCCCATATTGACAAACCACTGTTTCTTACATCGTACAGTGTTATCAAAACACCAATTATATTTCATGCTTTCTACAGAATGATTACTAATTCAAATTAGAGGACATACTTAACAGAGCAATGATTAACCCATGTCCGGAAACGCTTCCTACCATTGTTAAATACTCTAATTTGATAACTAAGAGTTAAGACTGAAACGTTTCCTCCATTGTATTTGATAACTAGCTGATTACCCGATGTTGACCGGGAATCTACTTATTCCGATGTTTTTAATTAATTTCTATATGTCAAGATAGATTAATTTTCGGACCAAACAGAAATGGACGGGCAGGTGAATGGAGAAGACTACATAACAGTGAGCTACGAGGTCTTCATAAGAAGCCAGAAATAATAAGAACAGTTAAGAATTGTAGACTGCGGTGGGTAGGACATGTGACATGAATAGGGAATGAAAGGGGTACATGGAAGCTTCTTGTAGGAAAACTAGAGAGAAACGCCCTGTTGGTCGACCAAGAATGAGGTGGGAGAATAACATTAACCATGATTTGAGGGAAGTAGATTATACAGGGGATGGTTGGAAAACATCAGCTCAGGATAGGCCCAGTTAGTTATCCCAAGTTTGGTTTCAACTAAACGAAAATTGGGGCCGCTAGAGCGCTAACAGACTATGGCATTGCGAGCAATGTCCCGTTGCCTCTTATGACAGAGAATCCGGCGTTGCCCGGGAATCTAAGGTACTTATCCCGATCTTCTTGGCATCATTGAGCTGAAAGACAAATATTATTATTGTGAGTTATCCGCAGTTTGGTTTCAACTAAACGAAAATTGGGGCCGCTAGAGCGCTAACAGACTATGGCATTGCGAGAATTTTTTTAGATATTCAATTATGTGTACATTAATTTGGTGTATTTGTTATGGTTTAGGCAGCGTAAGCTATTTAAGCGTCCAAAAAAACGTATTTTAAGCTCCGGCCCTGTACTATGTACATAATATACGTTAAATGTCCCAGAAAAATCTCTAAATAATAGTAAAAACCCTATTAAAATCGGTCAAGTAGTTTTTGAATCCATAAAGGACAGACTCACACTCACTTTTTTTTTATAAAGATTAATGTTTACAATAGAATTACTTTATACTTTCGACAGCTACAACTGGAGTCCAGAGGAGGGGTACAATGTTGCCCTTCATACATGAAGTTGGTGGGAAACACTTGTTCGCCATAATTTGTAATTCAATCCTAGTAACATCTCGTTATGAGTGATAAAAATAGGCATAATTACTAACAATTATAATAGACAAACTCACTAATTAACTGAAACTGTTTCTTCAATGGCACTAAATCCCGATAATGACCTTTGCTTCCTCGAAGAGTCTCTTCAGACTTCTCTCCACAGTAAATTGTTCCCAATTGTTCATCTTTATATATACAAATTCAGCCTGCGTATGTTTGTGGTTTATGGACTTCTAAACCGCTCAACAGATCGTTACGACTATTTAACTCATGCCCCAAATGGAAGTCAATGACCAATCACGTTTCAATGAATTTTGTTTTACAACCAATCACAGTCGTGTTTCACCTCGATAATTATCGAATTTTGATTACCAAAATAAAGAAAGCTCCTCCTTTTTTAATATTCTGAACAGGTCAGAGCATTATTTTGCAGTGAGTGACTCGCTAAAAAATACGTTGAATATAACAATTAATGGACAGATTCCTTTGACCTACACATTTTATAATTGTGTGTGCAATAATTGTGTTTTTAAATTCTGATTTTACTGAGTTGTTTCCGAAAAAATGAATTAATAACCTATAATGTTTGAATTTATATACAGTATGATTGTTTCATTTTCTCTCCATTAAGGTTCATTCTTAAAATATTGCGTTGCTATTTGGCAATAAATAGTATGATCAAGTCACAGTGATGAACAAATGAAACATAACCAAACATTTTTCATTTGTTTTCAAACATCGCCGTCTACATTAAATATATAAATATTTTAAAATAACTATGTTTAAGTAATTATTTGTGAGTAAACAGCTTAATTTTATTCGTTAACCCTTAAATTCGTAATGTACCCTTTTAGATACATCAGTTGGTTCATTTAATTAATATTTTAAATAAATCAGAAGAAAACGAACAAAAAGAAACCATTTAACTGTGTCTAATTATACAATATATTTAATAACAACAGTTGCACAAGAAATCGTTTTCACTGCGGTCCGCCACATTTAAATAACTAACAGAAGAAATTTGTGTTTTGTTAATTTAAGGGTTAAATGGTCCTAACAGATGCCACTCTGATTACCAAAACCTCTAAATAAATTGGGAATCACTCGTGGAATTACTCATGAAAATGTGTACATACAGGTTTTCAGTTATAGCGAGTGCTTAGTCGCTATTTGTTACTGCTCTAAAACTATAAGGCGTAGGCATTCACCTGGAACGAAAGTTTAAAAATCGCTATAGCAGTTGTAATTTTCGATGATTCACAATGAAGTGCAGTATGGGCTATGAAAATTAAAATATACCGAGGTAGATATTATGCAAAACTAAGCAACATCTGGCCATTATAAATGGGGTTCACCTGAAATCCGAAATTAAAAATTGACTCTAGCAGCAGTCATATTTGCTTCGACGAAATACATAGGCCTACCATGCGATTTAATTAACATTTCATTTTCTTTTTATTTATTCAGCTAAAAATAAAAAAAGTAACTTATTTAGGCATAGCAACTAAAAGCGAATGTGTAACTTATAGAGTTCACCCTATCTTCGTGAAAATGTTTACATATAGATTTTCACGCACGGCGAGTATTTATCCGCTATGTTCTAATACTATTGTGTTTCACCTAAAACGACAATTTAAAAATAGATATAGCTTTCACAGTTTTCGTTGTTTCATCCCATTGATATAACATAGTCATATAACATATAATATTGTCAAAAAATTAGCGAAATGCGACCATTAGAAGTGGGAGCTTACCTAAAATCCGAAATTAAAACTGTACTATCAACTGGGACGTTTGATTCGTCCCATAGGCGTGGCAGCTCACGTCGGATTAGCTAGTTTTTCATAAAAACTAACCTTTGTAATAAAAACGAAAACCAAACACAATGATCGAAACCTGAACTAAAACCTCGTGCTTGAATTTAAGAAAACATGCCAATATTTCGAAAATAGTTTGCGAGAAAGTTGAGATTGTGGCAGGAGGGTAACGGATAATCAAGTTGTGATCAACTGTTGTCAAGTTTGAATGTGTTCCTATGCCTACACAGTCTCAAATATAGTATCAAATACTGAACTGCTGTAAGTCCAAAGACCTGTTTGTTCCACTACAGCGATTTTTTCATTGTTGTAACATCGAAAAAACACCAAAAACAACACCGCAACATTCTGTAACTCTAAATAGGTAGTTTGAAGTAATGCCACGAGCGATTTCCAAATTATCGATGAATTCACAACTCACGAAGTGAGGAGTGAATTTTTCTAGAGAATTTGGAAATCAAGAGTGGCATTTGTTAGGACTATTTAACGAATAAAATTAAGCTGTTTACTCACAAATCATTATTTAACTATAGTCATTTTAAAATATTTATATATTTAATGTAAACGGCGATGTTTGAAAACAAATGAGAAACGATTGTTACGCTTTATTTGCTTATTTTGTTCATCACTGCAACCAGATCATAATATTTATTGCCAAAGGATCGCAATGTTGTAAGAATGCACCCTAGTGGAGAAATTTATAACCAACTTTATAGGTATTAATTAATTTATGATGTCCTATGATGTAAATATGTCAATTTTATTTTTCCGCAAAGCCATTTCCTGGAAAACAATTCGTTCAAGAAAGTGCAAACAGTGTTTTTTTTTTGGTATAATGAATTGTTAAAAACGTTTTTATATTATCTCTCGCATGCGCTTTCTGCTGGCATTCATGCACTATATATACAATCTGGTATCCGTATTTCTTGGAGAGTCAGTCACGGCAAAATAATGCTATGACCTATTCAGAATGTTAAAAAGGAGGTGCTTTCTTTATTATGATAAACTTTAGTTGGTAAATTCTAGGCGAAACACGACTGTGATTGGTTGTAAATTAAAAATCATTGAAATGTGATTGGTCATTGACTCGCATTTGGGGCATGAGTTAAATAGCCATAAGTAATGCCACGAGTGATTTCAAAATGTATATATAGGTTTTGCAAATAAAGAGTGGCATTTGTTAGTACTATTTAACGAATAAAATTAAGCTGTTTACTCATAAATCGTTATTTAAATATAGTTATTTTAAAATATTTATATTTTTAATGTAAACGGCGATGTTCGAAAACAAATGAGAAATGTTTGATTATGTTTCATTTGTTCATCCACTGCAACTATATCGTAATAATAATTAGCAAATAGGATCGTAATATTGTAAGATTGCACCCTAGTGGAGAAAAAAATGAAACATTTCAAACTGCATATTATATCCAACATTATGGGTTATCAATTATATGTCTTAGAAAACAACTCAGTAAAATCATTATTTAAAAACACTTTTATTGAACACACAATTATCAAATGTGTAGTTCGAAGGAATCTGTTAATTATTTATCATATTCAACATATTTGTTGGAGTCAGTCACTGCAAAATAATGCTCTGACCTGTTCAGAATATTAAAAGAAGGAGCTTTCTTTATTTTAGTAAACAAAATTCGATAAATATGGAGGTGAAACACAACTGTCATTGGTTGTAAAACAAAATTCATTGAGACGTGATTGGTCATTGAATCCCATTTGGGGCATGAGTTAAATAGTCTGGGTAATGATCCAGTGCATGGAATTATCTAGAAGAAGTAGATATAATTTTATTTAACGACGCTCTTTTACAGCTGAGGCTAATGCAGTCAGATACGCAAGAAAGAGCGCTCAAATTTTGTTCAGAGGCCTCTATGATACGGGACCCCCGTTTTTTACCCGATCCTTGACGGATTTGAACTAGTTAACCAAGAGTCATGACACCCACTAGTTAATCACTGGTCGTGTTAATAGGAATACTTTGTTGACTATAATTCAGAATAATATCTGATTGATAAGGTTAAATTGGATTCCTCGAATTTGGAATTAAAGAAGGGGAGAATAAATAGATAATACGGAATAAAAATATAATAAACCACATTAAAGCTCAAAGACTGCGCTGGTTTGGATATATAAATAGAATGCAGGAAGACAAGCTTCTAAGAAGAATATACAAATGGAAACCAATATGCACCAGAACAGCTGGACACCCAAAAAACAGATGGCAGGATGATGTTATAAAAGATATATTGGAAATAAAAATTGGAAATTGGCCAGTCTGTATCCAGGTGGAAAAATTGCTGAGGGGGCTAAAACTTCAATGAGGTTGTAGTCGCCTACTAAAGAAGAAGAGAATAAATAGAATTGCAAAGATATTGCAAGTGCAATCGACTCTTCTAGAAGGGTAACTAGAATCGGCAAACTCTATGAGCCGCACTTATTAAAAGTATTTAATTTGGATTCGTTACCAGGGAAATAAATGATAAGGCATTCGATAAGTAATGGCAACACTGTTGTAAATCAGCGATCCTAGTGGTGACCTTTGTAACCTTGTAGTATATATTTTTTAGCAGTCTTTACTGTGTATATCTATAATTTTGAAAGTCTGGAAATAGCAATATTTTGTAAAAATCATTCACTGTTTCTCACTTAGTAGTAAGTAATACCGCCCTAAAAACATGTTCAGAAGGTAGAATTGGAAAATGCTCGAACATCCACCAAATTCACCAGACAGGATCCCTTGTGGCTATAACTTATTCTCAAAGATCAAGGAATCTCTACTAGGCAATCGATTTTAATCAAGAGTCGATATCCAGAAAGCTCTAGATCGATGAGATGAAAGAGATATCCATAAATGGTGCTGCAGGTGGAGTTCGCCATCTTGCAAGGATTTGGCGACATACAGTTGACTTGACAGGAGAGTACAAATGAAGTTCGCAATGTCAAAAGTAACCTAAATATTTTTTTGTGATGTTATAGCTGTGTTACTATTACTTATCAATGCCCTAGTATGTTTAGACTATAAAGCCAATCATAATTTTGGTTGTTATATTAATAAACATATTCAAAAGTTGTTGGCCGCGGTGGACTAGTGCTTATGCTCCTTGTCTCTCGTACCGAGGGTCATGGGTTCAAACCCGGCCGGGATCGATGGATTTTTAAGATGGAAAAATCCAAGCAGTAAAGTCCTCCGGGAGGGACTTTAAGCCGTGGGTCCCGAGTCTAAAGATTTTCAGGCTCGAAAAAGATCCTTGACATTGAATAAAGAGCCTTTAAGCAAAATTTCATCCTAATAATACCTTAGTTGCCTCATAAATGTCTCATTGGATCTGTATGTTGACCGCATACGATTCATGACGTCTTTAGAGAAATAAGCGTAACAAAATTAACGTGGTCTAGTAACTTCTAACATAGAAGAGCCTAAGACCCAACAATGCGCTGTTACACTATTGCATATGTAAGTCAAAAATGTGTATTCGGTGGCTGTGTAGTAAACATTTTAAATTGTTTTTATTGTAAGGTAGAAGTAAAGTTATTTTTCTTTATTTAAATATTCCATTTTTAAATGTTGGGAATGAATATCAATAAAAGTAAATACATGACCACTATTTTAAATACATTACTAAGTGGGAATGGATTCGTAACAACAAATGAAAGTAATTTGGAAATGAGGCGGATTTCAAATATCTAATAATAAATTCTAACTGAAATAAGCTAACAAAAATACAGTAAAACATACGTTCAACTCTGGAAACACATTGTACTCGTATTAAACAATACAGCGACTCTTATCATCCCAACTTCTCTCAAAAGATGTTAAGCTAAACATATATAAAACTCAGTTCTTCCAGTTGTATAAATCAGTAATAATGTATGGCTCACAAACCTGGTCATTAACAAAATTAAGATGAGACTCATCAACACATGGGAAAGGAACGTCTTCAAGAGAATGTTTGGTTCAAGGTGAATGGAGAATAAGAACAAATAGTGAGTTGGAAGAACTTTAAAAAAATATGTTAAATACCAAACCAGAAGGAAGCCGATCAGTCGGACATCCGAGACAGCTGGATGGACAACATACAGCAGATTTTCGTAGTCTGGGGATACAGAATTGGATGAGGTTGGCAGCATCGAGGCTTGAATGACGGAAACGAGTAGTCGACAAGTCCCTGGTTCTCAATTACCGTATAATGATGATAATTATCTTCGAGTTTATTACATGGATGCGGAAGCATGGTATTTTACTTTAAGAGAAAATAAAATATTGCGTTTCAGTAATAAAATTCTTAGGAAAATGTTTCAGTTCAAAGAAAGACAAATAGCAGGTGGATTGAGAAAACTGCACGATGTATATGGGAAACCGGATGTAACAGTTAACTACGATAGATAGGAGATGTGGCACGATTGGAGAACGAAAAATGGAAATGAAAACTTGAAATCAAACGAAAGCTCCACAAAAATGTGATCGGAAAATAACATTAACCATGATTGGAGGGAGATGAATTGTACAGAAAATGATTAGAAAATATTACGTCAGAGAATGCATGGAGAGCTGATGTACACGCGGCTATAGCCCTCCCGGTTCGATAATTTCAAGAGTGAGTGAGTTAGTGGCTCTTTGTAAACATGTTTTTAAGCCAGTATGAAACACTTTTCAACTGCTGACACAGACAACACCACTCGCTGTCACAACTACTTTTGGTGTTTTTCGCAATGACATTACTCCAACTGATACCTGACATTGAATGTGCGACATTGTAACATTCCCTTGAAGTGTTTATAATATTTTACGTATTTTACAATCCTCGTATGGAAATCAACACAAAGAAAACTAAAGTGATGACCTTTTGCGGCAAAATCCGTATACCCAACAAATTTGTCTTGGATGATGAAATTTTAGAACGAGTAAACGTATTTAATTATTTGGGATATAATTTAATATTTCAAGATGAAGCTGTATAGTATTTTGAAACCATCTTTGGTAGAAAAGAAAACAAGTTTAAGACTTCATAAGATTCTTGCAAATCTGTATTAAGATATGAAAATGAAGTATTGACAATAAGAAGAAGAGATGATTGCCGAATAACAGCATATGAGATGCGATTTATGTGCCGTACAGCGGGCTATACAAAGTGGGAACATAAAACAGACAAGCAAATTATGGAAGAGTTGGGTGTAGAACCCATTCTTCTCAACATACAATACTACCACAACAGCTGGAGAGTCCGTCTTCAACGAATGCCATCTCACAGAATTCCAACTATGCTTTGTTCAGGGCAAAGATCGCTGCGACGTCCAAAAAAAAGCGCTAGATGAAAAATTCCTCTTTGAGACCATAAGAGTTGACATGATCTAATATTTGCATGAATGATGATGTGAATCCTCGAATCACACCTTGCTGTTTCGTAGAGAATACCAAACTCGGAGTTACGTAAGTTGCGAGTTTTCCTATATCTGATAAAAGTATCACGTGGAATGGACCATTTAATTGCAAGTTTCTGGGAAATTTAGCTTTAGGGCGATGGATTGAATTATTAAAGAACAAACCGCGTACTGTTAATCTGGAAGTCTGCTATGCTTTGTAGGGTAAATTACTTTCATATAACACTGACCCTAGCCACCCTTTTGATGGGACTAACTCCCCTAGAGAGGGATCCACTCTCCCCTCTTCGATTAAATATGTACAGCAAACATGAGGGTCTACCTCTTCATTCTGATTTCAAACTTCAGGGGGACTCGAACTTGTGAATTACAACTTCATACTAACACGGATCAAACTTTGAGTCTGTTGTCTGTCCTTCATTTCAAATAAACCATGTCCTTGCAATAGTGCGGGATATAAACGACTTAAGCAAGAACAATAGAGTCTTAAAGAAAATGTTATTTCTCCTATAGTCACTTGGGAAAGGACAATATCAAATAAAATATTTGGTTCGATCCAGGAGAATAGCGCCTGGAGAATCAGATATAGCCTAATAGGGAATTACAAAAAAACATATAAGGACTATATAATAACCGGTATCTAAAGCAAAAAACAGTTGAATGACTTAGGCATTATTGTCAGAATAAATCCTACCGGTTACCCAGGGTAACTATAATAATAATAATAATAATAATAATAATAATAATAATAATAATAATAATAATAATAATAAAATAATTTATTTATATACAGATTTTTAATGTTTACACATCTTTCTGAGCCTAAAGTTTAATTTCTTCCTCCACTCGTATCTATTCATCCACTCCATGTCCTCCAGTCCTCTTGTTCTCATTTAGGTTCTTATTTCTTGCATCCACGAGTTTCGAGGTCTTCCTTTCTTTGTTCTTCCGAGGTGGACACCATTCCAGTGTTTTCCTGGGTAACCTTTCTTCTTGCATTCGTCGTACGTACGCATACCAATTTGATTGCTTATATAGTCCACCGCTGTGGTCTCGAGGCAGCGGACCCGGGTTCGATCCCCGGTCGAGACAGTTTTTCTAGGTGAGGTTTTTATCGGGGTTTTTCCTCACCTGTAAGACAAATGTCAGGAAACGTTTATGGCCCAAACGGTCCCCGAAATCATATGGTCATCGTCATCATCATCCCTATCATTAACACCATCATCCTTCACCGATGTGGAAAGCAACGGGAAGCTACCACACCTACAATTCCCTAGTAAAGCTGCAAGCATAGAATAAAAGTGCTATGATTAGAGTGAAGGACCTACCCTCGGGCAGAATATTACTATGGATGGATATCTTATATAATTTACTATTGAATATCTAATATTCATTTTTTCTCGTATGACGGTATTTCTTATTTTTTTTTTTAATTTTGAAGATCTTGCTGCTCTCCTCAAGAAATCCATTTCCATCGACATAAGTTTTTGTTGAATTTCCAAACTTCAGCTCCATATGTGTCGGTACTTCTCGCTATTGAAAATAATAATAATAATAATAATAATAATAATAATAATAATAATAATAATAATAATAATAATAATAATAATAATAATAATAATACTTTCATTTATGAGAGTATAAAATTATTCAGATGTTTTTACTGAAGTTTAATAGAAATATTTAGAATTCAAACAACAATGAGATATAACAATTTTTAAAATCATTATTTAAGAACATCTTTATTTAGTACATATTTTTATTTTATCAAGAGATTGTTATTCTTTTATTGGTCGAGAACAGTGAAATATTTAGATTTTTATTTAAATTTATATTTGAATATATAAAGAATTTTAAAATACAAAATTATTTATTAATTTAATTTTAATTATTCAGGCAATATAAAATCCTGCTTTAATATATATATATATATATATATATATATATATATATATATATATATATATACCCATCTTTAGTTTATGGCATGAAAGAGATGAAATATATTACGGTGAAATGTAGTCAATTACGATGTTCTTTGTTCTACACACATAAGTCATTCACACACTTGACTCATACCGCCATTTATATGGGCTGAGCCCAAGCCTTGAAGAGGGGCTACAATCGTCCCTTTGGCCTTATTCCGCCTTCTTAACACAGACTCGGAATCACGACGAAATAAATAAGGTCCCCCATTACATTAGATCATCACAACCGCATATTTTAAACACCTGTGACTTGTTACTTCAGATTATGTTTTACGTAACATGAGAAGGATGAAATGTGATATGAAATTAAAGAATGGAAATGAAATGATGTTTTGAGGGAGGGAAAAGGAATGAAGAGTGTTGGTGGGATGAAATTCGGAAAACGGGGAAACCCCAAAAAATGCCGAAAAATTTGGTGTGATCAATAATGGTGATCAATACCCCTCCGAAACCGCCAGGATTCGAATCTGAGATCCCACGCGTCCACCGAAACCGATCGTATATGATAGTGAGAGCTGGAATGTTTTGTCGCTCTATAAATAACATGAGATCACGTAATTAGTTTTATGTTAATATTACATAACATGCTCTACATTTCTGTTAAGGTTAAATGGCAAATACTATACTACAATCAAATTATCCCTAGATCTATTTCTTTAAATAAGCTACTTTTCTACTTGATAACTCAGGTAACAAAAAAAAAAGTATAATTCTGCTAATGTAATCTAATCTGATCCTGGAATATTCAAATGCGGCCTTGTGAGGGCGGCTATGACATTCATTCGGGAGCACTAAAGTTAGTACTCCCGCGGGTTCCAAGACTAGCCTTTTTGTCCCACTAATTTTGAAAGTGTGGTCCAAAGATTTCTTCTTCTTCTTCTTCTTCCTTCCAAGTATTAGGCCACGGCCTGTTACGATCCTATAGAAAATTTTCCCTCCAGGTTTTGATCCTTCCGGGAAATTCTCGTATAAGACTTGAAAGCATAATAATAGTCCCTTCGATTGGTTACTGGCCAAAGGAAGGCAAGACCAGTGATGGGGCTGCCATCTTATAGCCTCTGGTCAGGCTTTTCTGGAGAAGAAAAGAAAATAAAGGAAAGAAGAAATGGAAGAAAGGAAAGACTCCCTAGCCCTCGGATGCCCTAATAGCGTCGGAGTCGAAAAAAACAAGAGTTAACCAAGAGAGGTTAGATAGTAAAGTTAAAAGAGTGCAAAACACAAGTAAGTGGAAGAAATGTTTTGCTCAGCTTGGGCACCTTGTGGTCGCCATCCACATATCCCCTAGATGAGGACCCCTGAGGGAGGTCCAAAGATTTAGAACGGAAAAAGTTAACATAGCAGGGTGTTTAGTAGTGAGTATTATAATGTGTTTTCTGTAGGTGTTGTGATTTTGGTATGTTGTTGTGGTGTTGAGAAGGATAACTCTGCAAACCAGTTTTAGGCTCATATAAAGACCTCCAAATTCAGAAACAATGACAACTTTTTTCATCTAAATTAATATTGTTTTATGCTGAAATATCCATCGAACACGAAAATGAAATTGTACTTTTCATAATTACAGTTCAGAATTCGAGATATAACTGAAGTTCAGTCACACAAGCTGGGGACAATAAAAATGTAGGCACTCGTGCGTTAAACTACAAATACGTGATATCAAGTTGTTATAATTTGTCTTCATTTGTGACAGAAAAATGAACTAATATTGTAAACGCTGCGCTGGTAATAAACTCAATACGTATACAGACATATTCTTCTTTAATTTAGTTTTTCTACTATTATAACAATATTATTCCAATAATGCGAACTCTATTACACCATCCGGTATGTTAGGGTTTTAGTTACAATACAATTAATTATTTACAGTAATTTAGAGTATGGTTAATTTCTAGCGCTACATAATAACGTAATATGAAAAAAAATTAATTAATTAACAAACCATAGAAAAAACTAACTCAAGTCTCTTAAAAATATGGATAAAGTCACACAGGTTTCTATAGTAACACTTCTTACATAAAATATTTGACAAAGGCAGTTGAAATCTATCATAGCAATAACCCAATTTTTTAATAAATTCTCGTCTTTTGGAATCAAATGCGGGACACTCAAATAACAGATGTGAGATAGTCTGGCTGGAGTTTTTGCAAATACAGGTATCTGTACCTATTTTAAATCGTTCCAAATAATGTCCAAATTTACCGTGTCCAGTCATAAATTGTGTTAATACAAAATTTGGTTCTACGTATTTGCACTTTATTCGGTCAAAAACAGTTGGGAAATATAATGTTCTTGCCAAAGCACCATTAATACTGTTTAACCACTCAGTATTCCAATTTTGTAAGAGATCATTTCTTAATACTTCTTTAATATGTGACAGAGGACAGAAGGAGTAAAAGTAATCCACATTTGAATTAGCAGCTGATTTGACAAGAAAATCTGCACGTTCATTTCCTGTATTTCCAGCATGTCCTTTAATCCAGCCTAGGTAAATATGTCCAAGATGTTGGTTTAATTTTGTTCTTATGGAGGTTGCAATCGGGTGACGGTTGAATCTGTCATTGATAGTGGAAAATGCAGCTTGGGTGTCACTATAGATACAAGAAGACCCATTCCACAACTTGCAGTAGACCTAAAAGCTCTGCTTGAAAAATCGTACATTTGGAAGCAAGCTTGTATCCTTGGTGAAAGATCTCAACTTCATTATCAAATACCACAAAAGCACATCCAACTAGATAGTTATGATCCTCCATTTCAGACATACGAGAGCCATCGGTATAAATGGAATAATCATGATGACTGTTGCTGCAATCATTTACCATAAGTGGAATCCGATAGGTGCTAGGATGACCAGATGACAAGAAAACTATTATAACAATAAGTGACGCTTTAGTTGGTAGTTAATTTACTAGGCAACAAACCTACACTTAATACTCTAAAAAAACACGCTATCAAAACATAAAATACAAGTTCAACAAAACGTAATAGTACACCGTGTCCATTACTATTACTACGTCGCTTTAGATAATCGTATCTAAATGAAATTGGTGACAATCAAAAGAGAAACTCAAAACGTGTTTGCTATACCTCATAGACATTAAATGTGGCCCCCACGAGTGACGCTGCAGACATCTAAATATCTAATATCCAATAATGAACCAATATCGACCATAAAAAACATGATTAAATTTAGTTTAGTTTCTGTATTGTTGTCCATTATTCTCCATTGTTGGCATTGTTAACATGCACAAAACTTTTTGAGTTTCTCTTTTGATTGTAATCATTTAGATACGATTATCCAAAGCGACGTGGTGGTAGTTTGAATTATGATACTGCATTTGTGGACACGGTGTATTACAATGTGAGGTGGGAAGTGATTTTTACAGAAGTTCGGTTTTTAATAATTTCCTCGATTCTGTAAAACACTTCACAAACGTGCGTTATGTATTATTTTTTGCGTAATGTTCTTTTCAAAATAATAAATAATAGTAAAATAATAATATATTTGTTAGAAATATTTGCGTTCATTATAAACAACTGACTAACGTTAACAGTCTGGCCAATGTTGATACGGTTAATGCCGAAAATAATTAAGTTGAGACTATAGCAGGGCGTGACACCAATCAGGAATAAAATGGTGGCATGCACAAATTTATTGTTTTATATTGTTTCAAATAAAGTTTAGTTAATTTAAAATACAGTAATTTGTTTCGTATAATCTATATTAACACTACCTTTTGGATATATTTTTGTATATACATTTAGAGAAGGAGGAAGGCTTACAACTGAATGGTATAAATAAGCTGTTAGTTTATGCTGATGATGTAGTATTATTGGCCGATAGCGAGGAGATACTAAAGGACAATACGCACACACTGTTGAGTAACACTATGAAATTAGGATTGGAAGCATATATCAATAAAACTAAATATATGGTCACACGTAGAAATGCATTATATAATGGAAATGGACAGCTAATGACAAATGAGGGAAATTTTGAGGAAGTGGCTAAATTCAAATACCTAGGAACAATAATCACAAATAGGAATGAGATGCACAAAGAAATTAAACATAGGCTCAATTCTGGAAATGCGTGCTATTATGCATTGCAGAGACTCTTGATGTCCCAACTCCTTTCAAAAAATGTTAAACTGAAAATATATAAAACTATTATTCTACCTGTTATATTATATGGATGCGAAACATGGACTCTTACTTTAAGGGAGGAAAGGAGATTACGAGTATTTGAGAATAAAGTACTTAGGAAAATTTTTGGACCAAAGAGAGATAAACAGACAGGTGAATGGAGAAGACTACATAACAATGAACTACATGGTCTTTATAGGAATCCAGATATAATAAGAACAGTTAAGTCTCGTAGACTGCGATGGGCAGGCCATGTTGCACGTATGGGGAAGGAAAGACTTGCATGGAAGCTTCTTGTAGGAAAGCCAGAGGGAAAAAGCCCAGTTGGTAGACCAAGAATGAGGTGGGATAATAACATTAACTATGATTTGAGGGAAGTAGATTATACAGGGAATGATTGGAAAACATTAGCTCAGGATAGGGATGTATGGAGAGCTTATGTCCGCGCGGCCATGAACCTACGGGTTCGATAGTGCCAGTGAGTAAGTAAGAGTAAGTAAGTATATACATTGTACGTAGTATACATAAAGGGCAATGGTTTTACTTCCCGCTCTAGGTAGGTAATTATACTTATTTACTTATTTGTAGGTTGGCAAGCCCGAAATTTAGGAAATTGAACTTTTAACCATGGTCGTCATTGCTGTAAGTAAGGCAGAACGCACTACCTTGCAAAAAATACATTTTAATGATGATTTAGTATAACTACGTAAATAAACTTTTCTGGAAGTATCTCGGACTGTTCTCAAATTTTCCCTCATGAATCACCTGCTCTGCTCATTTTTACTTTAAATTCACATATGAAGCCAGCACCCAAAATAAAGAATTTAACAATATTTGTTGATTTATCGTGTTTTCTTTTTTCTTCAATACCCACATTTCTCTTTCTGAAAACATATCGTTTCCGCAAAAATTAAATATCATTAAATATAGTAAATACACAACATATAGTAAAATACTCTGAACGTAGATAAAACATTGTAGACAACACATTACAAAATTAGGTTTAGTAACTCGTCTAAATAACTATTAATCTCTCACTTTATAGGTTAGGTACTTTTTACTTGTCACAGGCACGACCCGTCTAGAGTGAGATCACACACCGACATAGAAGGCTGAGTGATGTCAGCGCCTCCTCCAAAACGAAACATTAAGACCATTCAAACACACATTCATAATAAATTGGTGAACATGTTCTTGTCTTGTCTTGTAAGCCCATGCTTTCCTTAACAGAGATTTAGGCGCTTCCCCCTACAGGGAAGAATTTGAACCATACTAATTTAGTTAAACTTGTTCTCGTATAGATATTATTTGAGCGGTCCGTGGTCAGCGTTCCGCCTCTTACTGACATCTAGGAAACCAAGGTAGTACTAGGAGGGGAAAATTCGGTAAATTTTGCTTAGAGACCTTTTCATTCAGGCTTGAGAATTTTTTACGAGCCTGAAAATCTTCAGACTCGGGACCCACGGTTTAAAGTCCCTCCCGGAGGACTTGCTCCTTGGATTTTTCCATCTTTAAATAAATCCATCGACCCCGGCCGGGTTTGAACCCGCGACCCTCGGGACCAGAGGCAAGGAGCATAACCACTAGTCCACCGCGAATATGTTAATGATGATTTTGTTGGGCAGATGATTTTCGGGGATCATTTGGCCCTTAAAGTTTCCTAACATTTCTCTTACAGGTGAGGGGAAAAAAAAACCGAAAAAAACCAACAGCCAGGAAACTTGTCCCGACCGAGCATCGAACCCGGGCCCCTGCATAAGAGGCGACCTACACCGGGGCCACAGCGGTGGACATATACATACATTATGAGGCAAATTGGCTCAAGCGATAGCTTTTGAGACTTGTATTCAGGGTGTTCCAGATTCAAATCACGTTGCGGAGCAACCTGAGGTCTTACCCCGTTTTCCTCAGTTGTCAAGACGTTCCATTAACACAGTTTTACATTTCGCCCTATAGGTAGTTTTATGTGTCGCGCCATCCGGACACAACCTGTCGGGAGAGGAATTTAACTATGGATTACACACGTACTTTTTTGATCACACAAGGACGTGAAGTGGTCAGCTCAATATCAGGACCTCCTCCGAGGTAACACAACATTAAGTCGAGACACACATTCATATTAAACACGGCGAATATAATGATTACTATGATGGTCACATCATGTCCAGAGACGGTTTGGGCCCTAGATTCCTGACATTTATCTTGCAGATGAGGAAAACGAAAAAAAAAAACTTCACCTAGGAAACTTGTCCCGCGCGGGGATCGAACACGGGCCTGCTGCGTGCGACGGTGGACTATCACAATTTGATAATATTATTAAACATTAAATAATGCAAATTTCACAAAAATACATGACCACACTACAATACATTATAGCACTATATGACCTTAGATATTAAAGCGTTCTATATAGGTTAAACATGGAATAAAATAAATAAACATGTTATATATATATATATATATATATATATATAATGAATGCTTGAGTTGGGATTTGAACCCGAGCCTCTAAACTCTGTACGTTTAGCGCTCTAACCATCTGAGCCACTCAAGTAACCTAACACAAACATACATTTATCTTAATTAAATAAAAATAAAACGTAGTTTTATATGATTTTCATATTTATTATATAATTCAGTGACAGCTGTTTCGGTACACTGTTCCTTCTTCAGACATGTTAACAAATTATGAATTGTGTTCCAACTGATCTAAGCAACAATACAGCAATATTTATTTAAATGTTTTAATTTAACAAAGGGGATTCATTCAGATCAAGTTGAGAGAATTTAACAGTTTGTTACTACTTTTCAATTTATTTATTTCTACAGCCTCCAAAAGATCTAACTTCTTACCCGTATCACAAACGTGTAAAATTTCAAAATTTAGATTGAAACAATGATTAAATTGGAATAGGTGGTTAACATATTTTGAATTTTCTAAATTTCTGTTATATGCTCTCATGTGTTCCTTTATCCCAGAGATAAAAGGTCTACCAGTTTTTCCTATATAGACATTGTCACATGTGCCACACTTCAATTTATATACACCTGATAATTTTTCCTTTTTTATTTTGGTTTTATTGTTTTTTATTATATTTTGCAAAGTTTTATTAGTTTAAAATGCCACATTAATGTTCAACTTTTTAAAGTGTTTAGATATTTTATTTGAAAGTGGGCCTATGTATGACATTACAACTTATTTCTTTATGTTTTCTTTGGGTAAAGGAAAAACTTTGTTAATTGCTTTTTTGTAATGAACTTTCTTAATTAAATATTCTATAATTTTAGGGTCGTAGTTATTTACTAATAGCTAATTGTTTAATAATATTCAATTCATTATTATAGTCCAAGGGTGAAAGAGGGATATTTAAAAGTGTATGAATGTAACAATTAAAGGCTGCTATCTTATGAGTATATGGGTGAAGAGAAGAACTATGGATAGTGGTGTCAGTATGAGATGGTTTGTGAAAGATACCAAACTCAAACTTATTATCAATGTTTTATTGACTATTTAACTCATGCCCCAACTGGGAGTCAATGACCAATCACGTTTCAATGATTTCTGTTTTACAACCAATCAGAGTCGTGTTTCACGAAATATTTATCAGTGTTATATTTACCATATTAAACAAAGCTCCTCCTTTTTTAATATTCTGAACAGGTCTGACCATTATTTTGCAGTGACTGAGCCTATAAGAAATACGGCTACCAGATTGTATATATAGTGCATAGATGTCAACACATAGCGCTTGCAGGAGTTAATATAAAAACATTTGTAGCAATTTATTATACCACCAAAAAACGAAACCACTGTTTGCACTTTCTTAAATGTATTTTTTCCCAGGTAATATTCCAGAAAAATATAATTGTCATATTTACATCATACGACATCAGAAATGAATTAATATAGTTTGATGTATTTCATTTTTTCTCCACTAGAGAACATTCTTACAATATTGCGTTCCTTTGGCAATAAATAGTATGATCTGGTTGCAGTGATAAACAAAAGAAGCAGATGAAGCGTACCTATCGTTTCTCATTTGTTTTCAAACATCGCCGTTTACATTAAATATATACATATTTTAAAATAACTATATTTAAATAATGATTTGTGAGCAAACAGCTTAATTTTATTCGTGAAATAGTCCTAACAAATGCCACTCTTGATTTCCAAATTCTCTAGATAAATCCACGACTCACGAAGTGAGTCGTGAATTTATCGATAATTTGGAAATCACTCGTGGCATTACTTATGATAAATCCAAGAAATTTATACTATTATTTGTTTCTAATTCCATTGTGAAATTAATACTTCTGTGAATGTTATTAATAAAATTTAAAAAGGAATTCAATTGTCTTTTAGTTCCTGTGAAGCCTGCTATGACATCATCTACATAACGATACCAACATAGAACATTTCTAGCTAATACACTCTTATGTATGGTTTGTTCTAAGTCATCCATAAAAATCTCTGCCAAAAGAGGGCTCAACGGATCACCCATAATCAAACCATCTTCAGCTATGTACAATTTGTTATTAAATTCAAAATAATTTTTTAAGAGTGTGTAATATTTCAACTACAAAAGCACTCACTATATTAGTTAGTAACATTCTATTAATAATCTCTATTACATCAATAGTATGTATACTGGGAAACAGACTCTTTACATCAAAAGAAACTAAAATTAAGTTATTAGGCAAATCAATGTTCTTTATATTGTCAATTAATTCAATAGAGTTTTTTATACTGTAAATTGGATTGAACTTAGTATTACATTTTTCTTATGTATATTCTCAATTCACACAAGAGGTAGCGGGAAGTCGTTCCAACTGCCATCTAACGGCCACCATAACAGGTAAGCAAATATATATATATATATATATATATATATATATATATATATATAATACGTAAAATAATTACGAAACTATAGATTATCAAGGAATAGGTAACAAAGATTATATTTAGATTACCTCCCCGTAAGAGGAGCTGCACATATCCAGGGAATATTTAAATTAATTGAGAGACATCGTTCACTTGTAGCAAAATAATATCATCATTAAATTCCATATGGTGGGATAAGCATATTTGGAAAGACAAAAAAAATATTGGTAAAACATTGGTGGAATCTGTTGCAATGTATGGAAGTGAGGTATGGACAATCAATAAGTACTACAAGAATAGACTAATAGCTCTAGAAATGGATTCTTTACGCAGAAGTGTCTGAAGGTCAAAATTAGAACATGTTACAAATAAGGAAATTAGAAACTTAATAGAAGCAGAAGAAAGCATAATTGAAAGAATTGATGAGGATAAATTAAAATGGTTAGGACATATTGTAAGAATGGAATATGAGCGATGTCTGAAACTACTATATCAATGGCAACCGACCAGAAAGAAGAAAAGAGGGAGACCAAAGTTAACATGGAAGGAAAACATGAAGATAATAATGCAAGCAAGAGGACTAAACATTGAAGATACCCAAGATCATAGGCTTTGGAGGTTTGGCACGAGAAGACGGGAGCAGTTGTAAAAACCCGAAGACAGATCGTTCACTTGTACGCAGGAGCCTGGGTTCGATCCCCGATCCTAAAAATTTTACTGGGTTCGTTATTTCGGGGTTTTTCCCCACCTGTAAGGCAAATGTCGGGAAACTTTAAGGCCCGAATAGTTTCTGAACACCATCTGACCATTACAGTTATCTGTATATTATTCACCTTATTTAGTATGAATTAGTGAATGGTGTATCTTCAACTTTTATAAGATTCATGATGTGTTCCGTTGAGGTTTATTCAACTTGCTTTAAATGTATCTTGCTTTAAATGTTCGTGTTGTTTCGAGGTGGCCCTGGATTGAGCTGATCACTCATCCAGTGAGGCCCTCCATGTTCTTGTGTGTGTGTGTGTGTGTGTGTGTGTGTGTGTGTGTGTGTGTGTGTGTCATCCTGCGCTACAAATTGTCTCCCACGGGTCTTCCCGAGATCCGTGTAGCGTGGAGCGTGTAAATCTAACTACAAACATAAAATTTGAACTAAGGTAAAAGAGGGAAAGAGAGAGAGAGAGAGAGAGAGAGAGAGAGAGAGAGAGAGAAGAATAAATGTAAATATTAAATATAGCTATAATTTTAAACTGTATTAAATTGATACGGTTTCGATCCACGGTCGGTAGAAGTTCCCTGAGTGATATCTTTCGGAGTTTTTCTCTGTAAGACAGGTGTCAGTATACTTTAAGACACAAATGGTCGGCGAACATCATCTGACCATCATAATCATCATTACCATCATATTCTGAATGTATGTGTGAATGGTGTATTTGGTCCTAATATTGTGTTGTCTTGACGGAGGCTTTGATATTAAACTGAATATTGAATGGTCAAAAAAGTATGTGTATGATCCATAGTCAAATTCTCTTTCCTGGCAGGTCGTGTCTCCCTGGTGGCGTGAAGCACTTAAAAGTAGCCTACTTATAAGGAGAGAGGCTAAATTGCGTAAATGGAATGGAAAAGGTAAATTAATATTATTCATTATAAGGAAGGGCATATTTAGTTAAAATATGATAAGGTTATTAGGCTAAAGGGCTCAGAAATTAGTGTTTTTTATTACGTCGTAATGTCAACGGATTAAACTGTTTTCATTCGTTCACGTAAATAGAGACAAAAAAAAAGTATAATGAAAACCTCGTCACTTCATTCACCTCTACACTCATTATCTACATTTACTAGAATGAAATTATAATATGAATAATTGAATATATCCAATTTATAAAAGGGAGATCTCAAAACTATAAATTATAGAAGCATAAATGTCTTGGGTACCTGTTATAAAATCTATGCATCTATGTTGAAAAACCTTTTAAATCTAATTATGGAAAAATATTATTTTGGAAGCCCAAAATCGATTCAGAAAAGCCACATCCTGTTCAGATTGCATTTTCACTATTAATCAAATTATTGAGAAACGTAGAGATTATTTTTACCAACTTTTATGTCATTCATAGATCTCGAAAATGCATTACACAAAATAAATTGTGGAATATAATGAAACAGAAAGCCGTGTCTCAACATCTAATAACTGCAATAAAAAGTCAATAAGTAGAAAATAGAATAACAATAGAGACTGGAATGAAAAATAAAAAGAATATTACAGCAACAAAAATATAGCATAATACAGGGATGTCCCCTTTCGTCGTGCCTTTTAATATTTATATTGACGATATAATATATATCCATCCATAGTAATTCTGCCCGAAGGCAGGTCCTTCACTGCAATCATAGCATTTTCATGCTATGCTTGCAGCTTTACTAGGGAATTGTGGAGGTGTGGTAGCTTCCCGTTGCTTTCCACACCTGTGAAGGATGATGATGATGATGATAATGGTAATGATAAGGATGATGATGATGATGGCCATATGATTTCGGGGACCGTTTGGGCCTTAAAGTTTTCCTGACATTTGTCTTACAGGTGAAGAAACACCCCGATAAAAACCTCACCCAGAAAAACTGCCCCGGCCGGGGATCACACCCGGGCCCGATGTGTGACAAGGCAGCACGCTACCTCGAGACCACAGCGGTGGACATAATATATATTGTCACACATTGGGCCCGGGTTCGATTCCCGGTCGGGACAGGCTCCTGGGTGAGGTTTTTCTCGGGATTTTCCTCATCTGTAAGACAAATGTCAGGAAGCTTAGGGCCCAATGGTCCCCGAAAATCATCCGGCCATCATCATCATTGTTATCACTATCATCACCGGTGTGGAAAGCAACGGAAAGCTACCACACCCATAATTCCCTAGTAAAGCTTCAAAGCATAGCTGTGATTGCAGTGAAAGACCTGCCCTCGGGCAGAATTACTATGGATGTATGTATATATATGGCAGATGAATTTAGACTCACGTCTCAAAATAAGAAGTAAGATCTTATACATCTTATTTTTGCAGACGATCAGATTCCAATATCTAGCTCAGAAGATAGTCTGCAGAAACAACTATTTCAATTAAATAACATTATACAGAATTATAATTTCATTATAAACGAAAATCTTAGCTTTTAAAGGATCGGTTACCGTAAAATCTAAAATAATTCTGCAGGGGAACATATTGGTCTATGTGGTCTATGTATAACATGGGTTTTCTCAAATGCAGCTCTGTGTTGGACTATCAGCGCTCTTTTGGGAGGTTAATTTAATATTAGTACTCCCGTGGGTCCCAAGGCTTTGCCTTTTTGCCCCGCTAATTTTGAAATGAAAATTTAATTTGAATGAATGGAAATCCATTGAACAAGTGATCCATTTTTTTAAAAATCTAGGTTATGAGATCTCCCATTTTAAAAATGAATAACGTTTTAACAAACTTCTTGTTCTTAATCATAATTTATAGGATTTTGATCCTATTTATTTCCAAAACACTCCTCGGAGGAGTGTCTATCCATCTCTTGGCTGGTCTTCCTCTTGTTCTTCTCCCGTCCATTGGTCTATCTTCTTTAGCTCCTTTTTGCAAGTCGGTTGTCTTCTATTCTTTCTATATGATCCTTCCAATATTTTCGTCCATCTGTAATACATTTGGTTATGTCTTGAATATGACATTTGTCCCTAATTTCTGCGTTGTGTATTTTATCAAATAATGTTTTCCCCTCAATAGTTATTAAGATCTTAATTTTACTTGTGCTTATTATTTGTTTAGTTTTTGTTCTATCAACCATAGTTTCTGCTCCATATACGATAACTGGTCGAATTATCGTTTTGTATATGCGGGGTTTGCTTTCTATTGACGTATGTTTGTTGCGCCAAATAATCTCTTTCATATATCCTGATATTTGAGCTGCTTTATCAGCTTGTTTCTTTACTTCTTTTACTACAATTTTAGTGTTTGTTATTAATGCACCTAAATAATTAAATTCTGATACTTGTTCTATAATTTTCTTTCCATTTCTAATTTGCATCTTACTGGTTCTTTTGATATTGTTAAGTATTTTGTCTTAATTGTATTAATTTCCATATTGTATTTTATGGCATTTATATTAAATTGATGTAAAGATCTTTGTAAATTATCTTCAGATGCTGAAAGGAGAACGACATAATCTGCGTAACATATCAAGTAAAATCTAGTGTTTCCAATTTATAACCCAAACGTGTTTCCAAATCGTAGACCTGTTCCTAGCGTTTGTCGTATTTTGTTTCTTTTTTTGATCCGAGGCTTGATCCTTGGGACTGCGAGGAATGTATAAGATACACACCTTGAAGTGGGTTGCTAGCACGTTTTCATGGCGGGTTTATTATTCGGGGTTTCCTCCCTAGGCCGATTGCCTTCACTCAGCTCCAGATCTCAGCCTGCCCCGTTTTATTTCAGAGTTGTCTCTCCTAGATTGGTTGTCTTGCAGGACTAACGAACCCCATCCGCCCGTTTGTCAATCTACAAGGCAGTAGATGTAGAGATGCTTCTTCCGCCAGGTACACCGTACCGAAGGACTCCTTCTCCGCTGTATCTGCCGTTGAAGTCTTCACCGTAACCCTGGCAAGGGACCCTCACAAGGTACTATCAGTTGGGCAAGCTGAACCAAGGTTTTTTTTACGAGGTGTTACTCCTCCTCCTCACCCTTTTTCAACCTGGCTTGCGACAGGATATGGCGAGTACTTAACAAACTTAATAAATGTACTGTATATGTGGCACAATTAAGAGAATATTGAAAAATACAAGAAAACAAACAAAACTTTTTTTTTAAGCAATAACAGTTCTCTTACCGTTGTATGGTAGTGAGTTTTGTGTTTTTATTAAAGAGAAGAGAAGATCATAGAAGCAGCTGAAATGAGGTTTCTGAGAAGTGTAGCTGGTTGCAAATTTCTAGATAAAGAAGAAACGAAGATATCAGAAATGAGTTAAATATTTTTAAACCTTTAGATAAAATAAAACAATCTTGAAAATACTGGAAACAACATGTACAAAGAATGAAATATGAATGCATATAAACAATTACAAAAGGAGACAGGAATATTGATAGACCGAAAAAGACATGAATTGAACTTTTTGAATGACAATCTATGAGACCAGAACAAGCCACATGGGCTTAATCCGTGAATTTCGATGGTGAAGACTTATCTTTTACGAACTGAAATTCGTGTGGAATATAGGCCTATTACTAGTTTATCTCTCCTAAACACCTCTAAAATTTAGATTTTTAAGCTTCTTGAACAAGAATCTACAGAAAAAAAATTATATTGCTTGAAAAACCTCCTCAACTCGTGTCCGACCAGGGTTAGGCCGAAGGATGAGATGCAAGGAAGCCCCTTTACAATGAAGATCTGTAAATAACAAGGATAGGTCTACCTATCCGATCACGTCTGACGCACCATCACAGGGTCAAATGAATCAAATGAAACGAAACGAAATGAATAAGACGATTGTTGAGAATAGTGGCATACAATTTGTGGGTAGGGAAAACCTGTGATAAAAACCTATGTCAGGTTTCCATCTGTGAATGTTCCATCAGAGAACAAGTGGCTACTAGCGTCGTATTAGCCAACGTCATAATACTGATTTTCGCTATTAGATTGCATTTTTTAAATATACTTATTCACATATTACTAAGTTCTTGTACCAAATAATATTATATGGGAGCTACTCATTTTGTTTCGTTAGCCGAGAAAATGGGCAAATTAGGGTGAAAAAATGAACAAGTTTGTGTACGCAAATAATATTATATGGAGCTACTCATTTTGTTTCGTTACGTGAGAGAACGGCAAGTTAGGGTGAAAAAAGAGTTAATTTACGCAAATAATATTATATGGGGGCTACTCATTTTGTTTCGTTACGTAAGAGAATGAGGAAGTTAAGGTGAAAAAATGAGTAAGTTAATTTACGCAAATAATATTATATGGGGCTACTCATTTTGTTTCGTTACGTAAGAGAATGAGCAAGTTAAGGTGAAAAAATGAGTAAGTTAATTTACGCAAATAATATTATATGGGGCTACTCATTTTGTTTCGTTACGTGAGAGAATGAGCAAGTTAATTTACGCAAATAATATTATATGCGGGCTATTAATTTTGTTTCGTTAGGTGAGAAAATGGGCAAGTTAGTGTACGCAAATCATATTATATGCGGGCTATTTATTTTGTTTCGTTAGGTGAGAAAATGGGCAAGTTAGGGTGAAAAAAATGAGCACGTTAGTGTACGCAAATAATATTATATGCGGGCTATTAATTTTGTTTCGTTAGGTGAGAAAATGAGCAAGTTAATTTACTCAAATAATATTATATGCGGGCTATTTATTTTGTTTCGTTAGGTGAGAAAATGGGCAAGTTAGTGTACGCAAATCATATTATATGCGGGCTATTTATTTTGTTTCGTTAGGTGAGAAAATGGGCAAGTTAGGGTGAAAAAAATGAGCACGTTAGTGTACGCAAATAATATTATATGCGGGCTATTAATTTTGTTTCGTTAGGTGAGAAAATGAGCAAGTTAATTTACGCAAATAATATTATATGCGGGCTATTAATTTTGTTTCGTTAGGTGAGAAAATGGGCAAGTTAGTGTACGCAAATCATATTATATGCGGGCTATTTATTTTGTTTCGTTAGGTGAGAAAATGGGCAAGTTAGGGTGAAAAAAATGAGCACGTTAGTGTACGCAAATAATATTATATGCGGGCTATTAATTTTGTTTCGTTAGGTGAGAAAATGAGCAAGTTAATTTACGCAAATAATATTATATGCGGGCTATTTATTTTGTTTCGTTAGGTGAGAAAATGGGCAAGTTAGGGTGAAAAAAATGAGCACGTTAGTGTACGCAAATAATATTATATGGGGGCTACTCATTTTGTTTCGTTAAATGAGAGAATGGGCAAGTTAGGGTGAAAAAATGAGCAAGTTAGGGTACGCAAATAATATTATATGGGGGCTATTCATTTTGTTTTGTTAGGTGAGAAAATGAGCAAGTTAATTTACGCAAATAATATTATATGCGGGCTATTAATTTTGTTTCGTTAGGTGAGAAAATGGGCAAGTTAGTGTACGCAAATCATATTATATGGGGGCTATTCATTTTGTTTTGTTAAGTGAGAAAATGAGCAAGTTAATTTACGCAAATAATATTATATGCGGGCTATTCATTTTGTTTCGTTGGGTGAGAAAATGGGCAAGTTAGGGTGAAAAAAATGAGCACGTTAGTGTACACAAATAATATTATATGGGGGCTACTCATTTTCTTTCGTTAAATGAGAGAATGGGCAAGTTAGGGTGAAAAAATGAGCAAGTTAGGGTACGCAAATAATATTATATGGGGGCTATTCATTTTGTTTTGTTAGGTGAGAAAATGAGCAAGTTAATTTACGCAAATAATATTATATGCGGGCTATTCATTTTGTTTCGTTAGGTGAGAAAATGTGCAAGTTAGGGTGAAAAAGATGAGCACGTTAGTGTACGCAAATAATATTATATGGGGGCTACTCATTTTGTTTCGTTAGGTGAGAAAATGAGCAAGTTAGTGTACGCAAATCATATTATATGGGGGCTATTCATTTTGTTTTGTTAGGTGAGAAAATGAGCATGTTAATTTACGCAAATAATATTATATGCGGGCTATTCATTTTGTTTCGTTAGGTGAGAAAATGGGCAAGTTAGGGTGAAAAAAATGAGTACGTTAGTGTACGCAAATAATATTATATGGGGGCTACTCATTTTGTTTCGTTAAATGAGAGAATGGGCAAGTTAGGGTGAAAAAATGAGCAAGTTAGGGTACGCAAATAATATTATATGGGGGCTATTCATTTTGTTTTGTTAGGTGAGAAAATGAGCAAGTTAATTTACGCAAATAATATTATATGTGGGCTATTCATTTTGTTTCGTTAGGTGAGAAAATGGGCAAGTTAGGGTGAAAAAATGAGCACGTTAGTGTACGCAAATAATATTATATGGGGGCTACTCATTTTGTTTCGTTAGGTGAGAAAATGAGCAAGTTAGTGTACGCAAATCATATTATATGGGGGCTATTCATTTTGTTTTCTTAGGTGAGAAAATGAGCAAGTTAATTTACGCAAATAATATTATATGCGGGCTATTTATTTTGTTTCGTTAGGTGAGAAAATGGGCAAGTTAGAGTGAAAAAAATGAGCACGTTAGTGTACGCAAATAATATTATAATGGGGCTACTCATTTTGTTTCGTTAAATGAGAGAATGGGCAAGTTAGGGTGAAAAAATGAGCAAGTTAGGGTACGCAAATAATATTATATGGGGGCTATTCATTTTGTTTTGTTAGGTGAGAAATTGAGCAAGTTAATTTACGCAAATAATATTGTATGTGGGCTATTAATTTTGTTTCGTTAGGTGAGAAAATGGGCAAGTTAGGGTGAAACAAAATGAGCACGTTAGTGTACACAAATAATATTATATGGGGGCTACTCATTTTGTTTCGTTAAATGAGAGAATGGGCAAGTTAGGTTGAAAAAATGAGCAAGTTAGGGTACGCAAATCATATTATATGGGGCTACTCATTTTGTTTTGTTAGGTGAGAAAATGAGCAAGTTAGTGTACGCAAATGATATTATATGGGGGCTACTCATTTTGTTTCGTTAAATGAGAGAATGGGCAAGTTAGGGTGAAAAAATGAGCAAGTTAGGGTACGCAAATAATATTATATGGGGGCTACTCATTTTGTTTCGTTAGGTGAGAAAATGAGCAAGTTAGTGTACGCAAATCATATTATATGGGGGCTATTCATTTTGTTTTCTTAGGTGAGAAAATGAGCAAGTTAATTTACGCAAATAATATTATATGCGGGCTATTTATTTTGTTTCGTTAGGTGAGAAAATGGGCAAGTTAGAGTGAAAAAAATGAGCACGTTAGTGTACGAAAATAATATTATAATGGGGCTACTCATTTTGTTTCGTTAAATGAGAGAATGGGCAAGTTAGGGTGAAAAAATGAGCAAGTTAGGGTACGCAAATAATATTATATGGGGGCTATTCATTTTGTTTTGTTAGGTGAGAAATTGAGCAAGTTAATTTACGCAAATAATATTGTATGTGGGCTATTAATTTTGTTTCGTTAGGTGAGAAAATGGGCAAGTTAGGGTGAAACAAAATGAGCACGTTAGTGTACACAAATAATATTATATGGGGGCTACTCATTTTGTTTCGTTAAATGAGAGAATGGGCAAGTTAGGTTGAAAAAATGAGCAAGTTAGGGTACGCAAATCATATTAATATGGGGCTACTCATTTTGTTTTGTTAGGTGAGAAAATGAGCAAGTTAGTGTACGCAAATGATATTATATGGGGGTTACTCATTTTGTTTCGTTAAATGAGAGAATGGGCAAGTTAGGGTGAAAAAATGAGCAAGTTAGGGTACGCAAATAATATTATATGGGGGCTACTCATTTTGTTTCGTTAGGTGAGAAAATGAGCAAGTTAGTGTACGCAAATCATATTATATGGGGGCTATTCATTTTGTTTTCTTAGGTGAGAAAATGAGCAAGTTAATTTACGCAAATAATATTATATGCGGGCTATTTATTTTGTTTCGTTAGGTGAGAAAATGGGCAAGTTAGAGTGAAAAAAATGAGCACGTTAGTGTACGCAAATCATATTATAATGGGGCTACTCATTTTGTTTCGTTAAATGAGAGAATGGGCAAGTTAGGGTGAAAAAATGAGCAAGTTAGGGTACGCAAATAATATTATATGGGGGCTATTCATTTTGTTTTGTTAGGTGAGAAATTGAGCAAGTTAATTTACGCAAATAATATTGTATGTGGGCTATTAATTTTGTTTCGTTAGGTGAGAAAATGGGCAAGTTAGGGTGAAACAAAATGAGCACGTTAGTGTACACAAATAATATTATATGGGGGCTACTCATTTTGTTTCGTTAAATGAGAGAATGGGCAAGTTAGGTTGAAAAAATGAGCAAGTTAGGGTACGCAAATCATATTATATGGGGCTACTCATTTTGTTTTTGTTAGGTGAGAAAATGAGCAAGTTAGTGTACGCAAATGATATTATATGGGGGCTACTCATTTTGTTTCGTTAAATGAGAGAATGGGCAAGTTAGGGTGAAAAAATGAGCAAGTTAGGGTACGCAAATAATATTATATGGGGCTACTCATTTTGTTTTGTTAGGTGAGAAAATGAGCAAGTTAGTGTACGCAAATCATATTATATGAGGGCTACTCAATTTGTTTCGTTATGTGAGAAAATGGGCAAATTAGGGCGAAAAAATGAGCAAGTTAGTTTATGTCAGATTAGTTTACAGTTTGTTGGATAATTCGGATAAGTTGACTATTCTGTTTTAATAGTATTAATGCACGTTTTCCATTGTAAATAGCTATACTGATTTTAGGTTAGAATTACCTCAACTTCTCATTCAATTTTAAGGTATTTTTATATTTTGTTTAAAAAATCAACATATATTATTTTCCTCTGGTAAGGTATATTGGTTTAGTGGATATGTTCCTTATCTGTAATCGCGAAGGTCGCGTGTTCAAATTCAGCCGTAGTATATGGATTTTTTAACGATGGAAAAAAACCAAAAGACAAGTCCTCCGGGAGAGACTTTAAATGTGGGTCCCGAACTTGAAGATTTTGAGACTCGTAAAACAACTATAAGCCTCAATAAAAAGGCCTCTGTTCAAAATTTACCAAACGTTCCCATCCTAGTAATACCTTGGTTTCTAGGTGTCACTATGAGGCGGAACGCTGACCCTGGGCCACTCAATGATATCTATACGAAAATAAGTGTAACTAAATTAGTATGGTTGAATTTCTCCCCTGTAGGGGGAGATCACTTAGTCTTACTGAGGTGACACAAGAGCATACTACTACTACTACTACTACTATTAAGATGAACGTACCGGTAAGACACTGCTTGATAATAATTTATACTTTCACACTAAAATGTAATAAATAAAGTTCTTGCTGAAAGTTCACAGTTGAACTGAACGTGGTGTTTCGTTGAGGGCGTTGTCTGCACCACCATACTCATTTCACTTGTACTTCTCACGAGAACCTTATTACATTTCAGTAAGAAAGTGTCAATTACTATTGCAGTGTCTATTACCGGTGCATTTACCTTAATTATTTACATACCGCAAACTATAATTTATGTATTTTTCATTTTTATTTGAATTTTTATAGGTGGAAACATGGGATAAAATCCCCGAAACCTCCCCCGACTCCATTTCGTCCACTACGAAAGCTCGAGACCAGAGGTCAGAGACGAGCGTCTAACCGTTAATATTATTATTTATATATTACATGAAGTAGGATATACAATAATTATATATTATTATCTATAGCCTATTATATTCATGTTTCATAAATCTTTATTAAATTCGGATTGTGATATTGTGTAGGCCTATGAGATTCATTATTTGATTGTGTTTCAGTTTCATTTATTGGCGAAACATTTTATAAAATGTTGATATTTCTTGCTGTTACAATGACGTTCGATAAATACGATATATCGTAATATTTTCTATGTATTTTAATTTCACATTTTCCATGTAAAAAAATCCCGTTGCAGATTCAAAATAAATTTCTTGCATACTTACTTCTTAAAATACTTAATTTCAAATCCTTCGACTCAGGCATTTTAAATCACTTTAACGCAATGCTATCAATCCGCACAAAGAGTAATTTAAATACCTCTTATCGTTTTCCATGCAACTGGAAGTTGACGCTGAATGTTGCGTCGTTTGTTGGTTTCTACGTATATTGCCGCCCTCTCGTAGCTAATTTCTGTCATGTCGGATATATATATATATAATGACCTATCTTGTAACCTGTTTGAACGCATATTTCTCCGCCCTTCAGTTATGACCAGAGTGCGGGGAAATAGTACCGAGATGTGAAGTTACGAAAAAACGAACTTAGTTTGTTTAAAAAGTGCATGTAGTGGCTAATGACTTACTCTGACAACAAAGTTACGGTCTCTTCACAACACTTGTCACACTTAAATGAATAGTTACGGTCTCTTCACAACACTTGTCACACTTAAATGAATAGTTACGGTCTCTATGTCAACTGTAGATACTATGGCCGTGAAGTAATTGCCATATTCTTTCTGTTTCAGTCTTTATACCTCGCGCTCTCTAAACTGGCCGGTCCGTGACATCATTGTAATACCTTGGAAAACATTAGGTGAATTAGTACTAACAACTGACTTAAAACATGAACTATCTTTTATCACTGAATAGTCCCGCGCCGTAGCCGAGTGGTTAAGGCAAGAAACCTTGGCGCAAAGCTACGGGACTTGCACTGGTTCGGGTCTTCATTGAGGAAGACATTTTCTTATGGAATTTCGGCCAGTGTGGGACCGGTGTCCACCCAGCATCGTAAGGTATTTGAGTAGCGACAATAAGTAGAGCCTCCAGATTGAGAAAAACATCTAACGGCTGGGGGAATCGACATGCTGACCACGTCACCCTTACATTGGTAGGGTGATCGTCTATCTCTGTGATTAAAACATGTAGATGTGAGGCCAGGAGCCGGCTGGTATTCCAAGAGTGTTTCTTGTTCTGTTCGCGCGCCATGGAGTTTAGTTTTTAGATGATTATTATTACTGAAGAGGCTTTAAAATGTGAATTTGTACTACAAGGAAACTGTCAACCGCTGCATCCTCCAAGTTCCAAATAAGTATCTGCCGTTTTTAACTATAATCCGTCCCAAATCTCTAATTTAAACTATACTTGAGTAATACAACTCCCAAATTGGTAGATTGGAAAATCCTCAGTCCCGCGCCGTAGCCGAGCGGTTAAGGTAGGAAGCCTTGGCGCAGAGCTACGGGACTTGCGCTGGTTCGAGTCTCCATGGGGGAAGAAATTTTCTCATGGTATTTCGGCGGCCAGCATGGGACCGGTGCCCACCCAGCATCGTGAGGCAATTCGGTAGCTACAATAAGTAGCGGCTACAGGTTGAGGAACCAGCTATAACGGCTGGGGGACTCGACATGCTAACCACGTGTCACCCCTACACTGGCTGTTGATCATCTACCTCTGTGATTGACACATGTGGATGTGAAGGGCCAGCAGCCGGCTGGTAAAAGGGCAACCGCTGAAAAGTTGAAACACCCTCAATCGGATCGGAAAATCCTCACTACCTGCCGTCGGCGCCGCGTCATTTTGCATTTCACTCAACTCTTACACAAGCAGGGAATCCATCTGCTCCCAAAAAATGGGTTGCCATAGCTGAATCCTGGTTTCGATATCTGTGCATTGCAGTAAAAACACAGATATTTTTTGACATGAACTTGGTACGTCACAACGCTTCTCTGGGAGACATTTCAAGGTGTGCGATGGTTGACAGTTAACTTGTTACAAGTTATTACAAGTTAAACTACACTTGTAACTGATTTCAAAATTACCGCGTGTAGCACACGACACGAATTATCTCAACAGATACAGCCGTTTTCTTTCAGGTCTATACTACGGGTTGGAATGTAGCCCTTAGGCTACTAACGTTCCCCACCCGTGAATTTACAATGCGCGAAGTATAAGTAGTTGTAAGCATTTAATCATATTTATCCGCGCCCTGGTGATTACTAATATTGTATGACTATTTAACTCATGCCCCAAATGGGAGTCAGTCACCAATCACGTTTCAATTAATTTTATTTTACAACCAATCACAGATATTTATCAACTAAGTTTATCCTATTAAAGAAAGCTCTTCCTTTTTAATATTCTGAACAGATCATTGCATTATTTTGCAGTAACTGAGTCTCTAATAAATACGTTGAATATAGCAATTTATATATTAATATGTAAGAATTGTGGAATTCATGTAGCTCCCAGATTGTATATATATAGTGCACGAATGTAACCAGATAACGCTTGCGAGATTAATAGAAAAAAATGTATCAATTGATTATACCACAATAAAAAGAAACCACTCTTTTTCACTTTCTTAAACGTATTATTTCCTAGGTTTTTACGTTCAATATTTACATCATAGAACATCAGAAATTAATTAGTAACCTATAATGTTGGTTATAAACAGTTTGATATGTTTCGTTGTTCTCCACTAAGGTGCATTCTTACAATATTGCGATGCTATTTGGCAATAAATAATATGATTTTGTTGCACTGATGAACAATTCAAACATAACAAACATTTCTTATTTGTTTTCAAACATCGCCGTTTACATTATATATATAAATATTTTAAAATAACTGTATTTAAATAATGATTTGTGAGTAAACAGCTTAATTTTATTTGTTAAATAGTCCCAACAAATGCCACTCTTGATTTCCAAATCCTCTAGATAAATTGGAAATCACTCGTGGCATTACTTATGACTATTTAACCTATGCCCCAAATGGGAGTCATTCACCAATCACATTTGAATGAATTTTGTTTTACAACCAATCACAGTTGTGTTTCACCTCGATATTTATCGAATAAGTTTATCAAAATAAAGAAAGTTACTCCTCCTTTTTAATATTCTGAACAGGTCCGAGGATTATTTTGCAGTGAGTGGCTCTCCAACAAATACGTTGAATATAGCAAATAATGAACAGATTCCTTACAACTACACATTTGATAATTGTGTGTTCAATAATTGTGTTTTTAAATGATGATTTTACGGAGTTGTTTCCTAAAAAAAATAATTAATAACCTATAATGTTCGTTATAATACACAGTTTTGTGTGTTTCATTTTTTCTTCACTAGGGTGCATTCCTACAATATTGCGATCCTATTTGGCAATAAATGATATGATCAATTTGCATTGGATGAACGAATTAAACATAGCCAAACATTTCTCATCTGTTTTCAAACATCGCCGTTTACATTAGATATATACATATTTTGAAGTAACTATATTTAAATATGTACCGGAGCTCGGTGGTAGGCAAGAGATCTCAGGGTTATGAACTCTTTATAAGCAAAAGAACAACGTACAAATGTACACTCAATTTTAACGAATCCAAGAAACTGTTTATTTTCGGAGAAATACACTTTTGTTAATACAGTTACAAGTTTATCTAAGAGTGGAGTCGATGAAATACTTAGAGGTCCACGTGCTCGAGTCAATATTTTTAAAGTCCAAATGCTTAACGGACTATAACTTTAAATTTAACTATTTCTCGGACGAATCTAATATTAACACTGAATCGGAGATCGCGGTCTGCAGGTCTACGATGTTCCAACACTGAACACAGAGTCACTGAGAGTGATAGATAGTATTTTGATATAAGTTCTCGCTTATAAAGGCGGTGGCTCCTCCCACTTTTCTCGAGTCCACTCCTTACAATTGAATATATATTTATGTTTTATAATATTATTTACTAGTATGTATAACATTTCTAAGAACTGGGTAAATTGGTTCTTTGATATTCAAATATTTGGGCTGTGATGTTGGATACAATGTGGAAAGAGATATTGACTCCAAAATAAATAAATTTCAGACGGTGTGTGGAACAATACAGAGAACATTCAAAAATAAAATTAGAAAAGAAACCAAGATAAAAATGTATAATGTTATGGCGGTTCCCACAATATTGTATGGATGTGAAACTTGGGCTCCAGTGAAAAGACAGAGGGATAGAATACAGACGGCAGAGATGCGGTTCCTAAGACAAGTAAAAGGATGTACAAGACTTGATAGAATAAGAAATGAGGATATAAGAGAAGAATTGAAAGTACAGCCTTTATTGGATAAAGTCACGAATTACAGACAGAAATGGATTGATCATGTGGATGGAATGAGTAAGGAGAGATATCCATTGTTAGCCAGAAATTATCAAGCAAGAGGAAGGCGTGATGTTGGAAGACCTAGAAGACGTTGGGCTGATGCAATATGAAGTCGGAACGGGCAATTGCCTAATCCCTGGAGTGATGATGATGATGATGATATTTAATAGAAAAATGTTTATCAGTTTCTTTGTAAACTGTCAATGTTAAGAGATTATCTTTTCTAGAGGTGAATGAATGTCTTTTGTTGTCTGTGCTAGGCAGGTAGTAATTCTTTATCATCATTTCTTGGAATTCCTTAGTAGCGTTAATTGGTTTCTAAGAATTGGTCAATAGATTTTTAATATTTTTAATAGCTAACTAATGTTATCTTTTCTTATTAGTTGTATAGACTGCTAATTGGAATTCTTTTGACAATACCCTTTTTGTGTTCCTTTATTATTTGTAAGTTGTGTAGTAGGTAGAGTTCTGACAATACCTCTTTATTTGTCATTTGTATAGCAGGTAGCGTTTTACAGTATTTTATTCTAGACAAATGTAGGTGGAATTTTTACCTGGATATTTTTACTTTTCCACATACATATTTTATAGCGATATTAGTAATATATTCTATTTTCATTTTTTTTTAGATTTATTTAATTTTAATAACAATTTAATATATTTCGGAACATTTTAGTTTCAGCTCCATGCATATTAGAGTTGTATCTTAGTTTATATGTCTCCTTACATATTAATCGCTACAAATACTGATATGAGAGTAATTTTATTCGTCAAATTGTCCTAACAAATACCACTATCGATTTCCAAATCCTCTAGTTAAATTTGGAAGTCACTCGTGGCATTATTTATGATAATTTTTAAATTGTATCACAATAAACATTCTGAAAATTATAATATGTCTTTGCCTGCTTCTCGATTTTGCGAATATAAAATATTCATATTCACCGCGACATGCTACAGAAAGTGTGGCAGAAGATAAAACATCGTCTTGATATGTGTCTTGTTATGCAAGATGCTCACATAGAACACTTGTGATGTATTTGAAAGAAATCTTTGAGAGTTTACCTTTCTTACTACATGTCTCAAAATAACCAATGTCCATTATATTTTACACAATACATTTCTGAAATCGATCCTTCATTTTGGCTTGTCCTGTATTAATTTTGTTTGCTTATGTTATATGTTTTATTTTTATTATTCCGGCTTTTACAATGAATATACATTTTTCGGGTGCCCATGTTCATAGTTAACTATACATTTGTTTCGACACATTGTTCCATTCCTCTCTGTTCATCCATATATCTTCTTCTATTTCCCATTCCCTCTTAGCTTCATTGATTCCCTGAATCCACGTAATAGTTGGTCTACCCTTCTTTTTCCTTCCCTGTGTTTCCCAATCCATGATTATCTTAGGTAGTCTTCCTTCTTCCATTCTTCTGTGTCCGTACCAATTTAATTGTTTCTTGTATGTTTTAAACTTACTTATATTATGGGAAAACATTAGTAAGCTAGTGTACACTCCTAAAATAATTTCACTTGTTCTAAATGCGGTGTACCAATTTTTGTCGGATAATCGGATAATTCGGTTTAAGTCATAAGATTCTCCTTCAAAGATTTTTATGGAAAGAAGCAATGAAAGCCCATTTCAGTTCCAATAAATGTAGTCGTATTAAAGAAAATCGTTAAAGCAATTTTTAGATAATAAGAAGGAATGAATATTCAATACCGCTATGTCCTACTTCACTTCTCTGAGCTCATTTTAAAAAACATTATCTAAAATCTGAATCCATTTAAATTCAATTATTATTATTATTATTATTATTATTATTATTATTATTATTATTATTATTATTATTATTATTATTACATTTTTCTTCTATATAAGAAGTATTAGGTCTCAAGACTTGTTTTGATTTCACACAATACAGGGCTATTTAGAAACAAGGAACAGACTTCAAACATTTATTTCTTCCAAACTACAAAAAATAGAAATACAATTCCAACGTTTCTGGAAAAGAGAAAGTTCAAATTCCACATTTTATGCATTCAGTATGAGCACCGTCTGTTACACGACAAATATCAAAACAGTGGCTCATTTCTTGCCACACACGAATCAGCTGGTCTCTAGTTATCGAATTCACAGCTTCAACAATTCGATGTAGCAGATTTTCAATAGTGTCAGGCATAGGGGGATAAAATTGCGGTAAAGTAAAGTAAAGTGATCCCGCAACAGGCCCGGAGGCCCTTGGGGTAGTAGGAGGTTAAGGCTCCCACTTTTTCTAGACAATCGGCACTTTATGTCAGCCGGGTTGTCAGCCCTGCGTGATGGCCGCCTTTACCCCAGAACAAGCGTCTGGTACTCATTTACGTTAGAGGCTGAGTCGACCCCAGGGCCATAGTGCCGCCAGAGAGTTTGGGTCAGTTTAAAAATCCTGACCCCAACGGGATGAACCCTCGACCCTCCAGCTTGTAGCTCAGTGCCTAACCACTTCGCTACGACGTGCTACATATTCCTGCAGATAAAAATCACACGGGGTTAGGTCTGGTGACCTGGGAGACCACCGGCGATGATCTTCTGTTCCTCTCTTCACCATCCAACGTCCTATTGTGTCGCCATTTTGATACAAACAATCAACATGACAATCAACAGTGCCAATGCGGCCGTGATCGGAACTCTTCTCTTTCCAGGAACGTTGGAATTGTCTTTCTATATTTTGTAGTTTGGAAGAAATAATGTTTGAAGTCTGTTCCTTCTTTCTGAATAGCTCTGTATTTTCACGCCACCTGTTAGCAGGACGCCCCATAAATCTTCGGCCATATAGTATATATTTGTAGACTGCCTTCGGAATTCTTGTATTGCTCATTCTTTCAATGTGGCATTTCCAATTGTTCTGATACTGATGGATTTAATCCAGAATTGGATTGCTTTTTTTTCAGTTTGTTGAAATTGATAAGAACAATAACAATATTAATAATAATAATGATAATAATAATAATAATTATTATTATTATTATTGGTATTATTGTTACTGTTGTCATTTTTATTGTTTTTGTTGTTATTGTAATAATAATTATTATTATTGTTATTATTATTATTATTGTTATTATTATTATTATTATTATTATTATTATTATTATTATTATTATTATTATTATTATACGTACTTACTCACTGGCACTATCGAACCCGTAGGTTCATGGCCGATCCGATATTCTGAGCTAATGATTTCCAATCATTCCCTGTATAATCTACTTCCCTCAAATCATAGTTAATGTTATTCTCCCTCATTCTTGGTTTACCAACTGGGCGTTTTCCCTCTGGCTTTCCTACAAGAAGCTTCCATGCAAGTCTTTCATTCCCCATACCTGCAACATGTCCTGCCCATCGCAGTCTACGAGACTTAACTGTTCTTATTATATCTGGCTTCCTATAAAGACCATGTAGTTCATTGTTAAGTAGTCTTCTCCATTCACCTGTCTCTTCATCTCTCTTTAGCCCAAAAACTTTCCTAAGCACTTTATTCTCAAATACTTGTAATCTCCTTTCCTCCCTTAAAGTAAGAGTCCATGTTTCGCACCCATATATATAACTGGTAGAATAATAGTTTTATATATTTTCAGTTTAATGTTTTTTGGAAGGAGTTGGGACATCAAGAGTCTGTGCAGTGCATAATAGCACGCATTTCCAGAATTGAGCCTATGTATTATTATTATCATTATTATTATTATTATTATATTATTATTATTATATATTATTATTATTATTAACAAGATGCGAAGATCCTTGAATGGAAAGATAATTGAGAAGAAGTTGAAGAGATAGACCTAGAGAACATTGGATAGATGGAGTGAGAAGTATAGAATCTACAGATTTGAGGGAAGAAGACGCTTTAGACAGCAACCTCTGGCGACAATTGAAGGAGAAACACTGAATTGTGGAATATTCCTAAATACAAGAATTAACAAAATGCATACAACTTTTTTGTTGAACCATAATTAAATATATGTTTTTAAGTATATATTTAATTAAGATATCTCTACACGTTTTTAATTTTTGCAGGGTTTGGTTTGAAAATGTTAACCTCAAAGCAGTGCACATAAAATAGGAAATTAATTTATGAGATTATTATCGGCAGCGACGGTCTAGTGGTTATGTTCCCTATCTCTATTCCCGAGGGTAGTGGTTTCAAATCCGGCAAAGTTCGATGGGTTTTTAGGATAGGAAAATGTGAGAAACGATTCCTCCGTGAGAAACTTTAAACCGTCGGTCTCAAGAATGAAGATTTTCAGGCTCGTATTAGAACAGAAAGCCTGAATAAAAAAAAATATCTGTGCAAAATTTAACCTACCTTCGTCCATCCAAATAATACCCTAGCTACATTCTAGATGTCTCACGAGGCCATGTGCTAACCATGTCACTCGTTGGCATATGTAGGTAATAAGAGTAACTAAATAGCTTGGTTAAGAACCTCCCGTTAGTGAGCACGCCGGACGCTATACAAAAATTAGAATATTAAAATTGACCAGATTCAATAGTCATAAAACACTCCTTCTTAGTAGAGTGTATGACAACACGTGATGTGCCCTAACACACCTATAAAATGTGATTCCGCTGGCTAATTCGCCATAGAGCCGAAGAAGCTGTTCATTTCGACATAATGTTTATATTACACTATTGATTTTTCCAAATTTATTTTTTATTAATTTTATTAAATTCACGCCGCTCTGCTAAGGTTTTCGGTAGTTACCCTTGGCGTTTAGGCAAATGTCGGAGTAGTCCCCTAATCTCGACCAGTAAATTAAAATTTCTCGAATATTATTTTCCAAATTCAAAATTTCGGAAACGATCAGCTTAACCTGAAAATAGTCGTTTCTGACAGGGCCTGCAGTCCTCCCTTCGGGGATTGGCGGCGGCCGTGGCGGCTGCGGTTTTCCTCTTGGCGATCTAGAACATTAACTTAGAATATCATTATGACCAACGTACCAAGGCTTGCTAATGTTCTACCACTGGATGTTTGTCCCCTGATCTACGGCTGCCGAGTGGGCACGCAGGTCAAACTGAGTGTTCGCTTGGCTGGCCGGGCGGAGATCGTGAAGGGTGGTCCTGCACTTCCAACCACATACATACATAAGTATGTTGAGCTGGTTCGAATCCCCTTGGGAGAATAGATTTGTTCATAGAATTTCGGCCAATATGCGACCGGTACCTACTCAGCATCATGAGGAATTTGGGTACCATAACTACAAGAATTAGCGGCACCAGGTTGAGGAAATCAGCTATAACTGCTGGGGTATCCACCATGTTTACCATATGTCACCCGTATACTGATTGAATATCCATCCACTCCTGTGATTAAACACATGCGAATATGAGGCGACGAGTAGTCTGATAGGCCAAGGACCTACAGGATATGCTTAGTTCCAAATAAATATATGATTTAAAGAAAAACACAGTAGTCTTTGTGTATGTTATTGAGTACAGGTACGTCACAGGGCGTTATAATATGATCAAACAAAATCTACATATTTTTAAAATTTTTACAGGAACTAACATAAATAGTAGATTAGATGTCGTGACTTTCAATCGTATCGTTCTTCGGAGGCTTTTTTTATATTTATAGTTACAGTGAACTTAGGAGGGATTCTTTGACTATTTTGGTAGCGAGCCCTATGTTAATACTAACTTAGCATGAACTCTACCTTTCGGGGGAGGTCGCGGCTACTGGTTTTGTTTCCTAAATCATCTTCAAAGGGACAGGAGTATCACTGATGTCAAACTACTGAATTTTAACATTTTTATTACTATAACAACTGTAATATCAGGTTAACACATAACAAATATGCAAAGACACATTTTTGGATTACATTAATTTCATAGGGAAGAAGGAGCTCTTAAATACGTGGCATATTCAGAAATAACTCTTAATTTGAGAGAGAGTGTGTAAATAACTAGACACTTTCAAATTGTTATCTTGTCCTTTCCCTTAAATTTCATACTTTGAAATATTTTAATAATTACTGAGTTTATAAGATCCTAATTTCTCATTATTTAATACTTTAATTGAGAATCTACGTGCATAAACATGTTGAATATAATTTAGGTAAACGTCATAATTTTGAAACTAAAAGATGGAAGTATTAAAAAATACATGTTTATAGAGATCTACTTACATGGTGGATGTTTCTTCCTCCATCTGCTTCTCTACTCACTTTTTTCATCACGTCCAAGTCTCCCAAATATATATATTATATATATATATATATATATATATATATATATATATATATATATATTTGACATTTGGCAATGAAGACAAATATGATATGAAAAGAAAAAAGAATGCTTGAGTCGGGATTTGGACTCGAGTCTCTAAAGTCTGTACCTTTAGCGCTCTAACCAACTGAGCTACCCAAGAATTCCAATACAAACATTCAATTTTCTTATACATGTAGTATTCTCAATTCACACAAGAGGTAGCGGAAATTTATTCCAACTGCCATCTCGCGGCTAACATAACAGTTAGGCAAACTTGCTATATATATATATATATATATATTATTTCATAATATTTCCAATAAACGTATTATTCTGGAGTTAACTAAATTTGCTAACTTATAGCTTTCACTTTTCGAAACCATCTAAATAGGTCCATTTGAAATAAATGTACGGTATTTGTTAACTTTAACTTTCACTTTTCAACATACCATTATTATTTAAAATAAATGTATGTACTTCTCAAATTAAAATATATTTTCTTTTAAAACCCAAATATTTGCTTTATGATGATTATTAGTTGCAATAACTAATTAATTCCATTATTTTCCTTTTAAAATATTAAATTGTGTCTGCAACAACTATAACATTCGAAGTGAGATTTTACGAAAGAGTTGAGAATTCGTAAGAGACTTTCTTTTATTGCAAGGTATCATCATCATAATCTTCTTCATCAAGGTATGAGCCTGTTGGTCCGTTCCTCTCCCCGATGCACAATATACTACAGGTCGTCCTCCCAACGTCGTTTTGGTCTTCCTACATTTATTCGACCTTGAGGTTTATAATGAAGCATCTGTTTTAATAAACGGTTATTTGGCATTCCTTGTACGTGTTCAAACCATTTGCAAGGTACATGATTTTATTTCATCTTCTTCTTCTACTACAAGGTTTAGGCTATGCAGCCTGTTCCGGCGAAGTTAAAAGTGGAGTCCATCTTCTACGTGGTCGGCCAACATCTCTTGTTCCTCTGGGATTATACAGGTAGGTTCTTTTTGGTATTCTTTCGTTGTTCATTCTCATTAAGTGTTCTGTCCATTTCTTATTATTTTCGCTGATTTTATCTTCAATTTTATATATATTTAATTCTTCTCTTATAGCATCATTCCTTATTCTATCCGCTCTTGTGCATCCTTTCACATTACGTAAAAACAGAATTTCCGCAGTCTGTATCCTGCTTTTATCCCTTGATTTCATTATCCAATTTTCACTTCCATACAACAACAAAGGAACAGCCATTGTTTTATATAATTTAAGTTTCGTATCTTTCCTTGTTTTCCGACCTAAGTTTCTTTTTATGGTTCCACAAATAGCCTGAAATTTATTTACTTTATTTTCTATATCTTTATTTTCTCTGTAAGTTATATCACATCCTAAATATTGGAAATGTGATACTTGTTCTATTATTTTGTTATCCAGTACAATGTTTTATGTAATTCCATATTTACCAATAAATGCCATTACTTTTGACTTATTTATTGATATTTTACAATTATATCTATTGGCTATTAATTTAAATTTATATGCTAACATTTGGAGCTCATTTTCAGATTCTGCTGAAAGTACAACATCGTCAGCGAATAATAAAGCATTTATTTTATTTTTATTATCAATTAATATTCCTTCATTAGTTAAAACCTTCTTCCATTCTTTTAGGATATCGTCCATATAAATATTAAATAATATAGGTGAGAGTGAACACCTTTGTCGTACTCCATGGTTTATTTGAAAAAATGTCTTATTTTTAGTCACCTGAGGGTCAATACAAATATTTGTTCCATAGTACAAGCTCTTAACAGTTTCTATAATCTGAATAGGGAGGCCTTTTTCTTTTAGGATATTCCACAATATTTCCCTGTTTACTCGATCAAATGCTTTATCTAAGTCTGTAAATAACAAATGTGTTTCTAGGTTTTTTTTATTGTCTTTCGTTTATTATCTGATTCAGGGCAAATACTCCATCGGTACAAGATCTTCCTTTTCGGAACCCGTTTTGTTCTTCTGCTAGTGTTACTTCAGTAATTCATTGTATTCGTTTTGCTAATATTCTAGCATAGATGTTATATCCACTATTTAGGAGGGTAATGCCTCTGTAATTAGATGGTTGGTTTCTTTCTCCTTTCTTGTAAATTGCTTTACTATACCTTGCCTCCATGTTGCTGGTATATTATGATTCTCCCAACACACATTAAGAAAATTCAAGAATCTTAATTTAAAAAATATATCTACATATTTAATTAGTTCTGAATTGATGTCATCTGGTCCGCTAGCTTTTCTATTATGTGTTAATTTGAGCGATTCTTCCAGTTCTTCCATTTGTATTTTATCTACTTTCAAATTCTCACTGGTTCTTCTTCGTTTAATTCTCGTTGTACCACAGGTCTCTGAAATATTCTATCCAATGTTCTTCTGATATTGATGTAGGTATATATGCAGCTTCTTTTTCTGATTTATTTAAATGTTTAATTGTTCTATAAGCAGTCCATTGTCGTCCATGCAGATCATGTTCTAGATTATATACATATCGTTCCCAACTGTCTTGGTGGGATTTCCTAACAATTTTCTTTGCTTCCTTTCTTTTCTTAATACAAAATTATAGAATATTCACCTGAAAGGTCCGTCTCCTCAACTTAATTATCATTTAACTGTAGCGCTTTCGGGACTTGTCCCATCATCGGCAGGATTCAAAACTGGTGTTTCACTGAAGATCTGGTAGAGGGGGTTGCATGTATTTGGTTCGTTTTCGTTTAGCAGGCTGTCGTTGTGAGCTGCTTTCATGATTTCCATCTCTTCGAGTACGTTTATCTTCGCTGGATTATTTTCTCTGTGCATTACTGTTAGGGTGTTTTCAATATTTAACATGCGATGTCCTTCATGGATAACGTGTTTTGCATAGCTTGATTTACCTTCTGCGTGAATGAAGTCTCGAAAATGTTCTTTGAATCTGATGTTAAAACTCCTGTTTGTCCTTCCTATATAAAATTTGTTGCAGTCCTTACATGTCAGTTTTATAAACTCCTTTGCTGTTGAAAATGTTATTTTCTTCAATGTTATTGTTTATTATGTTGTTTAATTTGTTATTGGTTCTGTATGCTATTTTTATGTTTTTATCGGCTTTCTTTAGTGCATTGGCTAATTTTGTTGTTTCTTTTCCTGTGTATGTAAGTGTTATCCATGTTTTCTTGTTGTTGTCAGATTCTTTTTCTAGTTTAGTTATGTTGGTTATGTTGTTCTTCCTTTTTTGTTTTTTTACGAGCTTATCTATGAATTCTTCATTATAGCCATTGGTTTTTGCCATATACTTAATGTAGTTGAGTTCTTGGATATAATTGTCTTTGCTTAATGGGAGTTTCAACATTCTACTGACTAAGCTATTAAATGTACTAATTTTCTGTTGAAAAGGGTGTGTAGAATTTTTGTTTATGGCCAGAGCATTGTTTGTGGGTTTCCGGTAGATACCGATTTCTAGTTTATTGTTGTGTAGATTTTTGGTTATAGACAAATCTAAGTAGTTTATGCTGTTGTTAACTTCTGTTTCTTCGGTGAAAGTGATTTTTTCATGCATGTTGTTTAAGTCTTGTAGTATTTCTTTTTCTTTTCTGTTTTCATTTTCTTATATTACTAGTACATCATCGGCATATCGTGTTATTAGTTTTATGTTGAATTTGTGTATTAGTTCCTCAAAATGTTTATTTTCCAGTTCTTGTAGGAAGATTTCTGCCATTATTCCAGATGTAGGACTCCCCATCGGGATCCCGTCTTCTTGAATAAATAGTTCATTGTTAAATTGGAAGTAATTTTGCTTTATTGTTGTTGTTATTAGTTTGTTTAACTGATTGATATAGTTATCTTCAAGTTTACTGTCTGTTAGCTTTTGTTTTATTATGTTTGCTGTTTCGTTTATCGGGATATTAGTGTACAGGTTTTTTATGTCGAATGACGTCATTTTAGTATTCCTATTGATTTCTAAATGCTGTAGTTTGTCTGCTAGTTCAAATGAGTTCTTAATTGTGTAACGATTTTCAAGTTTGACATCATTTTTCATTTTCTGAGCGACTAATTTGGAAATTTTATAGTTAGGAGCATTCATGCAATTAACAACTGGTCTTATGGGAATGTTGTCTTTATGGATTTTTGGAAGGGCTTTCATTACTGGTGGTGAGGGAGTATTATTTACCCATTTGGCGTTTTTGTATTTGTTATGTTCATTATTGGTTGTGTTGGTGATTAGAGGGCACGATTTTAGTGCTTCTTTTATTTGTCTGCTATACTTTCCTGTGGGATCTTTTTCTATTTTCTTGAAATTGTTTTCTTTTATAAATTGCTTGGTTTTATTGATGTATTCTTCCTTTTCCATAATAGCTATTGTGTTGCCCTTGTCGGCTTTTGTGTGTATTTATATTATTGTTCTTAAATTTTTTCTTTTTATTTTAGAGATGTTCTTGAGAGTTTGTTATTCTTTGATGTTTATTGTTGGTGGAGTTTCTTTTATGACTTTAGCTGCTTCGTATTTAATATGATTTTTGTTATTAATGTTAAGTTTGTTTATTGCAATTTCAGTTTCAGTAATTAAATTTTGTTGTGTTCTTTTTGCGTTGTGTGTAGGGAAATTGAATTTGTATCCCTTTTCTAGCAAGTCGGTTTCCTGTTTGTTGAATTTTATTTTTGTAAGGTTTGTAATTCTTTTGTCTTCAAAATTGTGTGTGATTGTTATGTTTTAGATATGTTGTGTGTTGCATGGCCTTTAATTTAGTTAGCTTCTTGTTCATTGTTTCATATTTATTGCACATGTTATTATTAATGTTTTCGTGAATTTGGTTTTCTATGATTGTCCAACATTTGCCAAATAGTAAGGCGGCTTCTTGTGTGTAGTAGTAATAGCTGGTTTTTGATGTTTTGCTTCTTTATGTATAGGAATCTGATTTTCATTTTTTATCCAATTAATTTCGGCCTGTTATTGTACTTTGGTTTGCTGTATTACTTCTGTTTTTTATTTTTATTTTAGCGTAGTTAGGTATTATATTGTGTTTTAAGCATTCTTTATTGAAGTGTATGTTCGCGATCGTTTTGTGAAGTTGCGTTTTTGAGGTTAGAATACTTGTGTTTAATTCTAGCCTGACTGGCTGCATAATCAACTTTTATAAGATTCATGATGTGTTCCGTTGAGGTTTATTTAAAATTAATATAAAAATTATAGAATATTCACCTGAAAGGTCCGTCTCCTCAACTTAATTATCATTTAAACTGTAGCGCTTTCGGGACTTGTCCCATCATCGGCAGGATTCAAAACTGGTGTTTCACTGAAGATCTGGTAGAGGGGGTTGCATGTAGTTGGTTCGTTTTTCGTTTATCAGGCTGTCGTTGTGAGCTGCTTTCATGATTTCCATCTCTTCGAGTACGTTTATCTTCGCTGGATTTATTTTCTCTGTGTGCATTACTGTTAGGGTGTTTTCAATATTTAACATGCGATGTCCTTCATGGATAACGTGTTTTGCATAGCTTGATTTACCTTCTGCGTGAATGAGTCTCGAAAATGTTCTTGAATCTGATGTTAAAACTCCTGTTTGTCCTTCCTATATAAAATTTGTTGCAGTCCTTACATGTCAGTTTTATAAACTCCTTTGCTGTTGAAAACTGTTTATTTTCTTCAATGTTATTGTTTATTATGTTGTTTAATTTGTTATTGGTTTCTGTATGCTATTTTTACGGTTTTTATATCGGCTTTCTTTAGTGCATTGGCTAATTTTGTTGTTTCTTTTCCTGTGTATGTAAGTGTTATCCATGTTTTCCTTGTTGTTGTCAGATTCTTTTTCTAGTTTTGTTATTTGTTGGTTTATGTTTTTTGTTCTTCCTTTTTTGTTTTTTTTACTGAGCTTATCTATGAATTCTTCATTATAGCCATTGGTTTTTGCCATATACTTAATGGTAGTTGAGTTCTTGGATATAATTGTCTTTGCTTAATGGGAGTTTTCAACAACCTATCTACTGACTAGCTATTAAATGTACTAATTTTTCTGTTGAAAAGGGTGTGTAGAATTTTGTTTATGGCCAGAGCATTGTTTGTGGGTTTCCGGTAGATCCGATTTCTAGTTTATTGTTGTGTAGATTTTTTGTTATAGGACAAATCTAAGTAGTTTATGCTGTTGTTAAACTTCTATTTCTTCGTTGAAAGTGATTTTTTTCATGCTTGTTGTTTAAGAGTCTTGTTAGTATTTCTTTTTCTTTTCTGTTTTCATTTTCATATATTTAGAAATCAATAGGAATACTAAAATGACGTCATTCGACATAAAAAACCTGTACACTAATATCCCGATAAACGAAACAGCAAACATAATAAAACAAAAGCTAACAGACAGTAAACTTGAAGATAACTATATCAATCAGTTAAACAACTAATAACAACAACAATAAGCAAAATTACTTCCAATTTAACAATGAAACTATTTATTCAAGAAGACGGGATCCCGATGGGGAGTCCTACATCTGGAATAATGGCAGAAATCTTCCTACAAGAACTGGAAAATAGACATTTTGAGGAACTAATACACAAATTCAAACATAAAACTAATAACACGATATGTCGATGATGTACTAGTAATATATGAAAATGAAAACAGAAAAGAAAAAGAAATACTACAAGACTTAAACAACATGCATGAAAAAATCACATTTCACCGAAGAAATAGAAGTTAACAACAGCATAAACTACTTAGATTTGTCTATAACCAAAAATCTACACAACAATAAACTAGAAATCGGTATCTACCGGAAACCCACAAACAATGCTCTGGCCATAAACAAAAATTCTACACACCCTTTTCAACAGAAAATTAGTACATTTAATAGCTTAGTCAGTAGAATGTTGAAACTCCCATTAAGCAAAGACAATTATATCCAAGAACTCAACTACATTAAGTATATGGCAAAAACCAATGGCTATAATGAAGAATTCATAGATAAGCTCGTAAAAAAACAAAAAAAAGAAGAACAACATAACCAACATAACTAAACTAGAAAAAGAATCTGACAACAACAAGAAAACATGGATAACACTTACATACACAGGAAAAGAAACAACAAAATTAGCCAATGCACTAAAGAAAGCCGATAAAAACGTAAAAATAGCATACAGAACCAATAACAAATTAAACAACATAATAAACAATAACATTGAAGAAAATAACATTTTCAACAACAAAGGAGTTTATAAACTGACATGTCAGGACTGCAAACAAATTTTATATAGGAAGGACAAACAGGAGTTTTAACATCAGATTCAAAGAACATTTTCGAGACTTCATTCACGCAGAAGGTAAATCAAGCTATGCAAAAACACGTTATCCATGAAGGACATCGCATGTTAAATATTGAAAAACACCCTAACAGTAATGCACAGAGAAAATAATCCAGCGAAGATAAACGTACTCGAAGAGATGGAAATCATGAAAGCAGCTCACAACGACAGCCTGATAAACGAAAACGAACCAAATACATGCAACCCCCTCTACCAGATCTTCAGTGAAACACCAGTTTTGAATCCTGCCGATGATGGGACAAGTCCCGAAAGCGCTACAGTTAAATGATAATTAAGTTGAGGAGACGGACCTTTCAGGTGAATATTCTATAATTTTATATTAATTTTGAATAAACCTCAACGGAACACATCATGAATCTTATAAAAGTTGATTATGCAGCCAGTCAGGCTAGAATTAAACACAAATATTCTAACCTCAAAACGCAACTTCACAAAACGATCGCGAACATACACTTCAATAAAGAATGCTTAAAACACAATATAATACCTAACTACGCTAAAATAAAAATAAAAAACAGAAATAATACAGCAACCAAAGTACAAAAACAGGCCGAAATTAATTGGATAAAAAACGAAATCAGATTCCTATACATAAAGAAGCAAAACATCAACAACCAGCTATACTACTACACACAAGAAGCCGCCTTACTATTTGGCAAATGTTGGACAATCATAGAAAACCAAATTCACGAAAACATTAATAATAACATGTGCAATAAATATGAACAATGAACAAGAAGCTAACTAAATTAAAGGCCATGCAACACAACACATATCTAAAACATAACAAATCACACAATTTTGAAGACAAAAGAATTACAAACCTTACAAAAATAAAATTCAACAAACAGGAAACAGACTTGCTAGAAAAGGGATACAAATTCAATTTCCCTACACACAACGCAAAAAGAACACAACAAAATTTAATTACTGAAACTGAAATTGCAATAAATAAACTTAACATTAATAACAAAAATCATATTAGATACGAAGCAGCTAAAGTCATAAAAGAAACTCCACCAACAATAAACATCAAAGATAAACAAACTCTCAAGAACATCTCTAAAATAAAAAGAAAATTTAAGAACAATAATATAATACACACAAAAGCCGACAAGGGCAACACAATAGTTATTATGGAAAAGGAAGAATACATCAATAAAACCAAGCAATTTATAAAAGAAAACAATTTCAAAAAAATAGAAAAAGATCCCACAGGAAAGTATAGCAGACAAATAAAAGAAGCACTAAAATCGTGCCCTCTAATCACCAACACAACCAATAATGAACATAACAAATACAAAAACGCCAAATGGGTAAATAATACTCCCTCACCACCAGTAATGAAAGCCCTTCCAAAAATCCATAAAGACAACATTCCCATAAGACCAGTTGTTAATTGCATGAATGCTCCTAACTATAAAATTTCCAAATTAGTCGCTCAGAAAATGAAAAATGATGTCAAACTTGAAAATCGTTACACAATTAAGAACTCATTTGAACTAGCAGACAAACTACAGCATTTAGAAATCAATAGGAATACTAAAATGACGTCATTCGACATAAAAAACCTGTACACTAATATCCCGATAAACGAAACAGCAAACATAATAAAACAAAAACTAACAGACAGTAAACTTGAAGATAACTATATCAATCAGTTAAACAAACTAATAACAACAACAATAAAGCAAAATTACTTCCAATTTAACAATGAACTATTTATTCAAGAAGACGGGATCCCGATGGGGAGTCCTACATCTGGAATAATGGCAGAAATCTTCCTACAAGAACTGGAAAATAAACATTTTGAGGAACTAATACACAAATTCAACATAAAACTAATAACACGATATGTCGATGATGTACTAGTAATATATGAAAATGAAAACAGAAAAGAAAAAGAAATACTACAAGACTTAAACAACATGCATGAAAAAATCACTTTCACCGAAGAAATAGAAGTTAACAACAGCATAAACTACTTAGATTTGTCTATAACCAAAAATCTACACAACAATAAACTAGAAATCGGTATCTACCGGAAACCCACAAACAATGCTCTGGCCATAAACAAAAATTCTACACACCCTTTTCAACAGAAAATTAGTACATTTAATAGCTTAGTCAGTAGAATGTTGAAACTCCCATTAAGCAAAGACAATTATATCCAAGAACTCAACTACATTAAGTATATGGCAAAAACCAATGGCTATAATGAAGAATTCATAGATAAGCTCGTAAAAAAACAAAAAAGGAAGAACAACATAACCAACATAACTAAACTAGAAAAAGAATCTGACAACAACAAGAAAACATGGATAACACTTACATACACAGGAAAAGAAACAACAAAATTAGCCAATGCACTAAAGAAAGCCGATAAAAACGTAAAAATAGCATACAGAACCAATAACAAATTAAACAACATAATAAACAATAACATTGAAGAAAATAACATTTTCAACAGCAAAGGAGTTTATAAACTGACATGTAAGGACTGCAACAAATTTTATATAGGAAGGACAAACAGGAGTTTTAACATCAGATTCAAAGAACATTTTCGAGACTTCATTCACGCAGAAGGTAAATCAAGCTATGCAAAACACGTTATCCATGAAGGACATCGCATGTTAAATATTGAAAACACCCTAACAGTAATGCACAGAGAAAATAATCCAGCGAAGATAAACGTACTCGAAGAGATGGAAATCATGAAAGCAGCTCACAACGACAGCCTGATAAACGAAAACGAACCAAATACATGCAACCCCCTCTACCAGATCTTCAGTGAAACACCAGTTTTGAATCCTGCCGATGATGGGACAAGTCCCGAAAGCGCTACAGTTAAATGATAATTAAGTTGAGGAGACGGACCTTTCAGGTGAATATTCTATAATTTTATATTAATTTTAAATAAACCTCAACGGAACACATCATGAATCTTATAAAAGTTTCTTTTCTTATAATATATTTATTTTGTTTCTTCAGTTTTCTTTTGTAAATATGCTTTCTTCTTTTCCTCTATAACCGTTTTAATTTCATCATTCCATATTCTTAATCCTCAATTCTTACAATTTTTCCTTCTTAATCCTAGAACTTCATATGCTGCTTTCTTTAGAGCCCAATCGATGTTGCTCCATTCTTCTTCTATATTATTATTTATTTCTCGCTGTAATATATATTGAGACAATCTATTTGCATACAACTTTCTTGTACTTTCTTTTTGTAATAAATTCACTTTATATGTTTCTTCATTGTAAATTTTTCTTGTTGTTGATTTCCTCCATCTTTCTAATAATTTTATATTACATGTCAAGAGAAAATGATCTGTTCCTATATCGAAACCTCTATATACTCTTACAACATCTGTGACCCAGGGTATCAATTTTCTGTTTAAAAAGAAAATAATCAATAATTGATCTTAATCCTCTAGCCGACCAGGTGTACTTATGTATTTCTTTCTTTCTAAAATAGGTATTAGTAATTCTGTATCCATTAAATATTGCAAATTGTCGAAGTTCTTTTCCACTATCATTTTCTATTGTTTCTCCTTGTGTACCAATTATATCAGGTATAGGATGGCACCCTATTCTTCCATTAAAATCACCTCCAATAACTATATAATTATTTTTATTTATTTTATTCACTACTTTTTTAAGTTCTTTATCATTTTTTTTTCACATTTTTTTTCTTTTTTCCCTTGTTCTGGTGCATATTATTGTCATATATCCTCTTTGTATTTTAAACCTGACAATAATTATTCTTTCTGATATAAAAGTATAGCTATGTATTTTCTTCCTCCAAAATGGGGTCTCTCATTATAGCTACTCCAGCTGATACACGTTTGTTGTCTTTCTACAACCCATGATATACGAGGAGGTGATCTTCTATAATCCTGTGTCCCTTTCAACTTTTTCCTTTGTTTCTGTTAAGAGCATTATATTTGCCCTTTTTCTTTTTCATTTCATGTAAAACTTCTGTCTGTTTATTATTAAACCCTCTTATATTCCATGTTGTCAATAGTAAATTATTCTTTATCATTGTCCTTTTCTTGCCTGGTCCATCATCAGTGTTTCCGTCCGGCTTTCTCCTTCGCTTTTTAGTAATAGAAAATTCATCTGGCCGCCTTACAAGGGCTGCGTAGATATAGTTGGGTGGTGGGATTGCCATCTTACAGCCTCCCAACTTGCTTCAGCTTTGTTTTTAGGGTGCCTTCCCTTAGGTAGATTGCCTTCTCTTCGGCTCTGAGCTCTACCTGCCCATTATAGCCGTCCAATCTGGAACAGACGCTATGCTGATTTGGTTCACCCCGGGTATTTCATTTTCCCGGTACCACCTATATTTAGGAGGCATTCTCCTATCCACCACCTGGGGAGGCGCCCGATGGGGGATCAGCAACCCCTCACGGGGATTTTATTTCATATTAAGTCTAATTTCTTAGTTTTTAATATATAAATGTCAGATGAATACGGTAGTCAACAACCGATACAGAAATATGCTGAAAACATACTTGTATGTCTGTAGATCTGATGTCTAAGTTACCAATCCTACTTCAAGATTAATGCGCATTGCATAAACTCAGTCATGTCAGACTACTTGTAACTTTAGAATAAATTATTTATTCAGGCCAATTGATAAAATGACGTGCGAATCATATGTCAATTGTTAAAAATTGCTTTTAATGTAAAATAGTGTAATTTTAGTTAGCCTTATCTTAAAATATTTACTTCCCCTGTGAACTTAATGTGTATGTCCAGATACAGACCGGTCTATCACATTCTCTACGGCACTCGGCAGTAAGAGGTCTCGGGGTCCATGCTTACAGTTCTCACGGGGACCGTGGTACGCTACAGTCGCACGCATTAGTGTGTCTCTCTCTCCCTCTCTCTCTCTCTCTCTCTCTCTCTCTCTCTCTCTTTCTCCCTCTCTCTCTCTCCCTATCTTTCTCTCCATCTCTCTCTCTTTCTCTCCATCTCTCTTTCTCTCTCTCTCTCTCTCTCTCTCTCTCTCTCTCTCTCTCTCTCTTCTCTCTTCCAGGATAGTAAAAAATATGAATACTGTAAATCTAATAGGTGACTATAGCAGAATATGAATACTGTAAATCTAATAGGTGACTATAGGAGAACCCTTTCACCGGAAACAACAAGTCCTGACGTCGCCATCGTGTCCCCTTGCTACCTAGAACCTTATAGGATGCCTTTAGACGGCTTTGTAATTCTATTGGGGATTCTGTGTCACGTATCAGTTTACATAAATTTAAACAAAAAAAACGCATGTTTATGGTAGCAATACGAGTATATGAACAATTACATCAGCAATGTTTTCAAAATTACTAAATTCTTGAAAAATAAAAACTTTTACGTAAAAATAACTTAAGGTATGTTATGTTCTTGTTGGAACATCTTACTATCATTGCCAAATAACAAAAAAAAACCTTCGTAATCTAATCCAAAGTACCTATTCTAATCTTGCCTACCTAACCTAAGCTAACCTGCCTAATATAATCTCCGATTGAGGGTCTTTCCACTTTTCAGCGGTTGCCCTTTTACCAGCCGGCTGCTGGCCCTTCACATCCACATGTGTCAATCACAGAGGTAGATGATCAACAGCCAGTGTAGGGGTGATATGTGGTTAGCATGTCGAGTCCCCCAGCCTTTATAGCTGGTTCCTCAACCTGGAGCCGCTACTTATTGTAGCCAACCAATTGCCTCGCGATGCTGGGTGGGCACCGGTCCCATACTGGCCGAAATACCATGAGAAAATTTCTTCCCCCATGGAGACTCGAACCAGCGCAAGTCCCGTAGCTCTGCGCCAAGGCTTCATACCTTAACCGCTCGGCTACGGCGCGGGACCCTAATATAATCTAGCTTATCTAATTTGACGAACCTAATCTAATCTGACATATTTAATTTATTCTAAACTACATAATAATTTATCCTACCTAATGTATTGTAACGTACGTGATTTGGCCTACTTACTCTAAGTTAGCCTAACCCTGAATAAGCAATATGGTAGTTGGCTATGACAGAAACGTGAATGAACCTATCGCTAGCACGAATATTATCTGACAAATATTTGATAATTATTGATAAGCATTATTTAGTATTTAGGAGTCTGTTGCAAGACTCATAGACTGATACCTGTCATAAAATAGCCTTTCTATTAAATACCCTCGTTTAATTACTAATTACTTTTGTTTCTGGTCTATTCATGTGTTAGTGAAAGTTCGTCAGTTTTGTGAATATAATATAGTCTGACCAACGGATCTGTGCCCCCGAAAGATATGCGAATTAAACACTAATTAATTTTCTATCTCGATGAATCATTTCCCTCCCTGCATTCCTATCTCTCTCTTTTCTTTCGCCCCACCCCCACTACTCACAATTTTGAGCCTTCTTGCGGGACAGGTTGTTTGCATTTGCAATCCAGTGTTGCCAACTCAACGTGAACACTGTAGCACGGAGTGGTGAAAGAAATATTACTAAGTAAATAATAAAAGCCAATCAGCGTCATTAGACCTATTTAAATATGAAGAAGTAATAATTAACTTTACATTATTCAGTATTCAAGATCCATGGCACTATTTGGAAAAAGTTTGGCAACATCACTATTCGGAAAGTTATCCTGGCTGCTGTTTGACGTGGTGGGAGGGAAGTGTATGGAATGGAGTGAGTACAAGCGTTAACTTTTCTAAGAACGACTGCAGCGCTAAAGGAGCTCAGATCCGTAGGTTTGATAATAGTAGGATAACACTTCGGCGGTTTAGAACCTAATTGATCTAACTCCATTTCTTAAAAACTCTTTTTTTTATCCACGATTCTCTAGCTCCGCTTCTGTATCAGATTCACGTAAACCGAAAATTTGTAAATGATATAGTAAGAAGCGTTGAAACTCATTTAAAACAGTGCTAACTTAATTGAGCTCTTCTGAAAACTGTAAAAATAGAGTTTGAACAATCTGGTTCTAAACTGACCATTAGTGTCAGACATCCCGGAAGCCTGGGATCGATTTCATATCCTATAAATGTTTATACGTAGCGTCTGAAACTTGGCCCATTCAGCCTCGTGAGTCTAGCTGAGTAGCAACTTCTTTTGAGAAGTATCGTAGCGAAATCGGGTTAGGAAAAGTGAGAGATAGCATTTCGCTAACCATTTGACTTCTTTCACTGTCGCCTGCTAATCAGTGATAGCAACCACTGCTGCCGTGTCACAGATTTATGTTGTTATTGTTGTTCAACAACGCTTGAGGAGCCTGGGTCTGAATTGGTGATGGCAATTGATGTGGTTTTGCAGTGTTACGGCAACTGAGTGAGTTAATCAATCGTAGCGCGCTGGGCACATCCCTTCAGATTTCCTGGAGGGGTGAGTTTTAATACATCTCCATTGTTCACTACCACAGTCAATACATATCCTCTGTGTAAGCCATTAAACTAAATTCAAAGGGTTCGCAATGGAATGTGCTAGAAGCAGCCAACATTCTTTTTAAAGTCTTATAATTTATTCATATCCTGGGCACTCGCACTTTTTTTTCTTTAAGTAATATTTGCTACGGCAGTTACGATAATTATATACTGAAATTTTATAAAGTGACTAACTAATTCCCGGCGTGCCTTGTCACGCTTAAATAAATTGTGATTTTTTTGTCATTTTCGTTTCAAGTAAATTCCTACAACTAATACTTTTAAAGCATAATAACAGCTAAACACTTGCCGTACCTGAACGTTTGTATACACACCAAACATGGTGATTTGGTAGTCATATCTTGTTTTTTTTTATTTCAGGTAAACCCCAGCTTCTAATGTTCAGATTTTGCTGAGTTTTGGATAACACCTACCTCAGTTTATTATAATGGTATATATTGATTTTGATTGTGAAACATTGAAAATTGTGACCTCTAGATCGATTTTTTTAAATTTTCGTTTCAGGTGAACTCATACACTTAATGGATTTAAAGCGTAATCACTTGAAAACATGTTTGTACAAATTTTCATAAAGATGGGTAGAGCAGTTTAGATGTCTGTAAGTCACAAGCACACGCAAGCTAAATGTTCATATATAATAAAGATGGTAGTGCCAACGCTGATATATGGAATGAAAACTAGATAATGAAATAACAGAAATTACCATGTTGAAAGGTTATTGCTTGCCAGGTGAAAACTGCCATCATCAGGCAAGAATTAAACTATTTTATTTCCAATGCAACAGAAAAAATAGAAAACGTTAAAAGAAAATGGATCGACCATATTACAATGATGGGAAAATAAAGAATCCTTACAGTCCGACGAGCGGGGTCAGTTGGGAACATGTATTTTTCCTGACTAATGACGCCGCGTTCGAGGCACGGCGTGGTTGAAAAATGTTTAATTGTCAAATTAGTTTAGTTGTAAAATGTTTAATCTCGGGGCCAGGTGAGATGTAAAATTTATAATCGCTAGATTGTGTACCAGATTCCTGCATTAAATTGCAAACGTCTGTGCAGTACATATGTTGATGTTGAGAAGGCATGCAGTACTGTTGATAGCGATTCGTCCGTCGGATGGGTCGTTAAGCCTGGCGGCCCACTTGGTGCTTTTCGATAGTAGGAGACTACTTGTCGGCCGAGTTTCGCCTTCTCTCTTTTTATCATCTTGCCTTATACAACACACTTTACACTACACACACAAAAACATACACTCATCCTATACTCTTATCTGTACACAATATAAGAATGCATCATCATAAGTAATGTCACGAGTGATTTCCAAATCATCGAAAAATTCACGGGTGAGGAGTGAATTTATCTAGAGAGTTTGGAAATCAAGAGTGGCATTTGTTAGAACTATTTAACGAATAAAATTAAGCTGTTTACTCTCAAATAATTATTTAAATATAATTATTTTAAAATATTTATATATTTAATGTAAACGGCGATGTTTGAAAACAAATGAGAAACGATTGGTACGCTTCATTTGCTTCTTTTGTTCAACACTGCAACCAGATCTTATTACTTATTGCCAAAGGATCGGAATATTGTTAGAATGCACCCTAGTGGAAAATTTATAACCAACATTATAGGTATTAACAAGTGAATGATGACAAATCAAGAGCTTCAGAACATTTGAATACTACTACTACTACTACTACTACTACTACTACTACTACTACTACTACTACTACTACTACTACTAGTACTTATAGGTATTAATTAATTTATGGTGTTCTATAATGTAAATAACTTATGTCGATTATATTTTTCTGCCACGTCATTTCCTGGAAAATAATTAGTTTAAGAAATTGCAAACAGTGTTTTTTTTTGTGGTATAATAAATTGCTACAAATGCTCTATCTGTTGACATTTATGCACTATATATACAATCTGGTAGCCGTATTCCTTAGGGGGTCGGTCACTGCAAAATAATGCTATGACCTATTCTGAATGTTAAAAAGGAAGTGCTCTCTTTAATATGATAAACTTTAGTTGATAAATTCGAGGCGAAACACGACTGTGATTGGTTGTAAATAAAACATCATTGAAATGTGATTGGTCGTTGACTCCCATTTGGGGCATAAGTTAAATAGTTATAAGTAATGCCCCGAGTGATTTCCAAATTATCGATATATTCAAGACTCATTTCTTGTGAGTCGTGAATTTATCGATAATTTGCAAATCACTCGTGGCATTTGTTAGGACTGTTTAACGAATAAAATTAAGCTGTTTGCTCACAAATCATTATTTAAATAGTTATTTTAAAATATTTATATATATATTTATATATTTAATGTGAACGGCGATGTTTGAAAAACAAATGAAAAAGATTGGTACGCTTCATTTGCTTCTTTTGTTAATCACTGCAACCAGATCATATTAATTATTGCCAAAGGAACGCAATATTGTAAGAATGCACTCTAGTGGAGAAAAAATAAAACACATCAAATTGTATATTAATTAATTTCTGATGCCCTATGATAATTATATTTTTCTGGAATGTTATTACCTGGGAAAAAATACATTTAAGAAAGTGCAAACAGTGGTTTCTTTTTTTGGCGGTAAAATCAATTGCTACAAATGTTTTCTATATTAACTCCCGCATGCGCTATGTGTTGATATTCGTTCACTATATATATATATATATATATATATATATATATATATATATATATAAATTTGGTAGCCGTATTTCTTAGAGAGTCAGTCACTGCAAAATAATGCTATGGCCTATTCTTACTTACTTAGTTACTTATTAATGTTTTTAGTGTATAATGCTATTGTGTTATTATTTAATTGTAATATTATTATTGTGTTTTCTTTATGTAATTGTAATGTTATTGCTGTTTTTGTTGTTTATTTTTCTTTGCACTAGTACCAATTATTACTTTATTGTAACGGACTGCCAACAGCACGTACAGCTTACTGCCCGTGCGACCCATATTTGTAAATAATATTGTAAATATCTTACTTTTTGTCTAATAAAGTCCTCCTACTACTACTACTACTACTACTACTACTACTACTACTACTACTTACTCACTGGCATTATCGAACCCGTAGGTTCATGACCGCGCGGACATAAGCTCTCCATACATCCGTATCCTGATCTAATGCTTTCCAATCATTCCCTGTATAATTTACTTCCCTCAAATCATACTTAATGTTGTTCTCCCACCTCATTCTTGGTCTACCAACTGGGGCGTTTTCCTTCTGGCTTTCCTACAAGAAGTTTCCATGCACGTCTTTCATTACCCATACGCGCAACATGTCCTGCCCATCGCAGTCTACGAGACTTAACTGTTCTTATTATATCTGGCTTTCTATAAAGACCATGTAGTTCATTGTTATGTGGTCTTCTCCATTCACCTGTCTGTTTATCTCTCTTTGGTCCAAAAATTTTCCTAAGTACTTTATTCTCAAATACTCGTAATCTCCTTTCCTCCCTTAAAGTAAGAGTCCATGTTTCGCACCCATATAATATAACTGGTAGAATAATAGTTTTATATATTTTCAGTTTAACGTTTTTTGAAAGGAGTTGGGACATCAAAAGTCTCTGCAATGCAATAATAGCATGCATTTCCAGAATTGAGCCTATGTTTAATTTCTTTGTGCATCTCATTCCTATTTGTGATTATTGTTCCTAGGTATTTGAATTCAGCCACTTCCTCAAAATTTCCCTGATTTGTCATTAGCTGTCCATTTCCATTATATACTGAATTTCTATGTGTGACCATATATTTAGTTTTATTGATATTTACTTCCAGTCCTAATTTCTTAGTGTTACTCAATAGTGTGTGCGTGTTGGCCTTTAGTATCTCCTCGCTATCGGCCAGTAGTACTACATCATCAGCATAAACTAACAGCTTATTAATACCATTCAGTTGTAAGCCTTCCTCATTCTCTAAAGATTTAATGGCATGTTCTAGTACAAAATTAAATAGTAGAGGAGAAAGTGCATCTCCTTGCTTCAACCCATTCTGGATTTCAAAAGTGTCTGATAACTGTTTGCCTACACGCACCCTACTCTTTGTGCCATTTAGACACATTGGTATAAGACTAACTAAGTTTTTAGGAATTCCGAACTCCAGCAGGATACTATATAACTTCTCCCTCTTAATTGAATCATATGCTTTTTTGAAGTCTATATATAGTTGATGTACAGTACCATTATATTCCCATTTCTTTTCTAAAATCTGTCTTATACTAAAAATCTGATCTGTTGTTCTTCTAAATGCACATTGATGATCTCCTAGAATGTCATCAATATAGGGAGTAAGCCTGCTTACTAATATATTTGTTCGAATTTTGTACGAAGTTGAAAGTAATGAGATGCCCCTGTAGTTTGTTGCAATCAGTTTTATTCTCCTTTCTTATAAATTGGTACGATAATTGATTCCTTCCATTCATCTGGAAGAGCTTCTTTTTCCCAAATCATACTAAGCAACCAGCGTATCTTGTCCATCAATTTTCCTCCTCCTGATTTTATCAGTTCTGCTGGGATCTCATCTGAACCTGATGCTTTATACATCTTCAATTTTCCAATTGCTATTTCAACTATTCAGAATGTTAAAAAAGGAGGTGCTTTCTTTATTATGATAAACTTTAGTTGGTAAATTCTAGGCGAACACAACTGTGATTGGTTGTAAATATAAAATCATTGAAACGTGATTGGTCATGGACTCCCATTTTGGGGCATGAGTCTATGTAAACTGGTCCATTAAATTGAAAATAGACAACATTGACGCCATCTTAAAGGCGTAAAAAGAAGTGGAGGCCTTAGAACAAACACACATGTTATTATTAAACTATAAACCAGAGGTAAACAAAATTGTAGGAAGACCTGCAACAAAATGGGAAGATTTCTTTAAAACTTCCTGAGTTCCGAACAGCGCAACAGGCCTAAACCATATTGATGATATGGATATAGGCCTACTATATTTTGTGATTCCAAAGTAGCTATTGCTACCGCAGACGGTATCACCTCGTTCCTGGTGGACTAGTGATTATCATGATCGTCTTTCATTCCGTGATTTGCGGGATCAAATCCGGTCGGAATTGATGAATTTTGTTCAGGTCGTTAGAATTCTTAGTTATGGCTTCCTTTGGAACGGAAATAAAGCCCGTGTCTTAGATTTATGGATGTAAATGAACCTCAAGCCTGAAACAGATTTGAATTGCGATGCTAATGACTTGAGATGTTAAAGAACATCGGTAAACATAATACTTTCTACCTACAAGCAGTATTTTACTTGAAATAAGATTATTGGAAATTCTATTTCCAGCACACTGTGGTTTATCTAGAAATGAAACTGTTGATTATCCAAAGAAGATTGAGTTTTGTACATAAACCTTCATCAGATTTGCCTTTCATAATAGCTAAGAGATTACTCACTTCGGAATTTAAAATTACAAATTTTCCAGTTATTGTAATAAAGATTCAGGAAAAAATGTGAGAGTGCCTCAAAAACAATTATTTAAAATCCCTGGACATCCAAGTAAAAGTACTGTTGCAGCTTTTATATTGACCAGAGTATTGATAACTTGTCAGAACAGTTTCACATAAAAACTGAAATTATCTCTTCCTCAATGTGCCCTTATATAATCTAAACAAGAGATAGGTAAGGACCATCTTCGCCAATATCCAGCCTCTTCGTTTAAATCTACAGTATCTGGAAAATAGTATTATTGGGTTTGGAATAATTTCTCATTTTATTTGTCATGAGGGTGGTAAAAATGGAAGCCTTTGGAAATTTCAAGAGAACTAATGTCAGCATTGTAAAGTATTCGTAATTAATAAACAACAATATTCATCATCATCATCAATAACAATCAGGGATTAGGCCATTGGTCCCTCATCGCTTCTTAGGTCGTCCTGGGTCTCTTCGCCCTGTAGGTATGTAGTTGAATAACTTCAGTAGTAGTCTATTGTTTGGCATTCTACGGAGGTGTTCATGCCAGTTATGTTGGTATACTTCGATGGTTTCAGTTATTGCTGGTGTGTTGAGAGCTTTACGGATATCTTCATTTCGCATGTGGTCATAAATCGTATAACCCGCTAAAGGTCTTAATAATTTCATTTCTACAGCTAACAACAATATTATAAGACAAAAATTATACGTGATTTGTGAACGTTGAAATCACATACAGAATGAAAAAAAAACACTCGGTACACTTTGAGAGCTTGTTCAGGGATTTACGTATGCTAATTATAGTTCTATAAAATTATAGAAAGCTATGTTTGTAATAAAAATAATAATTCGAAAAAATTATATTAATTTGAACGTCTTCAGCATTATCTTCTTCCAAAGACAGTGCCTTGCCACTGAAACCATTGTCTCTTGTTTCCACTACCTGTTCCATTTAACGAGAAGCTAGTTTTGGAATCCCGTAAGTTCTGATATTTTACAAATAGTCTTACTTGTACACTCCCTCCATGGTATCTTTACCTTGTCGTGGTGGAGTGGCTTGCGTGCTTAAATGATCCTGAGAGCTATGCCGGCGGTAGCATTGCTGCCGATAGGGTTACCCATGCCGGACTGGTCGAAGGTGATAAGCCAGACGAAAAAAGTACCTTGGGCGAAAGAGTGACGATCTTTCACCGTAAAAATACAACCGTCAAGAAATGCGGACATGGGTTCAACTGGGGTAAAATTTTCCGGTGGTCAAATAGTCCCTCATTCGGTTCTCCGGGCGGGGACTACTTCAGGGAACCCATGCCAAAGGCTCAAACACAGGGACATGTTCCTAGGAACATGGAATGTTAGGACTTTATACAATAGCGGGGCACTAGAGATATTAACGCGGGAATTAGATAAACCGCCCTTGGATATAGTCGCTTTACAGGAAGTTAGGTGGCCAGGAGAAGGTAGTCAGGAATAAGGAAGCTTTGCGTTATACTACGGGGGTGCAGAAAGACCTGCATTTGGAACGGGTTTTTAGTCAGAAGGAGGATCTTATCCGCTATCCGAGATATTAAGTTTGTTAGTGATAGGATATCATACATAATTCTAAAGGGTAAACGACATGATTTTATAATTGTAAATGTACATGCTCCCACCGAAGATAAAGATGACAAGATCAAGGATGAGTTCTATGAAGAATTAGAATGCTTATTTGATAGCCTTTCACGATATCATATGAAAATTGTCTTAGGAGATTTTAATGCAAAAGTGGGGCGGGAAGATATATTCAAACCAACAATAGGCAAATTCAGTCTTCATGAAGATAGTAACGACAATGGCGTTAGATTAGTCACATTTGCCACATCGAAGAATCTCATTGTTAAGAGCACAACATTTCAGCATAAGGATATTCATAAATACACCTGGACGTCCCCAGATGGAGAAACTTGGAACCAGATAGATCATGTATTAGTGGATAAACGCTGGCACAGTAGCATCATTGATGTTAGATCAGTTAGAGGGACAGACTGCAATTCGGATCATCATCTGGTCAGAGTGAAAATCAGACAACGGCTATCGCTTATGAGAGGAACGAACGCTAATGATGATTCTGTAAAATATGAATTAAAAAACTTGAAAAATGATGAAATGCGACAAGAATACCAAATCAAAATTGCTAATAGATTTGAAGTACTGGAATCTTCAGATGACAATGTGGCAAACGAAGAAGAAACTGATATAAATAAAGAATGGGAGGCTATAAGAGATACTATTAAATTGTCAGCATCAGAAAGCATTGGTTGTTTAAAAAAGAGGCAAAACAAGAAATGGTTTGATGAGGAATGTGCCGACATTGTAAAGAAAAGAAAGCTAGCAAAAATTAAATGGTTACACGAGCCAAATGAGGTAAATTTAGAGCAATTGGGTAGTGTTAGACGGGAAACCACCAAGTTACTAAAGAGTAAAAAGAGGGAATATTTGAGAGAGAAGATTAATGATCTTGAAATGAATGCAAAAAATAGGAACATTAGAGAATTATATCAGGGAATTAGTATAGAGAAGAAAGGGTTTCAGGCTAGAACAAACATAATTCGGAATGAAAATGGGGATATGATTGCAGATTCTAGGAGTATATTAAATAGATGGAAAGGTTACTTTAATCAGCTATTAAATGTACATACAGAACAGGACATTGAGGAGGATAATTTACAGACAGCAGAAATGCTAGTCGCAGAGCCAAGTGCATTAGAGGTTGAAATGGCGATTGAAAAATTGAAGATGTATAAAGCATCAGGTTCAGATGAGATCCCAGCAGAGAACTGATAAAATCAGGGGGAGAAAAATTGATGGACAAGATACGCTGGTTGCTTAGTAAGATTTGGGAAAAAGAAGCTCTTCCAGATGAATGGAAGGAATCAATTATCATACCAATTTATAAGAAAGGAGATAAAACAGATTGCAACAACTACAGGGGCATCTCATTACTTTCAACTTCGTACAAAATTCTAACAAATATATTAGTAAGCAGACTTACTCCCTATATTGATGACATTCTAGGAGATCATCAATGTGCATTTAGAAGAAACAGGTCTACAACAGATCAGATTTTCAGTTTAAGACAGATGTTAGAGAAAGAAATGGGAATATAATGGTACTGTACATCAACTATATGTAGACTTCAAAAAAGCATATGATTCAATTAAGAGGGAGAAGTTATATAGTATCCTGCTGGAGTTCGGAATTCCTAAAAAGTTAGTTAGACTTATACGAATGTGTCTAAATGGCTCAAAGAGTAGGGTGCGTGTAGGCAAACAGTTTTCAGACACTTTTGAAATCCAGAATGGGTTGAAGCAAGGAGATGCACTATCTCCTTTACTATTTAATTTTGTACTAGAGCATGCCATTAAATCTTTAGAGAATGAGGAAGGCTTACAACTCAATGGTATTAATAAGCTGTTAGTTTATGCTGATGATGTAGTACTACTGGCCGATAGCGAGGAGATACTAAAGGCCAACACGCACACACTATTGAGTAACACTAAGAAATTAGGACTGGAAATAAATATCAGTAAAACTAAATATATGGTCACACGTAGAAATTCAGTATATAATGGAAGTGGACAGCTAATGACAAATGAGGGAAATTTTGAGGAAGTGGCTGAATTCAAATACCTAGGAACAATAATCACAAATAGGAATGAGATGCAAAAAGAAATTAAACATAGGCTCAATTCTGGAAATGCATGCTATTATGCATTGCAGAGACTTTTGATGTCCCAACTCCTTTCAAAAAACGTTAAGCTGAAAAAATATAAAACTATTATTCTACCAGTTATATTATATGGATGCGAAACCTGGACTCTTACTTTAAGGGAGGAAAGGAGATTACGAGTATTTGAGAATAAAGTTCTTAGGAAAGTTTTTGGATCAAAGAGAGATGAACAGACAGGTGAATGGAGAAGACTACATAACAATGAACTACATGGTCTTTATAGGAAGCCAGATATAATAAGAACAGTTAAGTCTCGTAGACTGCGATGGGCAGGACATGTTGCACGTATGGGGAATGAGAGACGTGCATGGAAACTTCTTGTAGGAAAGCCAGAGGGAAAACGTCCAGTTGGTAGACCAAGAATGAGGTGGGAGAACAACATTAACTATGATTTGAGGGAAGTAGATTATACAGGGAATGATTGGAAAGCATTAGCTCAGGATAGGGATGTATGGAGAGCTTATGTCCGCGCGGCCATGAACCTTCGGGTTCGATAGTGCCAGTGAGTTAGTTAGTTAGTTCTTACTTGTACACTAAGATCTGGAACTGGTTTTCTATCGTCAACATTACCTTTTGTCGGCATAAGCGCTTGAATTTCGCCCTTTTCATTGACTACTATATGCAATTTGAAACCATAAAACTAGTCATAAGAGCTCTTGCTTAATTTTGCAATTCCAGCAAAAACTTTACTATAAGGTGAGAGGTTAAATTGAATTATTACTAGATATTGATTTATTGATACAGACTCTCTAAAAGGATGGACGGTTGTTATGTGGTCCATTTGTAAATAATTACCTTTTGTATTATGTTTTAAAGTGTTACTACTACTACTAGCTAAAGAAAGTTGTGACCTAATAAAACAAATCAATAATACACTCATACACTCAGATAAATTATTAAATTTAAAACATGAGCAAACAACACGTATCGAATGGTATAAAGAACAGAGTCCTGGAGCAACCATTACATGTCAGAAAAGAACAAACAGCAATAGGAAGATCAAATCTAGACACACAGAACACATGAAAATAGCTGTAATTCAAAAGATATTAGCATATATGCAATTGCAACGCGGAATATAGTTCTAATCCCATCGTACATAAACCTACAATCAGCCGTCGGAAGTTATCAGCAATGCGAGCTCATAAACAAGGTGTAAGTGTCCTAGGAACAAGTAGAAGAATACGATATGTTAGTCCTTTATGCGCTGATTCATCAGATTGTGATTCGGCTTTTTGCAAAAAGCTCAGGAGTTTCCTGGGAAAGTTTTAGGCTATAAGGGAGTTGTAATACTCAACCCCTTCTCTCTTAAAAATCACGCTTTGTAGACAAAAACTTGTTTTCCGGAACTTTTTGGACACTTAAATGGCTTACGCTGCCTAAACCATAACATATACACCAAAATAATGTACAGAGAATTAAATATCTCAAAAAATCTTACAGTCCGCGACAGCATATGTCTATCTTTTACGGATAACTCACAATAAACATTTTTATCTTTCAGCTCATTGATTCCAAGAAGTTCCGGATGACTAGATTCCCGGGCAAACGTAGCAGCGCACGCGGGTATTCTTTTACAGATAACTCTCAATAACCATTTTTGTCTTTCAGTTCATTTTTGCCAAGTAGACAGGGATAAGCAGATTCCTGGGCAACGCTGGGTAATCAGCACGGGGTATCTAAAAATAATTACGATATAAATGTATAATTATTTTTATTTTTACTTATTCAACCAAACATAAAAACACATTTCATTTATTTAGGCGTAGGAGCGCACGCCGGGATTAGCTAGTGGACAATATACAGCTGGCCTACAATATATATTTGTTGAGAATTGAGACAAAATTAATAATGTAGCCTATATGTGTTGTGGAGAAAAGATTAGAGATGTTTTAATACTGTAATATATATATATATATATATATATATATATATATATATATATAAAATATTCTCTTTAATTTGCTTACTTATAGTCAGCTACTAGATGGCAGTGAAGACCGAGTTCTCGCGACATCTAGTAATAATGGAGAATATAATAATAATAATAATAATAATAATAATAATAATAATAATAATAATAATAATAATAATAATAATAATAATAGCTTTATTTTACCTGGCAGAGTTAAGGCCTTAAGGCCTTGTCTACCACTCAACCAGGTTTAAAAAAAAATACAAAAGAAAAGTCTTAAATCTAAATTACAATATATATATATATATATATATATAAACGATTACAAGTTATGAATACAATACAATTAATATTTATAATGTATTTTGATTTACTCTAAATTTAACGAATTAAATATATAATATGTACAAGATATATAAAAAAACGAGGAAAAGATTAATGACATAGTATAAAATTAAATAAATAGAGAAAAATTAATTATTAGACAACAGGTAACTGTATAAGCGTGACTTAAAGGTGCCAAGTGTGCGGCAACCCCTGATAATTTGAGGAAGGAGATTCCAGGAGCGGGCGGAGGCTACTGTGAAGGAAGTAGAATAGGAGGAAGTGCTATAATACATATATAAGAAAAATAAGTGTTTGAATTGGATTCGCCTGGTGGTGTAATGGATATCACGCTGAGGTACAGACTCAGAGTTCCGGGTTCGAATTCCGTCCAGGCATTTATTTTTTTTATCATACCATATATATATCCATCCATCCATAGTAATTCTGCCCGAGGGCAAGTCCTTCACTACAATCATAGCATTTTCATGCTATGCTTTGCAGTTTTACTAGGGATTTATAGGTATGGTACCTTCCTGTTGCATTCCACACCGATGAACAATGATTACTACTTCTTCTATCTTGCGTTTAGTTAGAATTGTTTGTGGCCGACCAGTACGCACATCATCTTCCAAACTGTCTCTTACTTACAAAAAAACTTCGGTGCCACCCAAACACAACACTGCGGTTCACCGTAAACTTGCTGCATCATTTGAAACGTTTCGGCAGCGATCTTGCCTAATTTATGACAGAACTTGTTGTTGCTCTAACTGTGACATCTCGAGTTCCGACATGCGCATTCGATTCACCGTCACAACAAAGACCGTAGTTCTGCTTGCAGTGCATGCACTCAAATGTCTCTTGCTGGGACGAGAGACTTAACTGAGAAGGTAGGCCTACCATACCACGGCTCCACCTCTGCGCTATAGAGCACCACAGCGCCACTATGTGCTCAGTCTCAAAACTTAATGACTGTACCACGTATTTTAAACTTTCTTTGCCAAGCCATTTACGTAATCTAACTATAAGTTATTGTTTTTGTTATTATTATTATTATTATTATTACTATTATTATTATTACTATTTTTCTTTCTTTCCCTTGTCAACTTTAAATTGTGCAGTCCATAATTAACTATTATGTATAATTTACCATAATTCTTATTGTATGTATAATTTAACACTGGTGAAGTGGAAGAGAAGACCTTATGGTCTTAACTCCATCAGGTAAAATAAATGAATAAGATAGCCTAATTTATATAATATTAGGTTATACTCGACTTGTGCTGCTACGCCTAAATGTGTTTTATTTTTATTAAATAATTAAAAAGAAAGATAATTTAAAAAATTACCTTAATTCTATCTAAATATCCTGTACGTTGAGTTGTGAAACATTTTTAAATATTCGTTTCCGGTGAACTCCTATAACTAATTGTTTTAGAGCATATATTCGTCGTGTCTCAAAACCTATGTGTACAAAGGTATAAGGCCTACAGTGCGAAGAACCAAACATGGCGGTTACTAGAGACAATTTTAAATTTCGATTTCAGTCGGATTTTGCAGATTTTTTTTTAAAATACCTACCTGAGTTTCATTGTGAAAATATCGAAAATTGCGACAACTAGAGCGATTTTAAAATGTTCGTATCAGGTGAAGTCCTACACCTAATGGTTATAGAGCATAATAGATGCCGACTAAACACTCACCTTACCTGAAAACCTTTAAATAGACATTTATGAAGTTCAGTTGAGCTGTTTTTTAGTTTTCCGGGCACAAACATACGCAAAATGAATTTTTATGCTTAAAGATTAGGTCAAAATTCAAAATTTAATATCTTAACAAATACAATATTCACATGTACATAACTTATTCAACTACTGCTTCAAAACAACATCCCTAAGTATGTTCACAATAAACTTCTCATAATGAATGTTGAAGTTATTAGAACTATTTCAAGTTCTATCGGACTATTTTTGGAGTTTTACAACTGCTGCCGTCTTCCCTTGCCAAACCTCCAAAGCCTACGATTTTGGGCATGCTTTCCTTCCATGTTAACTTTGGTCTCCCTCTTTTCTTCTTTCTGCTTCGTTGCCATTGATACAGTAGTTTCGGCCATCGCTCATCTTCCATTCTTAAAATATGTCCTAACAAATTTTAATTCCTTCTCCTCCAAGTTGAAATACAGATATAAGTAACGTATTCTGAATATATGTCAGAAACATTAATTCTTATGTAAACTTAAAACTTATGAATATGTTTATATTACTCTTGTCCATATGATTTCTATTGATTGCCTTGTCTTTTAAACTTACATGATTTATTCATATGTGGCAAAATTTGTATACATTTTTGTGAATATTACGGTATGTGGTAGTACTTAATTTTCCGGTTTCTTTTATTTTTATGTGAAGTGGTATGGAATAAATAGTTTTGTGAAGAAATGTATTGATCTACAATTTAAAGTAATAATGTTTGTAAGTAAATAGTGTATGTTTTGTAAATGTGTACATGTTGCAACACTTAATTAAAGCGAGGAGTTAAAGAACAACAGACACCTGGCAACTTGTGTGGGGGCGCTCCTGCGGCGCGGAGGCGAACATCAGCTGTTGCCCATATACATCCCCAGGGTTCATTGCCACAACTCCTACTCTACTCGTGTCAGGCCTACATTATCTGCTACGTCAATTATCTCTATTTATATTACCCTCCATACAAATACAGCCTTAGACACGCAATTTGACCTCGGTCAAAGGCTCATTTCATGGAACGTTATATACCCGATAAGAGATTTAAGTATCGATTGCATGGATTCCACATATTGGTTCGACCTATCGTTGCTCCCATAAATATTTGATTGTTCAGCTATTAAACTTTTATTTCATCCTAACTCAGCATAAAAGGACAAAAATTGTAATTGAATAAACAAGCAAATTGAATAAATGAGCAAGTAACTTGTTTTAACTATCTGAGATGCATGATATCGTTCGTACCTGCAAAATTTGGATATGGAGAAGAAATTTGGGAAATTTCAACAGATGTGTGGTTCAATAAGAAGATATTTGATAAATACTGTAAGACCACCCCAAGGGAAACTCAATTGAAATTTTACAAAACAGTAGCCGTTCCAACGTTAACATACGGGTCTGAGACTTGGCTTTTAACGATCTCTGATAAACATAAAATTCAGACAATAGAAATGATATTTCTGAGATCCGTTGCCGATGTGTCTTTAAGAGATCAAAATAGAAGTCAAGACATCAGAGATTAATTGGAAATATATAATATAAACGAGAGAATATACAGAAATACATTTAATTGGTTTGAACATGTACAAAGAACGTCAATCATTTATCAAAATAGATGCTTCGTTATAAACCTCAAGGACGAAGAAATGTAGGAAGAACAAAACGACCTGTAGCACATTGTGCATCGGGGAGCGGAACGGGCCAACAGGCCCATACCTTGAAGATAATGATAATGATGATGATTATGATGTTACGTAATATTTCACACGATTTTGCAAAATGCTTGAAAATGGAACATTATAGCACCATATACTAAAAACAAGACTCAGAATTCGACAACACTTGAATAATCCGTGGCAAACTTGATTGATCTGTTTTACACGTAAACAAGCAAAGGTAATCAACAGAAATTATATGGACACAATCATTACGAAGGCTGTTAAATAAACATTGATCATTATTTGATGTTCGTTGCCTCTAGTTCCGAGGGACGCGGGTTCAAACCCAATCATGGTCTATGGATTTTTTAGGATAGAAAATTCCACGAAACAAATCCTCTAGGAGAAAATTAACCGTGGGTCACGAGTCTGAAGATTTTCAAGTTTCCAAAAGAATCACAAGCCTGAATAAAAAAGGCCTCTATGCAAAATTTACTGGCCGTTCTCCCCTTTCAGTAATACCTTATTTATTCAATAGACACTCACTGACAACTATAGGTAAATGAAGGTAACTTAATTATCTTGGTCAATAAGTTCTCATTAGGAAGCACTTTAATCCCGCCACAGGGAAGGAAAGGACTTAAGAAGAAGAATTATTTGTGCAGCTATAATTTAACATTTAAAAATTTTGTTTTTTTACGATATTTGTTAGCTTAACGCGTCGTGCAACTTGGTACAAGTTTCATTCCATCCCTCCCGGTTCCTGTCTGTGAGTGATGTGCACTTGAGACATGCCCAGTATCCACTACTACTACAATGGCTGTGATCCAGAGTTTCGTTCATAAGTAATCACTGCATCATGACTATCCTGAGAGCAAACGTCAAAGCTCTGTGTTGAAATATCCTTTATCACCAACCCAAACAAAATGAAAAGTGGTTTCTTCTGCTAAAAAAGTTATGGACATCTAATTTTTTATATTCAAGGAGTGGTTTATCACCTAGTGGTGCCTTTCACACACAGCAGCAACTGAGCAGTACTATAGAGATGATATTATAAGGCCATATCAGATGTAAAAGGCCACATTTTGTGCAACAAGTGGATGCTGTACCGCGAAAATGGGAGGCCGCATATTCAAAATCAAAAGTGCAGAGGAAAAAAAAAAAAAGGTAGCATAAGTCATTTTTCCATGAAACATAAAAACAAATTTTTAATTGTAAAACGAACTTGCTTCTTTAGTTGTATACGAAACGTTTAAGGTAGGCTAAATAAACCTATACGTAAACCTATTTATTCTATTATTTCGCACTTATAAAAAGCAGTCCGTTTTTTTCGGGATAATCTAATTGCAGCTCAATCTCTATTTCGACAAAGAAAAGTCACTTACCTGCTTCTTTCTGTATCCTCTTCAAATATTATTTCTCAATATCAAGATAAGTGCGTCCCCATCCTGCCTATAGTCCTGATATAGCTCCGTGCGACTTACTTCTATTCCCCAAGCAGAAAAAACGCCTTCTCCGGAGGCGTTTTTCTCTTCAGAAGCAGTAGTAAAGGCTGCGAAAAAGCTGTCAAAAGAGGGTTTCAGCTTGTCTTTGCGGACTAACAAAAGCGCTAAGACAAGTGCATTACATCGAAAGGAGACCACTTTGAGAATGACTGTCAAAATTATGAAGATGAGTAAATATATGTTGGCAAAAACAAATAGTGCCAAATAAACTGATAATTGTTCATAGAACAGCCTTCGTAAATTAATATCGTGACTCCAGTGACTAAAAGTGATCTACAGTGGGTAATTGGTCAATTTATTTACTTACTTTTCTTAAATTGTTAAAGTATTTCCTTCGGGCCACTATTTCCACGGTAAACTTTTCTCTTGCGAAATTACGAACTATTGAATGATTATCGATACGTACTTCTGATACTGGTTTCATGTATTAATAAATTCATTTAGGCATTTTGTTGTTTCTTTTATTTTCCCTCCGGATCAATTTAACTTTCTGTGTATTCTCCACAACTGCATTTGTAATTTTTATTTCTTCTGTTATTTCTTTCGTTTTTGGAGCCATTTAACTCGTTTGTGTATTCTACACAACTGCATTAATAATTTTGAGTTCTTCTGTTATTTCTTTCGTTTTCGGACCCATTTAACTGGTTTGAGTATTCTGCTCCACTGTACTGTTTACACTGTTGGAGTTGGTACGTGTACGTTGTGATTTCTTTCTTTCTTTATAAAGGAAGGGAGAGGGTTTTTACACTCTTTACTCGTAGAATAATAGCTAAACTTTTATGCTGTATTAATTTTCATGGCTCATGTATCATGGCAATGTAACTACGTTTCTATATTAATGTTAAACGCACAATGAAACACATGATTTTTTTTGTCCAGTGCCATCAGATTGGCTTTTATGACATTTCTGGTTTTCTCCCCTGGCATTGGCAGAATTGTAACCCATCTTAAGTTTCGGCACCTGGAAGGCGGAGTTAGCCGATGATATTGCACCTGCTTACCATTTTCTCTTTTGGTACCGTGCATTTTTATTATGGTTTCCTAGTCTATGGCTGGGCCCATTACATAGACTTAATGTAATTTCTCTATATCTAACTTATAATATATTAATATTATGCTCTACAGATTCTTGAAACAAATGCACTAATGGAATTATTATTATTATATTATTATTATTATTATTATTATTATTATTATTATTATATTACATAAACATGAGCGCTAAAGTCTGAGGATTTATGGAACACGCAAAATTTCATGGTCTAAAATGTTTGTCCTTACATGAATAATTAATCAGGAACAACAAATTAAGTTTAACAAAATAAGAACATGTATGTAATTAAAAAAAATAAATAACAAATACATTTAAAAATAATAAAATAAGCTGTGAGATACAATCACAATAAAATACTAAATATAATGAATTAAAATAAAACTAAATAACTAAAAATATAATAACATATATGCAATATCGTACACGCTGTAGTTAATTAAACTGGAACGTATACTTTCTTCCATAGATGTTTATTCATAACAAAAATTTAATCATTAGCCCTTGGGATCTGACTTCATATCCCAAACCATGTAAACTCAACGAAACTACAATTGAAGACTGTTAAAAGTTGCTGTCTTTCGAGTCCGGATGTAAACATTTCGCGCAATTCTTATTGCGTCGTTATGTCACTACAAGGAAGGAGGAATGGAAAATAGGAACTAGGAATGGGCACAGAACAATAAATGTATAGCAGAGTCAACCATATGTACTGTGCAAAAGCGTATGTTTCCTCTATGTTGCCCTGACTTTCCTGTGTTTTTTGTGTTGTTGTGATCTGTGTCTCCTTCTCCTTCCTGAACGTACCCTTCCCCAACCCTCTCTGCGCGCTTGTCTTGCGCGAGAGAGGATGTCCGTCCTCGCGACACGAGGAAGTCATTCAGTCTTCTTCGAGGTTTTCTACCCTTAGTTTGGCGAGGGTTTCCGAGTTGCGGATTCCTCGGCCACGACCAGATCTACCTTTATTTATATTTGTAGGCTGTAAATAAGCATTTTATAAGTTGAGTATGAATGAATATTGTATGTTGGAGTTAATTATGTCGCATGATTTATATTTGTAATATTGAGGAAGACCAGTTTAAGATATGTTTTCTTCTCATTATTATTATTCTTCTTTCTATTTTGCTTACAGCCATAGTTATTGTTAATTTATTTACTTTATTTCATGACTATGTCAAATATACTAATTTTAGTTAAACTGTTTTGGTAATTCTCTAGTGGCAAGAGCACCTTCCTACACGAGTTCAGTTAGAGTACGTAGTTTACTTTCCCCTAGAAGCCTCACTCATGATTGGAATTAGAATAACTGTAATAGCATTGATAGATTAGATAAGTAATTAAGTCAATGTGTTTAAGATGTTAATGCTAGCAGATGCTAAGATAAGGAAATGAAACACGTCTATGTAAATTCGGGCCCAGAGCGTAGACTCTCTGCTTTGATATATTATGTTCGGTATTCATTATCGGTTCTCATTTATTTGTCGTGATCTTGACTTAGTGTATTTATGATATTAAAAGTTTAAGGTCATTATGAAAGCTATAATCGTATATCTCAGAAGTTATGATATATGCCCACGGAGCTTAAGTGTTGTAATTAGAGAATTGTTATTATATCTCAACGAAGGGCATGATTTGGGCAATATGTAATAGCGGAAAATAATAAACAAAATCGACATAGATCCGACACCATATCTACTACTGTTCAGTAACAAAAAAGTAATAGAAGAAATGAAGGGCCAGGAGATTCCTTAACTTAAATTTCATACCATGGGCAACTACAGAAATGATTCCCTTAAAGGAAAAATACATTTGTAGTCTAATGAAGATAAACGTCTCTGGATGTTGTGTTCTAAACATAGAATGTCTCAGCACTGATGTAACTGCTCCAATGCCTAAGCCCTAATCACAAGTTTATAAAACAGAAAATAATAATAATATAAATACTTTACAAATATAAGGCTCAATAAATAATATTTTAAAACCACATCTTATACAAAAACATTCAAGAGTCAAATTATATAAAATCCTCGCCCTCCCGACTTCCCTGTATGGAAGTGAAATCTGGGTTCTGAAAAAGAAAGGCGTCAACAGATTAAGAGCAGCAGAAATAAGATTTATGCTCCGAACTGCTGGATATACTCTACTTGACCATCAGAGGAATGAAGATTTTTATAGGAACTCCACATGCAACCCTTAGAAGAAAGATATCCACCTACAGACACAGATGGCTGCAACATGTATTCCAAATGTCACCAACTAGTAGGATTCCCAATGCAGTTCTTCGGTAACGCCCACGAGGACGATGACGACCTGAACGATCACAAAAAAGACTTTTGGACTCTGTCTAGTTGAGACCGAAACAGGTCAACATTGGCCTATATTTATGTATAGTGTATGATGATGATATTGTATAATAAAGTAAACCCTCGTGTCCGGATTAATACCAGATTGAGGAATGAGATGAAGCCCTATTATTAAAGGGCTGTTATGTACGAGGATGCCGGCTGGCCAGGCCTTTCCTATCATTACAGGGCAGATAACATTAAATTCAATTAAATGGATGGTATGATTATAAAGAAGTGCTGGAATGATTTTCTTTGTGCAGGAAAAAACAAGAGAAATAATCTCCCAATAAAACAACTGATCTGACTCCGCGCCACCACCAACCCCATGTGGAGTGACCTATACTCGAACTGAGGATCCAGAAATGGATGCCAATTGTCTGACCACTTGAATGACGAAGCCGCCAACATTCTGTAATCTAATGTGAAATGTACATTAATATTAATGTTTTAAATTTGTTTTGATAAAGAGCAGCAACATGTACTACTAATTACCTTATATTAAAGAGAAACTGTATATTCCTTTGTTGTGCCCGTGTGTATCAGGCATTCTCATAATCAGAACCTGGAACTCCAGGGTTTAACAGATCTAGAAGACATTTGGCCTTTGAAGTCGTGTGCTGCCCTCATATCCAATTGTGTCAATTACAAAGGCGAACTATAATCTAGCCATTATATAAGTGACTTATGGTCAGCATATCAGTCCTCCAACCGATAACGTTGGTTTTCTTAATCTGGAGACCCTGCTCGTTGTAGCTTCCCAAATTCCTCTTGATACTGAGTAGACACATGGCCCATATTGCCCTAAATTCCAGAGAAAATATCTTCCCCGTGAACACTTAAACCATAGCAAATCCCGTACCTCTTAGCCAAGGCATGATACACATACCACTCAGCTATGGCTTAGGACATCACAAATAAACATAATGAAATGTACAGTATAATTCAATTAAAAATTCAAAGATAAAGCATTATAATAACTGTTAATCTAATTTTAAAAATATAAAAGGACTATGGCACGAATGGAGAATGAAATATGTGCATGGAAGCTTCTTGTAGGAAAACCAGAGAGAAAATGCCCAGTTGGTAGACCAAGAATCAGATGGGAGAATAACATTAATTATGATTTGAGGAAGTAGATTATACAGGAAATATTGGAAAATATTAGCTCAGGATATGTCCGCGCGGCCATGAACCTACCTGTTCGATAGTGCCAGTGAGTTAGTTAGTTATAAAAAAATATAATAAAATGTACTAACATGTGCAAGAACAAACTTTAATTTAATCCCAAGTAATATAACTAACTGTAAATATAATATTTCATACTTCCGCAAACTATACTCATATCCATTATAGAAGAAAATGTACTCTCTTACTCCGCTATTCAGAATTATACATACCTCTTCACTGCGCTATTTATCTTCTCGCTTTCATCTTCCATCCTCCATTCACAATTTGAGTACACGGTCGCGCCAGGATCTGCTACTTGACATCCCACATCACAGAAACTCCCACAATTCTGATTCCTGTGCTGTATCCCCTGCTATAGAATTCGAAACCATAAGATAGAGACTGCCGCAAAAATTGGTTTATTTTTAAAAAATATTACTTATTTCACTTTTATAATATTGGTTCTCTCAATAGATTAATTGGTAGTCCTGTTATTTTTGTTCTCTTAAAATTAAAATCCGAATTTCTACGTAATTATATATATATGTATATATCCCTAAGTATGTATCGTCTAAGTATGTATCAGTCCTGTTATTTTTGTTCTCTTAAAATTAAAATCCGAATTTCTACGTAATATATATATATGTATATATTCCTAAGTATGTATCAGTCTCTGAACTTAAAATGTTAACGAATTAGGCTGCTAGGAACATTATATTTAATGTTCATGTTACATATTTTACATATTCCGGTCAATACTACATATTTTAAACATAATTACATATATCTACACATTATGTCAAATGATTAATTGAAATCGGACTTCCATCTGCATAAGTTTTCATCAATGACGTTGTGTGATGTCGAACAATCATTTTTACAATATTAATCAAAAATAATTTATTCACGTAGACTTTCACAGCCGGAGTTGCTATGATGATCTTGAAGAAGATTTTCGGGCTGTAGGCCTTGGTCGTGAGGCTTGTAGTTCCCCGACATTTCGCCAGAGACTGCGTGTGGCATCCTCAAAGGGTTGTCTTGAGACTGCCAATTCTGTCCAATGTCTGTCCTACTTATACGTTCACCGCGATGTGTTCGTAAGTTATATCTGCCTTCTGATTGGTCAGCGTTAGGGGCTTTTGTTGCTCCAATGAGATTGCTGTTTGATGGTCTAGTCGACTGTACGTTATATCTGCCTCCTGATTGGTCAGCAGTAGGGACTTCCATTGCTCCAAAGAGATTGTTGTTTCCTTAAAGACCATGAAACGCAGTTTCACACTCATATATACAGAAGAATATCAGGATTCATGACTCAAAGAATTACACTCAAAGGACTTCCAACGAAAATAACACCAGGCGAAATCTATCAAGAACTAACCGACAAAGATTATCCAATCCTCAACGTCAGACAACTATATAAAACCAGCTTCCAAAACGGATCCAGAATCAAGACTGCCATTCCTGTTTGGATTCTAACTTTCTTACAACAATCAGACTTCATGCCAAAAATCGTTAAACTTTCAGACATCTTCAATGTAAAAATCAAGCTTGAAACCTACAAGACACCAGCAGGAGGAATTCAATGCTATAATTGTCAAGGCTTCGGACATCTGGCAGAAAGCTGTACAAGAACACAGAAATGTGTTAAATGTGCAGGCAATCACAGTGTAAAAAACTGTAAAGAAACTGAACTAAAATGTACTAACTGCAATGAAACTCATGCTGCAAGCTACAGACAATGCCCTATCTACAAGAAATACTCCAACTCAAGACTGAAATATGCACCAAGGACCTCACAACATACTACAGAAATCTCACATCATAAACCAGAGCCAGAAAAACCAGAGCCAGAGAAACCAAAAATCAACACTTCAGCACCAAAATTGGACATTTCAACAACTCCTACTCCTACTCCCACTACTACAAATCCTGAAAACCTAGTCATCAACTTCTATCCCTTATATCTAAAATCCTCTTAAATTCAGAACTCCTAAAAACCACTGTAATGCTACTTACAAACACTAACTTCAAGTCCTTAAATAAATCCAGCAAACTACCTCAAGAATATCTTTTAAGACCAAGAAGCTTATGCGTACGAAGAAAACGACAACATCTTCAAGAATACTCCAAGAAACAGCTGGGAGAAGAGCATTTCCTTAGCTAAAAATTTCAAGCACAGAAGACTTCAAGATAAGCACATCAAAGATTGGGTCAAGGCCTAAAACAGGCCGGTACCATATACGAACATCAATATTTCGCTCTAGGGGATAGTCTAGTCGACTGTACTTGTAGCGGTTTACATTCTGCGTTTTTTAGAATCGGTATCCATACTTTGTTGATTTTTAATGATTCTTCTTTTCTATTGAAACTGTTTTATGTTTGAATATTTCGATGACTTCTCGTTGTAGACGGATAAAATAGTGTGTGTAGTTAGATAATATGTCTGTATTCTGGTACTGTACTCTGTGGCCATCAAGTAAAGAGTGTTCTGCTAGTGCCGACTTATCTATTTGTTTGAAACGACTGTATATCTTCATGCTCCTTAAGTCTGCTAGGCGTTTATACTGTAATAATTGCTGGGTGAGCTTCTAATTCTAATTATTCTTTATTAGGTGGGATGCGGGCAGTGGCTCAGACAATTTCTTATGAGGTAAGATTGGCACTAATTTTTTTGTCTTTTATTTTTGCGATGCTGCGTTTGGTGTTGCCTATATACACTTTTCCACAACTGCATGGTATCCTGTATATGCCTGCTGTCTGATGGGGATGGAGTTGATCAAATCATTGACAGATCGAGCCAAAAAAAAAAACTCTGTCATCCGGATTTATTAAAAACGGAACTTCAACACCGCGATACGGTATTCAGAGCCAATGGATACACCAGGAAAGAAATGAACCGAGCTAATCATCCCAGACGATACAACAGCAACAGCAGCAAGGTATCAGAGGAAAAAAACTTCAACCAGTGCATTTTTACCGTTCATTAAGGGCCGGTTTCACCAACACAGGTAACCGTGTTACCGCAGAATTAAACGGTGCGTTTTCCAGCTTCACTACAATTTGCGTTTCACCAACAACAGTAACTTTTCACCGGGAGTTATTTCGTCGTATTTCGTTAGTAAACCGTAACCGTACAAGTTTGGTCGGTAGAATCGGAGGGTGATATATAACGGAGGGTGATTCCTATATCAAAATGGCGTGTGAAAGACTGGACATTTTTAACAATTCAACGTGAATATGGTTTTAATTATTATTTTGAAGGCCAATTTAATTGAAAATACTCTAGTTGGGGAGAAGAACTTTGTGAATAGTTTGAAAATTACGACTACAGTGATATCACAGACTTTCGAAAATCCAAGGCCTGTCTACCTGATAGGCTACTGTACATTTGGATCATCGGAGAGGTAAGTTTATTTCATTATTGAAACTGACTTTATTGATGTATAATACCAGTACTTTACACAATGAATTAATAATTTTATTCACTCATGCTTATATATTTAAAACCAAGTTAGTATCGGTACAAAATAATGTGAGGTTATGTTTATTATTTATTGACTATTTTTTAACAATATATTTAATTACTAATTACAGACATATATCTTAGAAAGTATTTGAGTTTTATTTGATATTCATAACACTTTGAGTTCTTAAATACAGTAGGCCTATTTTTGTTAAAATTGTTAGCAAATAATATAAATCTAGTATCAATACTGTCCTATTATATAAACAAGTCAGGACTAAATACAAGTAAGTTTAATTCGTTGATGAAAATTACTTTATTCATGTATACTACCAGTACTTTACACAATGAATTACTAATTTTATTCACTCATGAATAAATATTTAAAACCTAGTTAGTATCATTACAAAATAATGTGAGGTTATGTTTATTATTTATGGACTATTTTTGAACTATATATTTAATTACCAATTACAGAAATATATATTATAAAATATTTGGTTTCATTTGACATTCTTAATATTTTGGGATATTAAATACAGTAGGCCTATTTTTGTTCAAATTGTTAGCAAGTACCGTAATTAAAATCTAGTATGTATATAGGCTACCTATTATATAGAACAAGTAATGAGATCCTAGGTCTAAATACAAGTATTTCTAGAGATAATTTCCAAAAATGTGTTAATCTTAAATGCCATGTAGATAATCAGTACTGGTAATATATCTGACATCTAAGAAAATTTTCCTGTTATTTAACGTTAGAGCAGTGGGGGATTATACTAAAATTGTATAATGGCCTAACATATATTATCATTAATTGTAAGATCAAGTATTTCTCTGAAAACATGTTCCAGAACAGAACAGTCATTATATGTAATGAAGCAGTTTCTCTATTATTTGATTTTATTATTCTAATTCTGTAATACTACTTTTCTTTAAATAATTATGTTTTGACGAGTCTTAATATTGTAGACTACACACCTGTAGCACTAAAAATAATTCATGAAGTAACTGCAGATCAATGATAACGTTTGATATATCAGCATATGCAAATCTATGACACACAGAAGTTACAAATTGTAAGAAATGCAAGTTACTAAACATACAGGGAAAAAACTGCACTTAAACTAGCGTCATATATTTTCAAAGTCCTATAGAATAACAGTGCGCATGCGCCAGAGTTTGTAGAGCCACCGATAACCCACAATCGAACCACATATTGATTATCATCCTCGATTACTATCCGTCGCTATGAAATTTCAATGACCAATATTTGCAATAAATCCCCAAATCTATGTTAAAAAATATAGTAATAATATTAAAATTACCAAACATTTATTAAAAATGGGCATACACTTACTTATCACTCCCTAACGCCGATCCAACCAGCGATAACCCAAAACAGCGATAGAAAAATCATAGACTAAGTAATATACTCTGTGGAGAAAATAGCAGTTAGCATCACAATATTGTCTAACAGTGTCATAATATTGTGATTTGCATATTTAAATAAATACTTCAAAACTGTCTAATAATGTTATAAAATTGTTTGAAAATTATAAAAATATTAAATAATGTAGGTAAATACAAAAGTTGGAACGGGTTTTTTAGTCAGAAGGAGGATCCTATCCGCTATCCGAGATATTAAGTTTGTTAGTGATAGGATATCATACATAATTCTAAAGGGTAAACGACATGATTTTATAATTGTAAATGTACATGCCCCCACAGAAGATAAAGATGACAAGATCAAGGATGAGTTCTATGAAGAATTAGAATGCTTATTTGATAGCCTGTCACGATATCATATGAAAATTGTCTTAAGAGATTTTAATGCAAAAGTGGGGCGGGGAGATATATTCAAACCAACAATAGGCAAATTCAGTCTTCATGAAGATAGTAACGACAATGGCGTTAGATTAGTCACATTTGCCACATCGAAGAATCTCATTGTTAAGAGCACAACATTTCAGCATAAGGATATTCATAAATACACCTGGACTTCCCCAGATGGAGAAACTTGGAACCAGATAGATCATGTATTAGTGGATAAACGCTGGCACAGTACCATCATTGATGTTAGATCAGTTAGAGAGACAGACTGCAATTCGGATCATCATCTGGTCAGAGTGAAAATCAGACAACGGCTATCGCTTATGAGAGGAACGAACGCTAATGATGATTCTGTAAATATGAATTAAAAACTTGAAAAATGATGAAATGCGACAAGAATACCAAATCAAAATTGCTAATAGATTTGAAGTACTGGAATCTTCAGATGACAATGTGGCAAACGAAGAAGAAACTGATATAAATAAAGAATGGGAGGCTATAAGAGATACTATTAAATTGTCAGCATCAGAAAGCATTGGTTGTTTAAAAAAGAGGCAAAACAAGAAATGGTTTGATGAGGAATGTGTCGACATTGTAAAGAAAGAAAGCTAGCAAAAATGAAATGGTTACACGAGCCAAATGAGGTAAATTTAGAGCAATTGGGTAGTGTTAGACGGAAACCACCAAGTTACTAAAGAGTAAAAAGAGGGAATATTTGAGAGAGAAGATTAATGATCTTGAAATGAATGCAAAAAATAGGAACATTAGAGAATTATATCAGGGAATTAGTATAGAGAAGAAAGGGTTTCAGGCTAGAACAAACATAATTCGGAATGAAAATGGGGATATGATTGCAGATTCTAGGAGTATATTAAATAGATGGAAAGGTTACTTTAATCAGCTATTAAATGTACATACAGAACAGGACATTGAGGAGGATAATTTACAGACAGCAGAAATGCTAGTCGCAGAGCCAAGTGCATTAGAGGTTGAAATGGCGATTGAAAAATTGAAGATGTATAAAGCATCAGGTTCAGATGAGATCCCAGCAGAACTGATAAAATCAGGGGGAGAAAAATTGATGGACAAGATACGCTGGTTGCTTAGTAAGATTTGGGAAAAAGAAGCTCTTCCAGATGAATGGAAGGAATCAATTATCATACCAATTTATAAGAAAGGAGATAAAACAGATTGCAACAACTACAGGGGCATCTCATTACTTTCAACTTCGTACAAAATTCTAACAAATATATTAGTAAGCAGACTTACTCCCTATATTGATGACATTCTAGGAGATCATCAATGTGCATTTAGAAGAAACAGGTCTACAACAGATCAGATTTTCAGTTTAAGACAGATTTTAGAGAAGAAATGGGATATATTGGTACTGTACATCAACTATATGTAGACTTCAAAAAAGCATATGATTCAATTAAGAGGGAGAAGTTATATAGTATCCTGCTGGAGTTCGGAATTCCTAAAAAGTTAGTTAGACTTATACGAATGTGTCTAAATGGCTAAAAGTAGGGTGCGTGTAGGCAAACAGTTTTCAGACACTTTTGAAATCCAGAATGGGTTGAAGCAAGGAGATGCACTATCTCCTTTACTATTTAATTTTGTACTAGAGCATGCCATTAAATCTTTAGAGAATGAGGAAGGCTTACAACTCAATTGTATTAATAAGCTGTTAGTTTGCTGATGATGTAGTACTACTGGCCGATAGCGAGGAGATACTAAAGGCCAACACGCACACACTATTGAGTAACACTAAGAAATTAGGACTGGAAATAAATATCAGTAAAACTAAATATATGGTCACACGTAGAAATTCAGTATATAATGGAAGTGGACAGCTAATGACAAATGAGGGAAATTTTGAGGAAGTGGCTGAATTCAAATACCTAGGAACAATAATCACAAATAGGAATGAGATGCAAAAAGAAATTAAACATAGGCTCAATTCTGGAAATGCATGCTATTATGCATTGCAGAGACTTTTGATGTCCCAACTCCTTTCAAAAAACGTTAAGCTGAAAATATATAAAACTATTATTCTACCAGTTATATTATATGGATGCGAAACCTGGACTCTTACTTTAAGGGAGAAAGGAGATTACGAGTATTTGAGAATAAAGTTCTTAGGAAAATTTTTGGATCAAAGAGAGATGAACAGACAGGTGAATGGAGAAGACTACATAACAATGAACTACATGGTCTTTATAGGAAGTCAGATATAATAAGAACAGTTAAGTCTCGTAGACTGCGATGGGCAGGACATGTTGCACGTATGGGGAATGAAAGACGTGCATGGAAACTTCTTGTAGGAAAGCCAGAGGGAAAACGCCCAGTTGGTAGACCAAGAATGAGGTGGGAGAACAACATTGAGTATGATTTGAGGGAAGTAAATTATACAGGGAATGATTGGAAAGCATTAGCTCAGGATATGGATGTATGGAGAGCTTATGTCCGCGCGGCCATGAACCTTCGGGTTCGATAGTGCCAGTGAGTTAGTTAGTTTAGTTAGTTAGGTAAATACAAAAGAGAGCTATAGTTTACAATAATATAACTGAAAAATCAAGCGCTAGTAAAAGTGCAGTTGAGCCAGCATACAGTAATCCTTATGTATTATACACCAGTGGTATATTATGTTGATTGTGAAATCTATAATTTTAATTATTGATAAAATAACTTCAGCTAGTTATGAATAATTCACTTGTACTGCTATATGCGTGTATTATGTGAGTTGATCTATACAACACAGTAAGTTTATATTACATATTGCTTTTTTTTTTAGAAATCAAGCCATTTCTCCAATAAATCGGCTGCTCTTGGCTTTGGACAATGATTAGATGAGTTGTTCATCATTCAGGAGAGGTCAGGAGATCAACAGTCCTAAGATTGTCCACCGAGTCAGTTGTGCCATTGCAAGTTCTCGACTTCAAGCTACATCCCTAAAGACCGGAAGTTCAATGGATTACACAAACAAAGAATAAAGATCTGGTGATGGTGTTGCAGAATAGTTCACGTAACTTGAAATACTACTTCTCTTTAAAAGTGAAGGCTATTTGTAAATCAAATGTGACATTTTGTGACATCGTTGCTAGGTGACCTGGAAGCAGCAATGACAGCAATATATTTAATAATGAGTAAAAAAATTATGAAGAACAATTTATGGCAAATTATAACATTTGCAACTATTAAGTCTAACAGTTATAAATATTTATACACATCAGTCTTAAACTTACAAAAGCTTAAAAAATAACTCACCCTAGCGTACATTTCTCATATTGTAAAATGTAACGTTGTTAGTTAGGTCATATAACTATGTTATAATTTCTCTATAATTTATTTTTTTCATAATTGGGTTTGGAGAGATGGATTTCAAGATGATACATATGTTGAAACAGATGTCCATGTTAATGTATTTCTTTCTTCTTTGTTACACACTTGCAGACAACATGTACAATGAATCTAAATTCAGAATGGTGAAGGTTACTGAGAAGCTCTTCAGTTCTAGGAAGTGATGTAGGAATTAATTTAAAACTGATTAATGAATTTCATATCATGGGGCTACTGATGTTTTACACAATATTTTAAGATATGCAGGTGAGCAAGTACTTCAGGAAGTTCTTAATCTCAATTTAGTTGCATTATTTGAGAAAGAAAAATATTATTTTAACCGATACAACAATGGTGTAAAGTGAAGGCTCATCAAATCCCATTGTAGAGTAAATTGTTAATTATATTTTTGTTCCATAATATTTTAATCAGTGATGATACTGTAATAATTTAAAAATATTTTAGGTTTTTATGTGATTTATTGTTATACATATATTTTCTTATTAATTATATAATAAATATGAAAATCAAATAAAACTATGTTTTATTTTTATTTAATTAATAAATGTGGATTTTCATCAAGTAAACACCAACTCAATTGATTATATATTTTCTTAATTAGCTTGGTGTTCATAACATGCAACTAATATAAACTATTCAAAGTAATGGTCAGTAACTTCAAAATGTGCAGTACAGTTTTAAATATTTTACTAGAACTGATTGCTTGTGAACATTTGAGAGATGCTGTAGAATGTTACGCAGTATGAAATTATAAAATGAGTAAATTATATACATGTTCCTCAGTCTTATTGTTTTGCAGTTTGTTATATCTGATAGAAACAATAAGATATTTGAAGCAGTAAATAATAGAGTTATTTACATGAATTATTGTTTAATTTGAAAAATATTAAATAAAATATAAAATCGAAGTTTCAGAGAGAAACCTTATTCCTAATCATCAGTTCGGATTTAGAAAAGCACATAGCACTCCGATGCAGCTTGCTCCACTGATTGACCAAGTTGTAACGGGCTTCAACTCCAAGAGAAGTACTGTGGCAGTGTTTCTTGATATTGAGAAAGCTTTGATACGGCTTGGATAAGTGCAATTATTTACAAACTTATCAAATTCAACATTTCGGCAAATTTAATTAAATTAATAGCTAAATACCCAACTAACCGACTATTTTATATGTCGGTTAGTGGGTATAAAATATCAGACTGCAAGACCCTCTTAGCGGGAGTTTCACAAGGTGCAGTTCTCTCACCTATTCTATATACCCTTTATGTATCTGACTTTCCTACCTTTCCTAGAGTAAATATCACATCCTTTACTGATGTTACTTGTTGTATTATCAGATACGTTTCCGATCTGCACCGTTCCACATTCGCGTGGTCCAGTCAGCCCTTAACATTGTCCAATCCTGGTTACGCCTGTGGAATATTAAACTGAATGCAAATAAAACAAAGTTTGTTGTGTTTACTAAAACCCACAGGCGTACTCCTGCCCGACTCACCTTGGGAACTCATCAACTCCGTCCTAAGACTTCAGTCAAGTATCTTGGAATCCATTTGGATTCCAAGCTTACGTCAAATTCATATTGGGCATTTAAAACACAAAGCTAATGCTGCTTTGCACTTGTATATCCATTTTTCAAATCGCCTACGCTATCTACTAGGATCAAGCTAACTTTATATCAAGCTGTGATCCGCAGCATGCTGCTGTATGGTGTGAAGCCTGGAGTATCCTTGCTGATGGCAAGAAATAGAATGTTCAAGTAATTCAAAACAAATTCCTTAAAATTATATGTGGCGGACCGCAGTGAAAACGGAATGGTGCGTAACTGTTATTATTAAGTATATTGTAAAATACTTAAAAAAAAAGTAATCTCTTCTCGTTAGTTTTCATCTGTTTTTATTAAAAACATTTAATGAATGAAACCAATTGATATATCTTATAGGTTGCATTTTTAATTTAAGGGTTAAAGGATTGTAAACGCTTGGGAAAATAATTAAATTCAATACAGTAAATGAATGTCATTTTTTTGTGTCTCTTTGTAATTTTGATACTGGGCCCTTACATATTTATTAAATATTTTGTGGTTGTTTTTGTTAGGTATATATGTACATATTTCATAGGGTACTATATAAAAATCCGGCCACTACTTAATATATTGGAACATGTAGCGGTGGCGTTTGAGCTGGTCGAATTTGTAAACATATTTTCAAAACTGTTCACACAAAATTTCCAAATCTTTATTTCTTTTCCAATAACTCACTCTATAAACACACATAATTTTCTGCTATAAGAGTATCTTACAACACTGTTTATCTTACAGTCACATCTTCACATTCACAGACGTCTTCACTTAAAACATTTTCTTGTTCATAATTTTGAAGATCACTTTTACTGCTACACTACTAGGACAGGAGTCTCGTGATATGACGTGAGTGTGTCATGGGGGGGGCCCACCTCCCATTCTGATTCTAGCAAGCCTTCAAGCCACTTTAGGCACTTATGTGCTCTCTTCAGCCCATTGACGATTATTTTTTCGTTGATATTTTATAGTCAGAGCCACTCTCCGTCCGGTCTTACATTAACCGGCGAAGACTTCCGGAAGCAGCCTACAATATACCACCAGCAGCCACTACATCAGTCGGGAATGTGGTATGTCCTGAAAACACATCTGAGGAGATCACTCGCGATTTGCACACGACCCGAATGTATATTACAATATAAGGCGAGATTTGAATCTTGCCACCGCCCTCGAAATTCAAAGGCGTTAATTTGACAAACGGATCAACAATGGGTCACAATGTATTCTTTCATTTTTAACTTCAATTTCGTTTTCATACATTTATTTTTATACCATCATTTTTAACATAAGTATATAAAATTATTTACATTGGTTAAATAAAAGGTCTTCTGGTCTTTTCTTTTTACGTCAGTTAAAATGAATTATAATTGTTGTTATGTTCTTATTGTTATAATTTCCGCTGTGGTCTCGGGATAGCGTCGTTGCCTGGTACGCAGCAGGCACGAGTTAAATTTCCGCTGTGTCTCGGGATAGCGTCGTTGCCTCGTACGCAGCAGGCACGAGTTCGATCCCCGGTCGGGAAAAGTTTCCTGTGTGAGGTTTCATTCGGGGTTCACCCGTAAGGTAATTTTCAGGATACTTTAATGCCCACGGTCCCCAACATCAACTGGCCATTATAACCATCATTCATATTCGCTATGTTTAGTAACTTATGCATGTGTATGAGATTGGTCCACCAGGAACCCCACAAAGAGTGAGCGAGACGCGAACTCGAGACCCAGGGTTGAACGACGAGTGACTAACCACTTGCGCCACAAAGCTCCCATTATTCTATTCCATCGATTCCATTAATGCAGTTTAACTTCTCAACTTATACGTACGTTTACATGTCACATACCAACCGGGCCTTACAGTAACACGAGCTGTTGAAGAGATATTTTAAACTATGGATGACGTACGTACTTTTTTGAGCACAAAAGGACATGAAGGGTCTCCTCGAATGATAGATCAGCTCAATGTTAGGGCCTTCTCCGAGACAACAAAACACTAAGACGAAGCACACCATTCACACACATTCATACTAAACATGGCGAACATGGTGATGATGATTATGATGGCCAGATAATATTTGGGGACGGTTGGGTCTTAAAGTTTTCTGAAATTTATTTTGCAGGTGAAGGAAAACCCCGGAAAAAACATCACTCAGGAGACTTGTCCTGACTGGGGATCGAAACTGGGCGCTGCGTACGAGCTAGCGACGCTGTCCTGAGACCACTTAGGTGGACGCCACTATTTTATATTACAATTAAATATTTTAACTTCTTCAGAAAAAAAAATATAAATTGAATAAATATGCATCTGACAGGATAGAAGCAAAAAAACATTATCAACAGGATGTGACCTTGATGTTGCAGCTATTCATTTTTACGTTGCAGTAAATAACAGCAGACTGTCTGAAGACCACACAATTCGATGGTTATTATAGCTTGGCAGCGAACAAAATGAGTTCTAATGTATCTTGCCTTGACTGTTTATCTCTCGCTACCCAGATTGGTGTTACCCTCTACCCCTCTTACTCAATCAATCAGCGTCAATATTCGTGTTGCTTGACCTGAAACTGATGCTACCATCAACAAAAAAAATGGTATGTAGTAAGTAACCAATAACAATTGAACATCTCCCAAGCTTATAACTAAATCACGTGTTCACAGATATTCCCTGTACAACGTGGATAAAAGGGGAGAATTACGTTGCACAATTACCATGTATGCGCAGCACGACTGTATTTTGTTCGATGCCAAGCTGTAGTATAACCTTGACCTTCGAAAAATAGTCCATACATTAAAATTCATTAAATCGTTCTAAAATTAAGCAAAAATAATTAACCTTTAACTTACATTTATTTAATATTATCTTCTTCATCTTCACGGTTTAATCTTACCTACTAGCCTGTTCCGGCTCCAAATTGCTGTTCTTTCAATCTTTTCTTTGGTCTTCCCAAATTATTCTTCCTCGTGGTGAATAGCTGTATGCTGCTTTTGGCATTCTATTCTCAGTCAACCTTGCCAAGTGTTCTTTCCAATTTGTTCTGTATTTCTCTATTGTTGTGTTTAATTCCTCTGTTTTTAGTTGTCTTATTTCTGTGTTATTTTTTTTCTGTTCTTTGATATCCTGCTATTGGTCTGAGGAATCTCATTTCAGCAGCTTGTATTCTGGCAGATTGTTGTGTTATCACTGTCCATGTTTCGTATCCGTAAGTAATAATAGGCACTGCCATTGTCTTGTATAATTTCATTACAGAGTCTTTCCTGGCTTTATTTTTGAAAGTTCTTTTTAGTGTTCCTGTTTTATAATTAAACTTATTTAGTTTGTTAGTTATATCTGTTTTCGCTGTGTATGATACTTCGCAACCTAGGAAGTTATATCTTACCACTTGTTCTATTGGTTTATTTTCTAATATTATATTTGTCCGAACTGGATGAGCGCCCTTGAAAGTCATTGTTTTTTATTTTTCTGATGATATTTACAAGTTGTATTTTTTATGTTTCATTTAGTTTATATAGCATTCTTTGTAGTTCGTCCCCTGTTTTTTGCTATTAAAATCTGGTCATCTGCAAAGGCTAATGTTTTTATTACTATTTTTCCTAAGTTAATTCCCCCAGTCGTCATTTGCTGCCATGATCTTATTATGTCGTCGAAATAAATGTTAAAAAGAGTGGTTGATAGTGGACAACCTGTCTGACACCTCCAGTTATATGTTTTGGTTCCCTTTGATTTATTTTTATTTTTGTTTTCTCATACATTTTCTTAATTACTGCTGTCAAGTGTAGTGAAATTCCTTTTTCGCTTACTATGCTCCATAATTTTGGTCTAGATACTTTATCAAAGGCTTTCTTATAATCTATAAAGAGGATGTGCGTCTCTAAGTTGAATTCTCTTCGCTTCTCTATTATTTTATTTAAAGTGAATACGTTGTCTGTGCAGCTTCTTCCTTTCCTAAAACCTGTCTGCTCTTCTGATATTATTGTGTCTACTATTGTTGTTAATCTTTGGTTTATTATTTTTGCATATATTTTGTATGCTGCACATAGTAAGCTTATGCCTCTATAATTTTCTGGCTTTGTTTTATCGCATTTTTTAAATATTGAGATTAGTTTTCCAATTTTCCGTTCTTCTGGTATTGTATTTTGTTTCCAGCACTTGTTATAGAATTTTAATAATCTTTCTTGGAAATTCTTTGGGGCATTTTGTACCAATTCTATGTTCATTTTGTCTATCCTGCATGCTATATTATTTTTACATTTCTTTAATACTTCTATCATTTCTTGCATCTCTAATTCATCTAGTACTGCATGTTGTTAGTTTGTTTCTACGAGTGTTATTTCTTCTTTATTTTGTTTGTCCGTCCACAGTTCTTTAAAATAATTTTCTAATTCTATATCTTGTATAGTTAGCAGATTTGTTTTGTCTTTTACTTCAGAATTAAGGCTTCTTATAAATTTATATACTTTGTCTTGTCTTCCGTGTAAATTGTGTTCCATTTCTGCTATGTATCTATCCCAATGTTCTCTATTTAATTTTCTGGTATATTTTTTACTAGTACTCTTGTTCTTTTATATTCTATCTGTTTTGGTCATTCTTGTTGTTTAAGTATTTTAAGTAGTCCTCCTTTTTGTCTCTTACCAATTTCTGGATTTCAGGATACCATTTTTTTTAGTCCTTTGTTTCTTCCTCCTACTTTCTTTGGTCCTAATACTTCTTTTCCTGTTTGATGTATGAGTCCTTTTATACTATTTCATTCTTCTTCAATTTCCTTTTTTGGCTCTTCTGCATTTGTATAATCTTTTTGCCTTCTTTTGTATAAATCTTGTATCGATTCTTCTTCTAACAATTTTATTTTATAAATTTCTTGTTTGTTTTCTTCCTTCTTCTTTAATTCTTTATTTAATTTCTGTACCATTTCTTTTGTATATCTATTTTACTAATCAATAGGTAATGGTCACTATGGATATCACTTCCTCTGAAGACTCGTGTGTCTCTGACTAGATTTTTCATTTTTTGATTAACCATAATGTAATCTATTATATAGCATGATCCTCTCTCACTTCTCGTTTATTTATGTATGTTTATAAAACAATAAAATCAAATTATTATAAATTACTTAAGTTTGTGTCAAATTACGTAATAATGTTCAATAGTAACTTTACATGATTTTGTTCTTTGCGGTCCGAAACATTTTAATAACTGGTAAGAGAAATTATTGTTTCGTCAATTTAAGGGTTAAAAAGCTCATAGTGAAGAGATTGGCATATGAATGTAAATCATCTAATTTAATAATTATTTAAAGACAATCTTTGCATTAAAGTAATAAGAAATACATACAGCGTTATTCAAAAGTTTGTGCACAAATTTCAGGAGCTTGTACAGGGATCGAAATACAACAACTTTTGAATAGTAAAGTAATCCTTGGTCAGTACAAGCCTGTCAAAGTCGGGAACTTCAATGCGGCTCTAAGCTTACTTTCAGAGAGGCACTGGGTTCGATACACTACTTTATGAATTTATGAAGACGCTCCGTCAGTTGTCATACCGTTTAGTGCAGTACAGTACTTGTGTACTCTTCTGTTCACATCTGATAGTCATTCGTGCACTCTGTAGGTTGTTTTCATTTCAGTGCGGTATCTGCAGTGTATTGTAGAGGTCCACTACAGCATTACTTTGAAGGTTTGTGATTTTTGTGAAATGGAATACACGTTGTCAGAACTTCCAAACATGCATTTCATGTATGGTAAAGTGAATGGTAATGCCGCGAAGCTCATCGCTTGTATATCGCACAATATTCGAACAGACGTCAACCACATCCTCGAACGTTTCAAAACGTTCACCACTGACTCGGGGAGACAGGTTCCTTGCGTTCATGGCATCATGTAGGCCGACCATGTACGATTCGAACAGTCGCTGTGGAAGAGGAAGATCTTACTCGCGTGGAAGAATATGCCTGTATTCAATGTGGTGGTAAGCATTTTAAACACCTAGTGTTGTAAAACTAAATTGGCTAAAAATTTACATTTGTTTAAGTATGTGCACAAAATAATGTCTTGTCCATTCAGACATTCCAGGGCTTGTACTGACCCCAGGATTACTTCCTGGCCATAAGTTACAAAGGTTGTTATATTTCGACCCCTCTATAAGCTCCTGAAATTTGTGCGCAACCTTTTGAATCGCCCTGTATATATATTAATTGGAAGAAAAAACACAAGAGCGGTAAGCTGTTACAATCTGGTCAGTAGGATATATACATTTATTTCTCACTGATACAGATTACAAGGTATCTACCTTTGATAAAAGGAGACAAAACTTTGGAGGTAAAGCCAAATAATTAGTCCGCAGTGCAAATACGCAGAAACTTCCAGTCATATCTCCTCTCTCTCTTACCGACAGCGCCAATCATATTCTCACATCTAGAGTTGTACTTGCTCGCGTCGCCACCCACGGAACTCCCCTACCCTGTCTCCCAACTGACAGGTGACCTTAAACGTCACTAAATCACGTCTGTTCACGCACATCTCGGACAAATTATTTAGCTATTCATCTACCAGATGACAAATGAACTGACTACCTACGTAGCCTATGTTTATGTCAATATATTGTTACGTGTCGTATTGCGACGATTAAATTACGCGGGCAAGGCGAGAATGTTGGTCTCGAATTGGTCAGAATATATTTGCAAATCACCAATCGCGAGTCAAAAGGCCCGCGGAAAACGACCGAGGTGTCTCTGGTTGTGGAAGCAGACGTCTGTACCAACATCAGTTTCCCGTTTGGGAAAGATCGATGGCCAGAGGCATCTACGGTTCGAAGCGTCTCGAACCTAACTCTAGAAAGTTCCTCGCGTCTATATAATTGCGGTGAGGATAGAAGAGGCCATTCAGTCTTTGTTTGGCGACGATAAAAGTCGGTCTTGAGTTGTATACGAGAAATTGTGGTGAACAGATTAAACAGTGACTGGGAAAATAATTGTGACTGAGATAAATATTGAAATGAGACTAATTGTGAATTAAAATTCTGATAAAAAGTTTACCGATAAATTGTGAAAAGAAATAAAGTTAGATTTTAAACAACATCTGTGTGTTCATTTACGCCGAAATAACGTAAAGGAAAAACACTGGTCATCCTAGTGACAATATATTTGATTCATTCGGCGTCCTTCGTTTTGATTCGTACTAGCGGAATAATACATTACTACAAACTAAAAGTTAATCCCCTGTAAATAATATATGGGACATGCCGTAGCGTAGTGGTTAAGGCACTGTGCTACAAGCCGGAAGGTCGAGGGTTCAAGTCCCGTTGGGGTCAGGATTTTTAAACTGACCCAAACCTTCTAGCGGCACTATGGCCCTGGGGTCGACTCAGCCTCTAACTAAAATGAGTGCCAGACGCTTGTTCTGGGGGTAATGGCGGCCGTCACGCAGGGCTGACCACCCGGCTGATATAAAGTGCCGATTGTCTAGAAAAAATGGGAGCCTTAACCTTCCACTACCCCAAGGGCCTCCTGAGGCCTGTTGTAAGATCACTCTAACTCACTTTACTATATATATATATATATATATATATTGAGTAAACTTCTATAAAAATCATGTAGGCCTACCATATTCAATATAAATACACAGCCAACTGGATATAAAATAATAAAACTACATCAAGATCATCATAATAAAACTAATGTCTGATAGTAGCAGTCGTCCGTATCTTGGTTAAAATATTTTTAAACTAGTTGATGCCGACGACATCTATAAGGTACTAATTGCGTTATTTTATATTGCGACTAATACGTCAATGGATTTTTATTATTGATTTATCATCAGTGTTGAACCTACTGGATACTGCTAAAAATAGAACAATTTTGATCCAAAATTTTAGCAAGTCTTATGACATGAGCTAGTGATTAGCGTTTCTGACTATCGTTCGTGAGATCTCGGGTTCGATGCTCGAACAGACCACAAGAATGTTTCCTTAAAGGGTTCCTGTTATTGGCCATTGTCTGAAATTTAAATTAAGTTTAGTTTAAGGACTCCGCCTTCCAGGTGGATTATAATTCTGCCAATGCCTTAAATTTCTACACCTAATAGAATTTTTAATCCAACATCGAGGTCGTAATATTAAATGTTGAGGGATAAAGCCAGACATCTCATAAATGATAGCCTGATGGCATTGGACGAAAAATATGTGAATGGTTAAATGAACTCTGGTATTAATTGTTGCGGTTTACGTAGTTGTAAATAACTGAGAATAATAAAAAATAAATTTCGCGTTTGTGTTTACAAATATATAAAAGCTGTTAACACAAAACGGTTTTGCATGGCATTAGAGGAAGGTGTAGAAAGGAGAATTGATAATCTCCTAATGGAAGTTCGGTGTGCCTTAATTCTGTGGGCTCACATTTTAAAATCCCCTGGAGAGGGCGTAACTAGCGGACTCAAGATCCCACAGCGCGCTGATATTACGTAACAATGTGCTGCACACCTGATGAACAGCGGTGAGCTAATCTTCACATTCCTGTTGTTGTAATAATAATAATGACCAGTCTCATGCGCTAGTGATCAAACAATTCATGGGTCAATTCCCGGTCAGACCACAGGATTTTTTTCTTGAAGGGAATTATTCATGTGGTCTCCCATGATCTGGATTTAGTTTAAGTTTAGGTTTAAGGACTCTACTGGCGCTTCATTATCACTCATCATCTATCACATAGCGAGGTAACGTAACTCCGATTTCGAGGCGCCCCAACGTAAGAAGTAGGTTACAATTCCGCCAGTGCCAGTACACAATACCAGAAATGTCATAAAGCAACTTGGTAGTATTAGTAAATATAATTATAAGCAGGTTAATAATTATTATAATAATGGTAATAATACTGATAATAATAGTAATTTTAGTGACGATTTAACTCATAGACCGATAATCATGCCTGTTCCTGTTGATAATCGTGCATCTTCCTGTTCATAATGAGAGATATATTCGCAAGATAACTTCTTTGACAAGGATATTGATTAAACAATGTGCGATCGATACGGTACAGCAAGAAATGTCGAAAGAAAACAACTTCAAAAATTACCAAAAAAAGAAAAGGTTAGTTCTATTGCTCTAAAAAAGATTATTAAATGTTGTATAATGAATCTGCATTATTGTTAATATATATATATATATATATATATATATATATATATATATATATATATGGTATGATAAGAAAAATAAATGCCTGGACGGGATTCGAAGTCATACAATCATCTGTTATTGATTTTGCCCAAGCCCAAAGAGATTTAACAGTGAAGATATGCTATTTATAACTATACAGCCGGCTTACAAATTGCCTGGAAGTAAGATCGGAATACATAACCTCACATTTGGTAAATATTAAACGTTATAATTACTTTTAGCTCCTGATGTTGTATTATTCGCTAAATAGTCGCTCCAAATTCAAAATCGCGACTTCGTTGCTCGTGATTTTTCAGTAAAACACAACCTCTTGTTAAAATTACGAAATTCGTAATTATATTTTTATATATAACAAATCATATTTTTATAGTTATTATTTAAATAGGTGGTATTACTTATTAATATATATATATCCATCCATAGTAATTCTGCCCGAGGGCAGGTCCTTCACTGCAATCATAGCATTTTCATGCTATGCTTGTAGCTTTACTAGGGAATTGTAGGTGTGATAGCTTCCCGTTGCTTTCCACACCGGTGAAGGATGATGATGATGATGATAATGATAAGGATGATGATGGTGATGATGGCCAAAAGATTTCGGGGACCGTTTGGGCCTTAAGTTTTCCTGACATTTGTCTTACAGGTGAGGAAAAAACCCGATAAAAACCTCACCCAGAAAAACTGTCCCGATCCCGGGCCCGCTGAGTGACAAGGCAGCACGCTACCTCGAGACCACAGCGGTGGATATATATATATATATATATAAGCCAATAATCCATCAAATCTATAATTACACCTGCAACGAATGGATAAAAACATATTTCCGAAGCAGGCTTGGATTTACAAACCACGAGGGAGAAGAGATAATGGCAGACCAAGAAAGAGATGGATTATTGAGCCGGAACAGGCCATGTAGTCTATAACGTGATGATGATGATGATGATGATATATATATATATATATATATATATGTACTGTGTCTATATTCTCTATTTTTTTTTTTCCTTCTCTATTGCCAGAATACTCTGTCACTTTTGGCAGATCCTATTTTCCGGGGTTGTTAATGAAAATGTATTTATCTATTCTCTGGAATAACTTGATAATTCCCTAAATAGCAAAATGATTTTTCATACGGGGAATTCATATTTGAATACAGGTTACTTATTTGTTGCAATTTAATGTAATATTTTAAGTAAGAACAGATAAGTGTAAATAATTTGCTGGAATTATAAGCCTACTGTTAAGTGTCGTCTTTCTACTGCCAAACGCCATTCCTGGGACATTCACTCTTTATTGATGTGTTCATTTGGCATTCACAAGATATCTGTGGTCTTCTTCTTTTTCTGCTCCCTTGGATTTTTTTGTATATCTCTGTTATTAATAAATCTAAACCATTTTAGCTGCCTTGTTTCATTGCGGTCTATAGACCTACTTGATTTTTTCAGCTTTTAATTTATCATATTGTAGATTGTACTTCTATTTTTATTTAGTTTTGGGATCCTGACAGATCTTCTCAAATAGTAATCCAAATTTTGGAGCTTCCTTTGGCCTTCCTTTCTCAGAGTAGTGCGATCACATAGGCAGTATGGTATGACATGTGGTAAGCATATCGGATCTACCAACCGTTAGGTGTTCTCATCTGGGGCCACTATTTGTTACCCAATTCCTTACGATGCTGTGTGGGCATCGATCTCTCACTGACGGAAATTCCACGGTAAAAATCCTCGTCCACAGGAACTCAAACTAGTAGCTCTGCACCAAGACATGGTGCCTTAAACCGCTCGGCAACGGGGCATAGGTTTTATTTTTTAATGAAAGATATTTGAATATACGTATTACTGTATATAGGGGCTATTTTATCTATTATCTTCAAGAATATGAGTTTGTTCATGTTTTTCTTCTGGATTTAATATAATATATTCCATGTGACGTTCTTCAAAAAATCGTATATAGAAATTAAAAAAAAAACATTTACTACATGTTACATAATCCGTTGTTGCACTGAAGAGCGCACAGCTAAGTGCGCGGTGAAATATACCATTATCAGTATGGCTCCGTGTATATCAAATTTCACACAAACCTTTCCAATATCGTATATCTAAATGTGCATATAATGCTCTCTTCTATTATCTAAGATTATTATTTTGAGTACCTTGACATTTTACTCTGTAATGATAGCATTGATTTAGGAATAAACAACAGGCCAACAAAAAGAAATATTGTCCCCGAGTTGAGAAACTTACGAAAAATTTGAATAAAAATGCCATAAAAATTCTTCAAATAAACTTACATTCAAGAGAATGCATATTTGTTAAACGTAGTAAACTAACTGACACTGTCGAACCCTTAGGTCATGAGCGCGGGGACATATGTCCCTATCCTGAGCTAATGTTGTCCAGTCATTTCCTATATAATTGCTTCGCTCAAATCATGGTTAATATTATTATCCCGCCTTATTCTTGGCCTACTTACTGGGCGCTTTCCCTCTGGTTTTCCTACAAGAAGTTTTTATGTCCCTCTTTCATTCCCTATTCGTTCCACTTGTCCTGCCATCATAGTCTACGAGATTTCATTGTTCTTATCACATTCGGTTTCTCATAAAGATCATGTAGCTCACAATTGTGTGGTTTTCTCCATTCACCAGTCTATTCGTCTCTCTTGTCCAAAAATGTCCCTACACACTTTATTTTCAAATATTACAATATTTTCTCCTCTCTTAAAGTGCGATCTAAATTGAACAAAAAACAAAATTTTCAAAACACCAACACAATCTACAAAATTTTCAAAACACCAACACAATCTTTAGGGCTTCATATCATGATGAACTTTGTTTTTAATACAGTAGTTTCTTGTATCAGGGTTTCTGGGAAACTGCTGGAGGAAGTGGGGGGGGGAGTTTAAAATCATGATTCATTCGATGTGGATTATCAAAGGAGCAAAAAATCTTAAACTTTACAAGTTTGTATAGCAATAACAAAATAATATCATGTATAAAAATTATATGTTTGAAAACGAGATAAAAGAAGTATGAGAGTTTTGGTTTATATGGAAGGTCCCCTAAAATATTTCTTAATTTCGAGTGTGACTTATTTACTTAATCAATGAGAAATACTGGCAATACAAGACAACATTAAGAAAAACAATACATTATTATTCCAAGATATTTTAAAGCACGAGTCCAGAATAATTGATTATTGGAGAAAACATTACAAACGGCATGGGGACAAACAAATGTGCGTCAAAACCATTATTTAAAAATTGTAAATAGATATTTTGGATATAAATAATCATCATTATCATACATGGGAAAGGCCCTCATTTAAACAAAACTCTTGTGTGGGATTATTATATATTATATATAAAATAGCATAATATAATAATATAAAATTATTATTATTATTATTATTATTATTATATTATATTATTATTATTATTATTATTATTATTATTATTATTATTACTATTATTACTATTACTTTATGTATCCATACATTCCCACATGAAAAGGATGCTCTCTTGCGGGGATACTTATTCAATCTAATTTAGTTACTCTTATTTCACTATTGACGTCATCGAATGACAAGTGGTTAGCTCATTGTCTCAAAGGAATACGTAGTAGGTAAATAATGTATTATTTAGATGGATAAAAGCCGATTATATTTGGATCAGTGGATTTAACATATGATTAAGATCATTTATGAGCCTGAAAATCTTCAGAACGAGACCCACGGGTTAAAGACCCCTCTAAATGACTTGTTCTTCCGATTTTTCCAACATAATATATCGATCGATTCCAACCGGATTCGAACCATAGGCAAGGAATTTAACCCCTAGACCACCGAGATCAATATTACTAGCTGTAATAATTAGTGTATAATAATAGTAATAATAATAATCCATCCATCCATAGTAATTCTGCCCGAAGGCAAGTCCTTCACTGCAAACATAGCATGTTCGTGCTATGCTTGCAGCTTTACTAGGGAATTGTAGGTGTGGTAGCTTCCCGTTGCTTTCCACACCGGTGAAGGATGATGATGATGATGATGATGATAATAATGATAATGATAAGGAGATGATGGCCATATGATTTCGGGGACCGTTTGGGCCTTAAAGTTTTCCTGACATTTGTCTTACAGGTGAGGAAAAACTCCGATAAAAACCTCATCCAGAAAAACTGCCCCGACCGGGGATCGAACCCGGGCCCGCTGCGTGACAAGGCAGCACGCTACCTCGAGACCACAGCGGTGGACATAATAATAATAATAATAATAATAATAATAATAATAATAATAATAATAATAATAATAATATAATACTTTTTATTTATTTATCTATTTATTTAGCAGGTTTCACATCTTCCTGCACCCAATTAATCTACTGTCATTCTCCTCCACATCTTTCGTCATTCCAATCCCCATTGTCCAATTCTTCTTCCCTCAAGCTGCCCAAAATACCACCAATCCACTTTATGTTTGGCAGTCTTCTTCTTCTACCAAGTGACACCTATTCTAGCATTCTTCTTGGGAATCTGTATTCTGTCATTCTTTTTTTACATTTTGTTTGTTTTTTTATGAAATCCACAATTGAAGTTTGAAGATTAATATCTTGTTTAATTACACTGTTTCTTATGTTTTCTCTTCTAGAAATTCCTACTGAACGCCTCCAAAAGTCTATTTCTACAGAATTTAATTTACCTATTGTTCTAGATTTTCATTCTCACGTTTCTGCACCGTATGCCATTGTACTCATTATTATTGTATTAAAAAGACTGTTTTTGTTTTAAAACTTGTGTTCTGATCTCATAAAACACAATTTAATTTCGAAATTGCAGATTTGCCCTTACTTGTCCTCTCATTCAGCATCATGACTTCAGTCTGCATTAATTTTTGTCCCCAAATGTACCAACATTATTATTATTATTATTATTATTATTATTATTATTATTATTATTATTATTATGTAGGTGTCAAATATGCAAGCGGAGCACGTAAATATAAACAGAATAAAATGAGTAATGAATAAAATTATACGAAGGCTCCTGGATTAAAATTACTTATAGTGAGAGATATCTAAGGGATGATCTTGATAAGAAGACAAAGCTGAAAATCAAAATGGATGTTATATAAAAGTTAATGGGTAAGGAGTAGAAGAATGGAGAGGTTTGAGTACAGACTCGATCCCCAAGGCTACGGAAACAAGTGGAAAATAAGAAGAACATGGGTTGTCCGGGCAATGATGTAATTGTATTGGAGAGCCGCAGAGGGTCATTACAGTAATCCATATCGTAATGAGCAGATATCGGATTCTGCAACGCATCTCACTGGACCCACTTGCACTCAACTGCCATCTCTCGATTCCACATGCAATTAACCATGCTACTAGCGGCACCTAGGGGAGATATTTATGACTATTTGAAGTTTTTATTTTAAGATATTCATCTACTAGAGGAGGGAAATTATCCATTTTATTTCCTTCTTAATAATGTAATTATAAATTTCAAATTTTATTCCGATAAAATAAAAGCTCCTGTGGAAAGATATTTGACGATTTCCAGAAAATAATTATATAACGGAATCCAAGTTACGATATATATAATTTACTAACTCTTATCTTACATTAATTTATATAAATTTATCTTTGATAGGAAAATTTAAGGTCGGAACTGTCCCCGAACACTATATGGTCATCATTATCAACATTCACCCCATTGGATTAAATTCACATTAAGACCTCTCCTAGCGCTTCATTACCATCATCATCACCACCTCTCATATCATCGGATCATCGTAACCCCGCCTTCCAGGCGCCCCAACATCAGAAATGGTTTACAAGTGCGCCATGCCAGGAGAGAACACCGAAAATGTTATAATGACAACCTGGTGGCATTGATTTAAAAAAACATACATTTATTTACGTATGTAGTGAGGATGGGTTTGATTCCTGGCGGGGTAGGAGACACATTTTTAATGTAGGTATAGATCCCTTGTATTGTTCTTCATATGTTGTTTTCGGCGATGATCTTATCACTCTGCTTACCACGGATTCTGTAAGGCCACCACTTTGTACCAGACTACAATGCCATTATTTAAAAGCAAATGTGTTAATGCTAATCTTACATTTCGCACAATTACCAGAATTCTCCTGCCCTCTACTTCTATAGTTAAATATTTCCTTAGTTATAATATATAACCGTGTTTCATGTATACTTTTATAGTTGATTAATATCTTACACTTTCTTTACCAACCCAATTATTTAATCAAATTAGGCCTATAGTTTTTTTTTTCCTCGTCGACTCTATATTGTGTAGCCTATACATATTTTGTATTATTAATCAACATGTAAATAATGTATTATTATTATTATTATTATTATTATTATTATTATCATCATTTATTATTATTATTATTATTATTATTATTATTATTATTATTATTATTATTATTATTATTATTATTATTATTATTATTGTCCACCGCTGTGGTCTCGAGGTAGCGTGCTGCCTTGTCACGCAGCAGGCCCGGTTCGATCCCCGGTCGGGGCAGTTTTTCTGGGTGAGGTTTTTATCGGGGTTTTTCCTCACCTGTAAGACAAATGTCAGGAAAACTTTAAGGCCCAAACGGTCCCCGAAATTATATGGCCATCATCATCCTTATCATTATCATTATCATCATCATCATCCTTCGCCGGTGTAGAAAGCAACGGGAAACTTCCACACCTACATAATTCCCTAGTAAAGCTGCAAGCATAGCACGAACATGCTATGTTTGCAGTGAAGGACTTGCCTTCGGACAGAATTACTATGGATGGATTATTATTATTATCATTATTATTGTTATTATTATTATTATTATTATTATTATTATTATTATTATTATTATTATTATTATTATTATTATTATTATTATATGTATAATGTCCACCGCTGTGATCTCGAGGTAGCGTGCTACCTTGTCACGCAGCGGGCCCGGGTTCGATCCCCGGTCGGGGCAGTTTTTCTGGGTGAGGTTTTTATCGGGGTTTTTCCTTACCTGTAAGACAATGTCAGGAAAACTTTAAGGCCCAAACGGTCCCCGAAATTATATGGCCATCATCATCCTTATCATTATCATTATCATCATCATCATCATCCTTCACCGGTGTAGAAAGCAACGGGAAACTTCCACACCTACATAATTCCCTAGTAAAGCTGCAATAAACGAACATGCTATGTTTGCAGTGAAGGACTTGCCTTCGGACAGAATTACTATGATGGATTATTATTATTATCATTATTATTGTTATTATTATTATTATTATTATTATTATTATTATTATTATTATTATTATTATTATTATTATTATTATTATATTATTATTATTATTATATGTATAATGTCCACCGCTGTGATCTCGAGGTAGCGTGCTACCTTGTCACGCAGCGGGCCCGGGTTCGATCCCCGGTCGGGGCAGTTTTTCTGGGTGAGGTTTTTATCGGGGTTTTTCCTCACCTGTAAGACAAATGTCAGGACAACTTTAAGGCCCAAACGATCCCCGAAACCATATGGCCATCATCATCATCCTTATCATTATCATCATCATCCTTCACCGGTGTGGAAAGCAACGGGAAGCTACCACACCTACAATTCCCTAGTAAAACTGCAAGCATAGAATGATTGCAGTGAAGGACCTGCCTTCGGGCATAATTACTATGGATGGATATGTATAATTTAACTCTGGTGAAGTGGAAGAGAAGACCTTACGATCATAACTCCATCAGGTAAAAGTAAATAAAATAAAATATAGTTTGCACAATACAGGGATGAATGGATGGACCACACTAATAGAATGTATAACAATAGAATTCCAAAACAGATTCTTCATTACAGACCACTAGGACGAAAAAATCCCAGTAAAAGATGGAAAGACCAATTCTAGCATGAGATGTTTGATGCTGATGATGATGATGAAAATATAATTTAAAATTTAAACTTTACCACTTTATTATTCAAATATACAGACTTAACTCTTTTAATTCTAGAAGAAATTTATAGTGTAATTTCTTAATCTAAAACACTTTTTTACTGTATAATATGCAGTAGCCCTACTATCTACCTGTTTCTCTACAACCGAACATCCCCAAGAGGAGCAAGGGTGCTCGTATGTGGAATTACTTAACTATGTTAATTTACTTACCCTTAATTCCATATAGATGTCAGCGAGTGACACGTGGTTAGTTCATCATCTCAAAGAGTCACCTAGTAGAAGACTAAGAAAATACTTAATGGCAAAGGCCGATAAAATGTTGCTCAGGTTTTCTATTTTAGGCTTGAAGTTCATTTACGAGACCAAAAATCATATTATTTAGAATACACAGCTTGAAGTTCCGGCCCAAGTTTCCAACACGCATCACGATTTTAAAGTACCTTACACATATTCTATTTATTTTACTTTCACGGATTCTTTTAAACATTTAAAACCTATTTTAAACGTTTTCGAATTATTTTATGTTTCGACTATATTTTAATGGGATATTTAACTGTTGGTACCGTTTGGTGTAGCAGTCATATCGTTTTTCCAGCCATTTTATATATTTGCTCGAATGCAGCCAACACATACTTCAGAACTTACTATTTCCACTACCTATTTTTGGGCGTTACATTGCATGCCATTCTATTTCATACTTTTACAGGTTAGAGTACTTAAATTGCATTAGGTTAGCTTTTAGGTTATTTTAGGGCTAAAATATTTTGTATTAAATTATACAAACATCGTTGTCTATGTTGGCAGCATTGCGTGATTAAATCTGTTGGCGCATGCGCGTGGTGTCTTCCTTGGAATTAGGAAACTTTTAGTGGCGCGTGTAGGAAACTTTATCCAAGGGGAGAATTTCCAACACGCTCCATGATTTTAAAAACGTTCTTTCCGGAGGACTTGTTCCTTGGATTTTTTCATTCTAAATATGCATCGACCCCCGCTGGTATCCTCTAGACCACCGAGATCGATGTAGCAGTAAGTCTATTCTTAATTAAAGTAGAAATCTGTAATATCTAATATCTAGAGATCCCACTACAAACCTTAGGAGGTCCTTGTGATAGCTTAATTTTAAGGTTCCCACCTTTCTAGACAATCGGCAGATGTCAGCCCTACATGACGGCCGTCTTTACCCCAAAATGCGTCAGGTACTCATTTTCGTTAGAGTCTGAGTCGACCCCATGGACATAGTGCATCCAGTAAGTCAGAAAGTTATATATATATATATATATATATATATATATATTACTACTATACTACCCAACCCATTGCCTGTCCCACCCCGAGGGCCATGACCAAACTGGCATAAGCTCTCTATACATTCCTATTTCTAAGTTAATATTTTCCTGTCATTTCCTGTACAATTTAATATCTCTCAATTTTTGATTTTATGCTATTCTGCCATCTCATTCTTTTTTTTTTGTCTAATGCCACCAGGTTGTGTTTTATGACATTTCTGGCTTTCTCTCCTGACATTGGCAGAATTGTAATCCATTTCTTAGGTTGTGGCACCTGGAAGGCGGAGTTACGTTAGCCCCGATGTTATGATGTGTGATAAATGATAATGAAGCGCCAGAAGAGTTATTAACCTAAACTTAACTTAAATTCCAGACCATAGGCAACCACAAGAATAATTCTCTTTAAAGAAAAATGCCTATGGTCTGACCGGGACTCGAACCCGGGACCTCATGAGCAGTAGTCAGGAACGGGCTGGTCCCATCTCGTTGTTGGCCTATCTATTGGGCGCTTTCTTCTGATTTTCTTACAAGCAGTTCCTGAGCACTGTCCCCAATACGTACCACGTCTGCTAATCGCAGTCTCGAAACTCAGTTGTAGCGCGTCTCGTTTCTCATCAAACTCACTCTTATGTAGTTTCTTCCATTCAGCTGTATGTAATTTAGAATATTAAAAAATTATAATGTAAAATTATAAAATTATGTTTTTTTCAGTCTCCTCAACTGTTGAAACAGATAATCGTTTTAACAGACTGAATAAAAGGTGCATAATTTTATAATTGTACGTTGTTATGGATCAACTGACTAAGCGACATTTTCGTTTTTAAATTAAGATTTTGATGTCATCTGTTACACGGGCTAGTGAAGCACACTTTTAGCGCTAAATGTAGTCTTATTATTATTAAGAGTCCACCACTGCCTTGTCACGCAGCGGGCCCGGGTTCGATTCCCGGTCGGGGCAGTTTTTCTGGGTGAGGTTTTTGTCGGGGTTTTTCCTCACCTGTAAGACAAATGTCAGGAAAACTTTAAGACCCAAACGGTCCCCGAAATCATATGGCCATCATCCTTACCATTATCATTATCATCATCATCCTTCACCGGTGTGGAAAGCAACGGGAAGCTACCACACCTACACAATTCCCTAGTAAAGCTGCAAGCATAGCATGAAAATGCTATGATTGCAGTGAAGGACCTGCCTTCGGACAGAATTACTATGAATGGATGGATTATTAAAGAAACGCCACCACTCCTATCAGATATTCCATATATTACAACAAACCTCTATGAAACCAGAGCTTAATAAATGCTAATCCAAATTTTGCATCATGCAGCTAAGCGCCAAGTGTTCACGTTCTTAGATAATCCAGTAATATTAGTATGGCGCTACAATAAATAGTGAAACTTTAAACTTATTATTCTCGAAACTTACATAGCCGATTGATGCATAATTTTATATTATAACGATTAATCCTCCAACACATCAAAGGAATTTTACCATGAATTTTATTAGTATGTAATATTGTACATGTAATTTTCTTCTATAGGTTCTGCCCTAGGGCAGGTCTTTCACTGCAATCTTAGTATTTCATGCTATGCCTTGCAGCTTTACTAGGGAATAGCTTCCTGTTGCTTTCCACAAAAATGACGATAATTTAATTTATAAATTAAATATGAGGATAATGTTCAGATGTATAAGGAATGGGAGGATAATATTCAGATATATTCAGATGGATGTGAAACATGGATTCTTACTTTAAGGGAGGTAAGAAGAATACGAGTATTTGAGAATAAAGTTCTTAGGAAAATGTTTGGACCAAAAAGAGATAAACAGACAGGTGAATGGAGAAAAACTATATAATATTGAGCTACATGATATGTATAAGAAGTCAGATACAATAAGAACAATTTAAGTCTCGTAGACTGCGACGGGCAGGACATGTGGCACGTATGGGAGATGAAAGAGGTGCATGAAAGCTTCTGCTAGGAAAACCAGAGGGAAAACGCCCAGTTTGTAGACCAAGAATGAGGTGGGAGAACAACATTATCCATGATTTGAAGGAAGTATATTATTCAGGGGTTGATTGGAAAACATTAGCTCATGATGTGGTTGTATAGAGAGCTTATGTTCGCGCGTCCATGAATATATGGGTTCGATAGTGCCAGTGAGTTTGTAAGTTAGGTATCTTAAGGAATTGGATATCAGAGATGTAAACATGACTCCGTTAGTCAAGATATGGATCATGGAGGGCCTTATGTGACATTAAACTTGTGTGTTCCATAAGTTAGTTATTTTGCGTCCAAGCAATGAGGCAGAGTGGTGAGATCTTACGTCACTATACACAGCAGATCTACATTAAGTGCATACTAACAACAAAACAGAACTTGCAACGCCCTACTCGCGATCCGTCTCATTGTTTAGACGCATAGTATATCATCATCATCCATGAAAGTATTAGTCCATGTGGCCTGTTACGGTCTCAAAGAGGAATTTTACATCCAGCGCTTCTTTGGACGTCGCGTCGTCTGCCTTGAGGATAATAATAATAATAATAATAATAATAATAATAATAATAATAATAATAATACTTTATTTATTCTGGCAGAGTTAAGGCCATAAGGCCCTCTCTTCCACTCAACCAGCACAAATACAAATAAATATTCGACAATTATAGATATACACTGTACTAATTATAAACAGTTAAAGATACAATAAATGTAGCAATGTAAATGTCATGTACAAACAACATTTCATAGGGTAATAACAATAATGATACGAATAATAATAATAGTAATAATAATAATATAAATATGATACATTATACGGGAAACACCAATTAATATATATATCTTACACTGGATAATAATGAAGTCGAGTTTAGAGCAAATATAAATTTAGATTTCTTTTAAAAGATGTCAATGTCCGGCAGCCCCTTATTTCTTGTGGTAGGGAATTCCAGTTGCGAGAAGTGGAGATGGTATATGACATGGAGTGATGTGATGTCCTATGTTGCGGTATATTAAGTAAGAGACTATGTTGTGATCTTGTGTTTAAGTTATGGTTTGAGGATAGATACTGGAAACGGGATGATAAATAATTGGGAATCGAGGTATGTAGGATCTTAAATAGGAGAATTAGACAGTGCGATTTTCTTCTCTCTTTTAGATGTAGCCATGACAATTCGTGGAATAATGGAGAAATGTGATCGTATTTTCGAACATTAAATATGAATCTGATACACATATTATGGACACGCTGCAGTTTGTCCGACAATCCGTCACTTATGTCAGTTAGTAGAACGTCACAGTAGTCAAAATGCGGCATCACTAAAGTTTGGATTAAAATTCTTTTAAGAGTTGTAGGAAGAAAATGTTTAAGTCGCTTTAGGGAATGCATTATGGAGAAGATTCTTTTTATATGTTTGTTTTACTTGCTCATGCCATTTTAAATTAGAATCTAATAAAATCCCAAGTTTTTAACGACGTCGGTGTAACGAATTTGTTCATTATCTAATATGACAGCCGGCATATTGCCATTGTTTATGAGGTGTAATAGCCTTGGATGTCCGATAATTATTGCTTGCGTTTTGTTTACATTTAGTTTCAGCCCATATTGTCTGGACCATAAAGATATATGCCTGAGGTCAGTGTTTAGTAATGATGCACAGCTTTTGTAATTCTGTGAGATGGCATTTGTTGAAGATGGGCTTTCCAGTTGCTCTGGCAGTTTTCTATATGGTGGAGAATGGATTCTACACCCAATTCTTCCATAATTTCCTCACTTATTTTATGGTCCCACTTTGTATAGCCGGCTGTACGACTCATAAATCGCATCTCATTTACTGTTATTCGGCTTTCGCCTCTTCTTCGTATTGTCCATGCTTCAGAAGCTTATCTTGCAAGAATCTTGTAAAGTCGTAATCTTGTTATCTTTTTGACTAAAGATAGTCTCGTAATAATATCAATTACCCTGTTGTTTTTGTTAAATTTCTGATTTTCTTTGCTATATCAGCCATATCTTGAAATATAAAATTGTAATACAAATAATTAAATTAATTTACTCTTTCTAAAATGTCATCGTCCAAAACAATTTTGCTAGGTATAGCGTATTTCCCACAAAAGGCCATCACTTTAGTGTTTTTGTATTCATTTCCATGTTGTACATTTTGTAATTATATTAAAAAATTGTATAGAATATTTTAAACTTGTTTCTGTTGGAACTATTAATACCAAATCATCTGCAAAAGCAGGGATGCACGGCATATATCTATATTGAATGTTGAAAATTGAGAATCCGATAAGTGGATTCCCCATCTTAAATTATTTTTGTGAAATTCCTCTATAAAGAGATAATGATATATTTCTTGAGTTTACTACTAAAACACCCTGAGTAAGGAAACGTTCGGTTGCTTGTGTTATTGGAAGAAAAAAGTTAAAACTAAATGATAAAAAGTATGCCTAATGTGGAAGTTAAATAAAACTACCCAGAATTCAATTTTTTACTTGAATCTCCAGTATCTTTGTCTCCCATAAAGACATTTGAATGTTGTGCGTACAGTTCTTATTATTACTAGACTGGTGAATATTAAACACTCCCTTCTGGGAGACTCATTTTTCATTCCTTAAACTTCGTACAGCAACAAAAAGTTACAAGAAAAGAAGTTACAAAGTTATACATTAAAAATTAATACTATGTTAAAATCTCACAACTAGAATGAACATAGAACACGTCACCAAGACATTTTCAACAAAAGAGTGTTTTTTTATTTGTTTACAAGTTCTGTATGATGGTTAATGTTTAAATGCTGTCCCCTATTTTCTTTAATCCACTTTTCCATACACAAAATCCCGAAGGCTTAGTTTACAAAATTGTTTTTTTTTTTTCGTAAATATAAATATTACTACATGAACAAATTTTCTGAGAAGACTAGATTACAGTGAGCTGCATGATCATTTTGGGAAACCAGATGTAATAGGACAAATTAAGTCTCATGCATTCTGATGGGCTGGGCATGTCACATGAAAACTTAATGAAAGCTAGAGGGAAAGCGTTCATTAGGTATCCCAAGAATGAGATGGGAGAATATTAACCATTGCTTGAGGGAGGTTGAACTACAAGGAAGACATTAACTCAGTATAGATTTACGTCCGCACGGGCATGAACCTCCGGGTCCGATAGTGCCAATAAGTTACCTATGAAGTTATTCCAAATATAATGGATTATTTAGGTTGAGATCTGTTAGGGTTGCTTTGTCTACAACAAATCCTCCTTAAACTCATTGAATTATTTCAGTTCCGTTATGTGAAAAAACTGATTTGTGATTATATAAGTAAAATTAAGTCTATCCCATTCGTCCCCAAGGGTGCTCCCTAGCGGGAGTTTATTAACCAAACTAATTGCTTACTCTCATTTCCCTACAAATGAGTGCGAGTGACAAGTAGTCAGCACAACATCTCAAAGAGACATCTTGTAGGCAACTAGGAATTACTTGGATGGGAAAGACCGATTAAATTTTGCTCAGAGGCTCTAAATTAGGGTTGTGGTTCTTTTTAAGAGCCCGAAAATCTTCAAACTCGAGGCTCACTGCTTAGAGTCCCTCCTGGGGACTAGCCTCATAGATTTTTCCATTCTAAAAAATGTAATCGACCCCGACCAGTTTGAATCAGCGACCCTCGAGAACCAGGGATATGGATTTAACTCCTAAACCAGTGAGGCCGACTGTAATTACTGTAGAACCTCAAAATAATGTGTGTCCTCGCGATAAAACATTACCTGTTCCAATAGTTAAAATACAATTACAATTTCTGTACATGAAGTTAATCAATATCAGGCGGTATATTATTATTATACAGATGCCTCTTATTTTATCATCTGAAATAGCTGCATTCAAGATTTTTATATTTTCACAAAATCCATTGATTACATTTGGGTTTGAATCCGCGAACTCGGAAATGGAGTCGAGTTGGTAACCACTAGTCCACGACGACAAGTTACATTTTAGGAATAATAGGAAAGTTAGGAATTTCATTTAGTTTAGTTTCGAGAAACTAATTTTCGAAAAAAAAATTATGTTAAATGGATTCGGAAGAAATCAGGAGAATAAGTTTTCGGAAGAATGGATTCGAAAAAGTATATCTGACGATTGTGTTTTCTGGTGAAAACTGTATTTAGGAAAAAATCTATCTCCGATAAACGGATGGAGGGAATTATCCAGGAAAGATTTTAATTTTGGAAGCACATAGTTTGGTACAAGTGGCAATATTCTGAAATTGTCTATCATCATTATCATCCAGTATCATGACAGCTGCCGCTGTCTTCCGGAAACCAAATGCCATTCCTCGCTGTACATCCTCCGATCTTCCTCCCATCCTCCAATCCTCTGATAATCATAGCCGCTTACACACTTTCTATCCAGTTTTTATTTGGTCTTCCTTTCTTCCTCTTTTCCATTGGGATCCGTTCCATAATAAGTTTAGGCAATATTTGCTCTGGCATTCTTTTGACATGGCCATACAACTGTAATCTATTATTTTCTATAATGTCTAAGATGCCCAGCTCGTCTTGCACACTCATAATTTCCCTTATTTCTTTGTTTCGTATTCTATTCATTCTCGATTTTCGAGCTGATCTTCTTAAAACATCTATTTCTTGTCAATTATTTTCATTTCCCTGCTAGGAATTTGCCAAACTTCAGCACCATATGTTAAAATGCTCTGAACTATGGTTTCATATATTTTTAATTTTCTATTTTTTGTAATATTTTTGCCCCACCAAACAGAGTTTAAAGCATTTATTGCTTGTTTTGTATGTATGATTATATTTTTAATTTTAACTGTCTTGTCACCTGAATGATCTAATTTTATTCCTAAATAAGTGCATTCAATACTAGGTTTTAGTTTGTCTACATTGTTGAAATTTATATTTTCCATTTCTTCTCCTATACACAAATATACAATTGTATATATAATAATAATAATAATAATAATAATAATAATAATAATAATAATAATAATAATAACAATACACCATTATACATGGTACAGGAGTTTGATTGAGTAGATTTGGGTCTTTGTGCTGAATTATGTATTATTTTCTTAGCTTAAATGTGCATTACTGTAATAAAACAATTCTAAAAAATGAGAAGATGGAAAACTGAAGCCGATATTGAACCTACAATCATCGTCGTTATCGTAAAAAAGGCAAGGATATATGTGTAATGGCCTGTTCCGGTCCTATTATCTATCCTGCACTCCTCTGAGAGGTCAACCTTCGCTTCGTTTCCCAATAGGGTGGTATTTTAATATAAAATTGGGCAGCATTCTCTAGTCGCCCTTCCAACATGTAATCACTTTTTTTCAATAAATGGATTCAATTTTAAATTCTAGTAATAAATCTATGTTTGTTTTATGACCTCGCCATGATCATTTTGCTGTTCTCATGAATATCATCATTCGGGAATTTATTTTTAGCCACATATTTAACATCCATATAACAGTGTGCTTATTGCAAGATATTTATATATATTTTAATATTGTCATCTCACAAGGGAACTGTCAACCATTTCAAGCTGAAACCTACCTTGAAATTTCTCCCAGCGAAGCGTTGTGATGTACCAAGGTCGTGTTCAAAAAAGTATCTGCCGTTTTTATCTGCAAGGCACAGAAATCGAAGCTAGAATCCAGCCTTGGCAAAACACTGTGCGAAACAGATGGACTCCCTGCGTGAGAAAAACGGTATTTAAGTTTGGTGTTCACGACATGCGGGCAAGTGGTCTGAGTTGAGTTGGTATGGTGACGGAACGCGGCATGCGAACAAGTGGTCTGAGTTGGTATGGCGGCGGGACGCGGCATGCGGGCAAGTGGTCTGAGTTTGTGTGGTGGCGAGACGCGGCATGCGGGCAAGTGGTCTGAATTGGTATGGTGGCGGATCGCGACATGCGGGCAAGTGGTCTGAGTTGGTATGGCGGCGGGACGCGGCATGCGGGCAAGTGGTCTGAGTTTGTGTGGTGGCGAGACGAGGCATGCGGGCAAGTGGTCTGAGTTGGTGTGGTGGCGGGACGCGGCATGCGGGCAAGTGGTCTGAGTTTGTGTGGTGTCGAGACACGGCATGCGGGCAAGTGGTCTGAGTTGAGTTGGTATGGTGACGGAACGCGGCATGCGAACAAGTGGTCTGAGTTGGTATGGCGGCGGGACGCGGCATGCGGGCACGTGGTCTGAGTTTGTGTGGTGGCGAGACGCGGCATGCGGGCAAGTGGTCTGAATTGGTATGGTGGCGGATCGCGACATGCGGGCAAGTGGTCTGAGTTGGTGTGGTGGCGAGACGCGGCATGCGGGCAAGTGGTCTGAGTTTGTGTGGTGGCGAGACGAGGCATGCGGGCAAGTGGTCTGAGTTGGTGTGGTGGCGGGACGCGGCATGCGGGCAGGTTATCAGATTTCACCAAGTTAGTAGTTGTATTACTTTCTTGTAGTTTGAATGAGAGCTTTGGCGCTGGATTTTAGTGGCTTACAGTTAAAAACAACGTATATTTTTTTAGCATAGCTTTGGTACAACACAGCACTTCTCTGGGAGAAATTTCAAGGTAGGTTTCAGCACAGTTCCCTTGTTAGATATATCTAAAGCAAAAATCTTAACACCACACCTCAGACACTTCATTTTTAAAATGTATAATAAATAAATCTACATTATTCTTTTTGCAATTTTTAGTGAATATGTATCGTAGTTTCGAATAGGCAGTGTTGCCAGTTCGTATAAATCCTTATGCCTTCAAAAAATTAAGATATCCTACAAAAAAATTCGAAAATAAAGGTGAATATTGTTATTCGTATACAGAAGTCTGGGTTCAAGCCACAGGTCCAAAAACATTACTGGAATGTTTCTTGCTTTTCTTTAGACGTCAACGCAAATGTTGGGTTTTAATTTCTTTATCAGAGCCCGTTGGAGTAGTGATTCTCATACTTCGAAGTTCGCGGATTCACACCTAAACGGGTCCCATGGATTTTAACCCTGTGCATGTTTTCCTTCAAAATGAAAATTAATTCATGAATCCTATATCCTAGGTTTAGTATACATAAAATAGGAACATTTATTAGCGTGGTTACTTAAGGTATTGCGCTATAAGCCGGAAGTTAGCGTTTTCGATTCCAGAAACAGCTAGAATTTTTAAACTGACTAAATATTCTGATGCCACCATGGCCCTGGGTCGTTCAGCCTCTTACCGAAATAAGTACCATGTATATGTTCTGGGGGCAACGACCGCCATTAGGCAGAAGTGATAATGACATTTCATGCCGATTTCTGCAAATGGAGAACATTAACTTCCTACTACCCCAAATGCTTATCAATGACTGTATTAGGATAACTTTACCTTTAAACAAACTTAATCCTGAAATAAGAGACCTCTCAGCAAAACTTATCTTCCCTTTCACGCTCAGATCAGAATTGCGACGCTCATGAACTGAGTACGTCTGTTCATCGTGAATACTTTGAGTAATTATTACACCAGAGGTCTCCAGCCTCTTGTGGAGTTAATGGTGACAGGGCTGCTGTCTTATGGCTTAAACCATTTAGCCATCATGTATATTAGCCCTTCATGAAGGGATGTTCCTTCCGCTCTGTCTTGGGGATTTAAAATGAAAATTTTTTGGTGAAATTTAAATTTTAATTTATTTCTAATTATTTTTGATGAGGCTATGAAATGTTTTCGATTCGAAGAAAAAACCCAAATCCCACAAAAAAAAGTAATACATATATATAAAGGTATTAACATTAATAATAGTTCTAATAATTTAAGTAATACTTTTCTATTCCTCAAATAATGCCCTTAAGCTGATTAACTCTATTTATATTTTTCATTATCATATTAATTATCTTCTCATTTATAAATTATTATTCTTGACAGTTGGAGAATTCACCCCTGTTACCCCGGACATGGGCCCTCCATATTTGTGACCCCTGGAGGAGCATTTTAAGCCCCCAGATACTGGGCTCCTTGTTGGTTCTTATTACCCACCATAAATGGTGGGATCTCCCATCCGCCACCGGGGGGACGCGCCCGATAGGTGTTTAAAGGGTCCCCACGGGACTGAGTTCTACAAAACAATGGCGATATTGGTACTTTTATAGGACAGTGAGTCCTGGGTAATAAATAAGAGGAGTTCGAGTAGGATACAAAGTGCACAAATGACCTTTCTAAGAAGTACCCAAAGGATGCACAAAATTTGGACCTCATAAGAAATGAAGAAATAAGAAGAGAATTAGAAATATATTCAGTAAATGATAGAATTCAACAACACCGCGTCGGCTGGTAAAAGCATGTTCAGAGAATGGAAGAAACAAGATTACTCAAGATAGCATATCATTATAAGCCAAAAGGATTAAGGGATGTAGGAAGACCTAGGAAAAGATGGAAGGAATCATTGTGAATTCGGAACAGGAGCATTGCCTTAACCTTGAAGTGAAGATGATGGTGAAGTGAGTTTAGTCCCACATTATGAATTCAGATGGGGACGTTTTTAATGGACATTTTCTTAATAAATACAATATGTTTATATCCATCGCCTCGGCAGTCCAAGGGTAAGTTCTTTGCCTCCAGTCCCGAGGATCACGGGTTCAACTCGACCAGGTCAATGGGTTTTTTAGGATGGAAGAATCCAAGGAGCAAGTCCTCCGGGAAGGACTTTAACTCATAGATCCCGAGTCTGATGATTTTCGGGCTCGTAAAATAATCTTAAGTCTAAATTAGAGCCTCTGTCCAAAGTTTAATCAGCCTTTCCCATCTAAGTAGTAGGGTACAGCGGGGCTATTTGAATAATTTCAACTTTGTTCACAATTTATCGGAAAAGTATTTGCAATCCTTAGAAGTGAAATATACAGTAACATTGCCCGACATATCGTCTTCCTCACTGAGTAAGTTGGGTGCAATAACTTTTTAATTATTCAAGTTATGCAATTATTCGATTTACCCTCCACATGACAAGAATCTAACAATCTGCGGGGCTATTTGAATAATGGATGGGGCTATTTGTATAACTGAAAAAACACATGATTATGTGCAATTCTCATGAAACTGTTATTAGAAAATAAGATAAAAAATAAAAAGAAAAGCAGTACATAAGTACTAAAATAAAAATAAGCATCAGAAACACATTCCAGGCAAGTTACTTGCAGCGTTCACAATGAAATTGTTTGCGACCTTTCGTACCCACGCAATATTCGTAATATCATGTCTTACACTTTTTGCATTGTGTCTAGCCTTTCTATTCTCCCTCAGATTCGATGTGGGGCCATTTTCCCTGACATCCAAAGTTCCAGTCAGCACCTTCATGGTAAGAGTCAGTTAGAGGTACAGGGCCATCTAGACTGGAATCCAAATCTAGGTCGATGTCCATCTTCTTTCTTTCTTTCTTTCTTTTTTTGTCCTTTTGGAAACAATGAGCCTCTTCTTTACATTCCCATTACCTGCCTGGCTTACTTTTCTCTTCTCTCCTTCCAACAGAACAGATGCAGTGGTCATCCACGCTTCAGTGAAAATTCCAGCGAAATGAACTTTTGCCATTTTTTCATGAGGAGTTCTTTGCTGCCATTTGGTTGCCCTCGCAAAATATTCCGTCTTGAGGGCCTTGAACACACATCTGTCTAATGGTTGTAAAGCATGAGTAGTGTGTGCTTTTAAACAAAGCACTACAATATTATTTTCCAAACAGAATTCCAAAGCACCTAGTGAGGAATGTGCGGATGGCCATTCAAAATCAGAAGCACTTTCCCTGGTACACGATTTTCTTGAAAAAGGCGAAGCCTTTCGTTAATCCACCCATCCTCTCATGCAAGCAATAGGCCTAGGCGGCAAATTAACAGAGAATTCTGGTTTATGCCTCAGATCCTTGAAGATGACTAGTGGTGCTGCGTTGCAGTAGGCACATTCTCGCCCCTCTCAGCACTAGTCAACGCCAGAACTTCTTTTGTGTCCTATTCTGCCATATTTTTCGGAGGTCTGTTATTGAGAGGCAGTCCTGTTTCATCTACATTGTTTTAATTGATTTTATTAAACACAATGTGTACATTTAGAGTTTTCACCAGTCTTTTGTAATTTTGGTGAGAGGCTGAGTTCTGTTTTGGCATTTCATTAGGTGGTACCTGGAGCATGGCTCGTCGCAAAGCTTGCATCTGCAGTCCTCCTTCGGGTCGTGGTATGACGGATTCTGACATATTTTCCAGTGGAAACCATGCGCGGCGAAGCGTGTGTATAGGTGGCGAAGTTGGAAGTTCGGTCCTTTCCACACATCGGTTTTCATCGTTTCTGTGTCCATTATTTCCATCGGTATTGCATTGGCTTTGTTTTGTCTCTCTTTGATGGCGTCTTTATATGCCTGGGTTTCTGGTAGATTGAAGCGAAGCTTGATGTCCTCAATGAAGTAGGATTCATGTGCTATTCTGTAGGCGTAGCTGTTTCTTGTGTACTTTGAGAGTGACAAGGCCCTCTTGAGATATCTGGCTTTGACATTCTCCAATTTCTTGAGGTTTTTCGCTGTTAGGTGAATCCAAATTATCTGAATACCGTATGTGGCCGCTGGTGCTACCTTGAGTTGGAACAGTGCCATCGCCGTTGGCAGGGACAGTCTCTCAAGCTTGGGGATGTCGAACATCGAATTTATTGCTGCTGTGGTCCTGTCTTGTATATGCATGGTGAACGTGGTTCCAGTGGTCTGCAGCGTCACTCCCAGGTACTTAAAGTTGGGGACTATTTCTAGGGCTGAGTCGCCGCACATAAAGTGGTCATTTTTTGATAATCTGCCTCCTCTTCTGAACTTCATTGCTTTTGTTTTGGAGCTATTTATTTCCATTGAATTTTCTGACGCCCATTTTCTGATATTCTTCATGGCCTCCTGCAGATCTTCAGGACTCTTGGAAAGGATGGCCATGTCATCGGCATACATTAATAGCTTTGTATTTCTTGCGTTTATAGCTTGTCCAATATCGGCCGTTTCATCTACATTGTAGATATGGGTTGGCTTATCACGTAACGTAAGTTAATAAAGAGCTCGTCCAAGAGACTAAACTGTTGTTGAACTGACTCTCTATTTAGTGCTGCAGCTCTATCTTTTGACAATATTTCTGTTTTTTTTAAGAAATGATATTTCGATTGCAGAATGCAGAACGGCAGGCTTTCCCTGCTATGTCCTTCCAGGGATGTTCTATTTTATGCTTATCGGCAATGTTGACTGCTGCGATTCGAACATATTTTGCTGTGAGTCCGAAATCACCTTTCCCTAATAGTTTTATCCGATCAGCTAGATTTTTTATGATCTGCAGTAAATATTATAGGGTGGCCGTTGGAGTTCTCACTTTTATATTTAGTTGGGAGATTTTGTGCTTTTCCAGCTGATATCGGCCGTAAAGAGTTGGGAAGGGCACCCCATATGTTTTACTATCTTCCAATGATAATCCTCTAATCGCTGCGTCGACAACCTTCTTCATAGACTCCTCATCCCACTCCATTCGTCCCTCTTTTCTTTTATAATTTCTCACTATCTGAAGCAAATAAATGTTTCGGTAATACCAGTGACTAATTTCTAAACTCTTCGCATTCAGTTCACTCTAATTTGGTAGTTTACACTTCAATTATAATTAAAATGAAACCTATAGTATTGCATTAGAAACTTCATCATATACTGTAAACTTAGGCCTATAAAGAGGTAATGTGCAGATTGATCCAACTGCGTAATATAGGATTATTTAAAATGTATGAGCAGTACTTTTTTATAGTCTTTCTTAAAAGATTATTTGAAATTTTCAAAAAATAAAATAATAAAATAATGCCCAGGTCCTAAATATCGTATAACCATTACAGTTATTCTACTGTATCTATAATAAAGTGATAAATGTATTTAGAAGAAAGAGAAAAGCGAATACAAAAACAGAATTTTGACTATTCAAGAAGCCCCGCTCTCAGGTATTCAAATAGCCCCTCGTGACATGTTCACTTCATGACCACGTAGTTTCCAAATAAGAGCATAGATTACAAAACGAACTGGAGGGTTATTGGAGGAAAGATCAACAGTCACTTCTGTATACCTTTCATTTTCCATGTTTTCCATTGTCGACAAATAAAACTTAACAATTACCAAGAACATTTTACATACTCAACAATCATGACATCAGAGCCGCTTACCTTTGGTACTTCAAATGAACCTAGACTAAACTTCTGTACACAAAAATCGAAATAAACTACTTCACTGAATAGAAAATACTTTAACTAACAACATCCACTGACAAAATGTCGTCTTCTTCTTGGTCACTTCGCTGCACATGAGCAAAAGCTTAATATTATTCAAATAGCCCCGCTATTCAACTAACCCCGCTCTACCCTACTTTAGTTGTCCAATAGGCGTCTTTTTGGGACAATAAGATGACACTTCTCATCCTGACATCTATAAGGAAATAAAATAAACTAAATGAGCTTCGTTAAATGACACCTGCCAGAGAGCACTTTTTCCCCACCTGGGAGCACTCTACACCCGTACATCCCCTCTTGGAGCAAGGGTTCCGTAAATTTAGTTTAATCAATACAATGTAGGCCTACTAGACACATTTTTTGTAGAATAATTAATTTGATTCCATCATGTTGTACTCGTGTCTAACTTAGGGTCGGGTCGAGGGAAGAGATGAGATGAGTCCCTATATATAGAGTTCTGTGAATGACAAGGGTGACGGCCGACCACGCCTGACGCACCATCACAGGGGCAGATAAACTAAATGGACGAGGTGAGTATGGATAAATGATGGAATGAAATTGTGGCAGGGAAAAACGGGAGAAAGCCCCGAGGAAAACCTGTCCGAGCTCCGTTTCGTCCACCACGAAATCCACATGGAGTGACCGAGATTCGATCTCCGGACCCCAGCCATGAGATGCGAGCGTCTATGCGCTTGCGCCATGTATCATTATCCTTTCATATTGTTAATATTCGTGTATCAGTTAGTTCAGTTTATATTAAATTTCAATGTTAGAATGTTATTGAATTGACACTTACCCAAGATATAGAAACTTTCTTCAATGACAGTCACGAGAGAAAAAAAAACTTCTTCAATCAACTTCAACTGCACGATGGCTTTTGAGGCTTTGTATTAGTTTTCAAAAAGCGAGCAAAGCTATAAAATAGAAAGAAGGAAGCTTGTGTCATGTCTGGAGTAATCCAGGAACAACTTTTTAAAACATTTAATTCCGTGACAAAGAATTGAAATTTTATCACGGAATTAAAGATATCACGGAAATGGTCATCTTTACCCTACATGTAGAAAAATAGAAAAATAGTTTGACAATTTAGGTACTGTCATTGATTCATTATTTTCGTTGTCACAGATTTAGTTAATTTAGATAGGAGATTGATGTACAGTTTGCGTAGTGTCATTCAGCCATGCTCAAAATAAAGCAATCTAAATCTTGTCATTTAAGACAGATTGCATCTGAATTTGGAATGTTTTCTTTATTTTGTAAGATGATGTGCGAAACAAAGGCATCAGCCGAAAGAAAATCCACTGTTCAGCAAACTGCGCATGCTGTAATAATTCTGAATAAGGTAAGATTTTGTATGCGTGTATTTTCGTAGAACATTCAAATTAGCAAGCTTAAATCAATATTAATTTTAATAACAGCTGTAATATCACAGAAAATATGTTGTACTGTCATACCCTAAAACAAAGACAAATATTTTTGTAATTTTTAAATCCTTGTATTGCTTTTCGGGGCACGCCGTAGCGTAGTTGGTTAAAACAGTACACTGTAAACCGGAAGGTCGGCGGATTTTTAAACTGGCGATACCATGGCCCTGGGGTCTACTCAGCCTCTAATCGAAATGAGTAGACCCCCTATCATATGCTTGTTCTGGGGGTAAAGGCGGCCATCACGCAGGGCTGAAAACCCGGCTGGCATCAAGTGCCGAATGTCTAGAAAAATGGGAGCCTTAACCTCCTCCTACTACCCCAAGGGTCTCCTAAGGCTGTAGTGGGATAACTTCATCTTTGCCTTAACTTTTTGCTTATGTCATTTCATAGACTATTTAACTATGTCCCAAATGTTAGTCAATGACCAATCACGTTTTAATTAATTTGGTTTTACAACCAATCACAGTGGTGTTTCACCGTGATAATTATCGAATTTCGATTACCAAAAATAAAAGGAAAGCTCATCCTTTGTAATATTCTGAACAGGGTAGACTTTATTTTGCAGTGACTGACTTTTTTTTTATTTTGCAGTGACTGACTCTCTAACAAATACGTTGAATATAGCAAACAATGAACAGATTCCTTCGACCTACACATTTATAATTGTGTGTTCAATAATTGTGTTTTTAAATACTGATTTTACTGAGTTGTTTCCAAAAAAATTAATTAATAACCTATAATGTTGGTTATAATAAACAGTTTGGTGTTTTTCATTTTTTCTCCGCTAGGGTGCATTCTTACAGCATTGCGATCCTATTTGGCAATAAATAGTATTATCAAGTTGCAATGATGAACAAATGAAACATAACCAAACCATTTCTCATTTGTTTTCAAAGATCGCCGTTTACATTAAATATATACATATTTTAAAATAACCATATTTAAATAATGAGTTGTGAGTAAACAGCTTAATTTTATTCGTTGAATAGTCCTAACAAATGCCACTCTCGTTTTCCAAATCCTCTACATAAATTGCAAATCGCTCGTGGCAATATTTATGATAAATTTCAGACTCTTTACGTCCTCAAGATCGGGGCCTGATCATAAGTTTGCAGTGGGATAACTTAAGACTGTAGCAATGTTTGTTGCCGTTTGACAGTAGGCCTATGTGATATCAGTTGCATCCAAGCCATCCTCACCCGCTATCAAATAGAGAACTGCGCCATTAATATTGTAGTAAGTTACTTAATTTTTGTTTTAAATATACTTAAGTTATACATTGTTTACAAGGTAATGAAACGTTTCTTTTTTTTATTCTTTCTTGTTTTACGTTTTTGCTAACTTTCCGTTATTCTCACACATAGACACACACCCAGACCCAAGGTGGACATTAAAAATCCCCTACCCCGCCGAGAATGGAACCCTGGTCGCCGGAGTGCCGACTACGCCACGGCGACGGACATTAATGAATGCTTCAGTTTTGTTAGACCGCATTGTAGTGTCGAAACGCTGGTTTATTTAATCCAAAGCTTGTTTCTACAGCGCATGCGTAGATAACTTCATAATTGACTTAACCCATTCCCTATCCCTGATCACATCTTTCTAGAAAACACATGTTGGTTCCACTTGGTCCATTCATTTTTAAAATGATATTGTAGTTGACATGTTGTCACTCTGTGAATGTAGGTCGTATATTCTGTTCTGCAAAACCAGGTATAACGGCTGGGGAACCAGATATTATGATCACATATTATTCATGCACTGGCTGAATGATTGTACACATCTGTGATTAACATATGTGGATGAGAGGGCAGCAGTTGGATAGTAGGCCAAGACCTTATAGGCCTGTTGCGCCACGGAGTTTATTTTTTTCTGAATTCTTCAGTTTTATCGGTCATATATATGAAGACCACAGGGAAAAAAGATGAGGGTCCATTTGTCATCCAAATTTAAGTGGACACATCTTTCGATGTTGTTAATATAAGTAGAATTTAATGTTAGGGTTAAAACAAGGCAAAAACGATTGTGGTACAATTCTAGAGCTGGTGTTTTAAAACATGTACAGAAGAAGAAAGATGAGGGTGTCAATGCGAGTATACAAAAAGGATGAGGGTCCAGAGTTCATTCATTGGTTACACTGATTTATGTTGCCAGTTCTGTAATATGTTTGCAGTGTTCCCATTGCATAATTTAAATGATATTACTTGACGTGTTTCAAACGGTATTATTTACCGAATAAAATTGATTCCCACAAAATATAATAATATTTCTTCTTCTTCTTCCTCTTCCTTCCAAGTATTAGGCCAAGGCCTGTTACGATCCTATAGAAAATTTTCCCTCCAGCGTTTTGATCCTTCCGGGAAATTCTCGTATAAGACTTGAAAGCATAATAATAGTCCCTTCGATTGGTTGCTGGCCAAAGGAAGGCAAGACGAGTGATGGGGCTGCCATCTTATAGCCTCTGGTCAGGCTTTTCTGGAGAAGAAAAGAAAATAAAGGAAAGAAGAAATGGAAGAAAGGAAAGATTCCCTAGCCCTCGGATACCCTAATGGCATCGGAATCGAAAAAAACAAGAGTTAACCAAGAGAGATTAGATAGTAAAGTTAAAAGAGTGCAAAACACAAGTAAGTGGAAGAAATGTTTTGCTCAGCTTGGGCACCTTGTGGTCGCCATCCACATATCCCCTAGATGAGGACCCCTGAGGGATAATTACTTCTAATAGTGACTCTTCTATCATATTACCCCCACTTATGTTTTCATTTACTTTAAAATTATTTCATGTTTTGATTAGAATGTATTTTATAATTTTTGCACCACTTTGTTTACTAATTGCACTGAGCAGAATATATTGTGAAAGTGATAAATTGTGGTTTAATTATTCAAGCAAAGTGTAAAATGCCTGCATTGTTATCAGGAGAGTTCCAGCTTCCTCCTATGGCGTATGACAATCCTATACCTATAAGTAAAGCTAAATATAAAGATCTACAGCATTTGAAAAAAAAAAAAATTGTTCTCAAGCATCTGAAGATTTTTTGTGAGTCTACCACATTATTGAAGTGCTGCAGAATAACAGTATGACTCATTTCTCACTTTAAGCAGACTTGAAAGTAGTGCTAGCTTTGCAAATTATGTTTAAGCTGTGATTTTCATTGTGTAATAATAGTGTTTCTTAATGGACGCTCATATTTTTTTCTTTGTACATTGCGACATTTGAATTTCACAAGTAACATAAGAAACACGTACTTCTTCAGCAGCACCAGTGAGTACAGTTATAAATGATGCAATTTATTACGTATACAGTTTTAAGTTTGACTGCAGTGTATTAGTAGTTATCAGAGTTCAGACATAAACCTTCGTTTTTCTCAGAATAAACTTTTATGAACCCTCATCTTTTTTCCCTGTGGTCTTCATATATATGTATACTTTTTTCCACTGCTGTAGTCTAGTAGAAACGTCGCTGCATCGGTCACAGCGTGTCCAGGTTCGAACCTCGTTCGAGACAAATTTTCTGGATAAAGCTTCAACTTTTTTTTTACACTATAAAATAAGAGCAGGAAATTTTAAGTTCGAAATTGATTCGCAATATCTGAATACCTGAATCATATTTAAGATTTTAAGATTTAAGATTTAAGATTTAAGATTTATTTAGCCTGGTGGAGTTAAGGCCATGTGGCCTTCTCTTCCACTCACCAGGACAAACATATATTACATAAGAATATAACAATCTTAATTAACTCTAATATTAAACACTAAGTAAAAATTTGATCAAAAGATAATATCTAATATACATATTACGATCTATAATACAACCAGTTAATATTAGTTAAAATTAAGACTAAAACTAATAATAAAATGTATACAAGCAAGACATATTAAATTGTCCCTGTCTAGTGTATATAAAAAACAGGAAAATAATGAGATATAGAAAACTAATTTTACGATTATACAATATTTAAAACAAAACAAATAAAAATATTTGTTATTCTTAATATTATTTACATAAATAATTAAATATATTAATATTGCTAAAAGAATACTATCAGTGAGGTGTATAAGTCAGTTTGTTATTAAATAATTCTTTAGTTTGTTTTTGAAGGATGTTATAGTTTGACAGTCTCTGACATAGGGTGGAAGGGAATTCCATGTTTTGGTAAGTGACACCGTAAAAGATAATGAATAATATACAGTGTGATGAGGCGGGATATAAAGGACAATGTGCTGATGGGATCGAGTGTCAAGATTATGTGTGTCGGATAGTCTGATGAAGCGGCGTGATAAATAATTAGGCGATGATGTGTGAAGTATTTTATAGAGAAGGGATAGGGAATGGACAGTTCTACGATCTCTTAGACGAAACCACGATAATTGTTCCAGGGACGGTGTAACATGGTCAAATTTGCGAATACCACAAATAAAACGTGCGCAAGAATTATGAACACGTTGAAGTCTTTGAGTGGAAATAATATTTAAGTCTGTAAAAAGAGTGTCACAATAATCAAAATGGGGCATTGCAAGTGTTTCTACTAACATTTTCCTAAGGGCGAATGGCAAACAATTTCGTACACGATTTAATGAATGTATTATTGAGAAGACTGTTTTGCATGTATGGTTTATTTGTGTATTCCAATTTAAGTTTTTGTCAATAAATACTCCTAGAATTTTTACTGTCTCACTATAAGGGATTTGAACTCCGTTTAGTGACACATGCGAAACTGTGTTTAGGTTAATTGTAGATAATAGTCTCTGATGACCCATAATGATTGATTGTGACTTTGTAGGATTTAATTGCAGTCCATATTTAACTGTCCAAGTCATTAGTGAGTCAAGATCCTCGTTAATTTTGGCAACAGCGTCATTTAGTGAATATTTGTCTGTGTGGATGTAGATTTGCATGTCGTCTGCAAATAAATTATGTTTGCAATGCTTTAGGGAGTTAGATATGTCATTTATGTAGATTGAAAAAAGCAAAGGTCCAAGTACCGAACCCTGTGGAACCCCAGCTTTACGGAAGGACCAAGAAGAACATAATGTATGATTTCCTATAACAGATTGCTGGCGCTCATGAAGGTAGGAATTGAACCATTTCGTGGCACTATCAGAGAGTAAGAGGTTTTTAAGTTTATGCAACAATAAGTCCAAGTCTACCGTGTCGAATGCTTTACTAAAGTCCAGTAATGTAAGAATGGTAAGTTTTCGATTATCAGCAGCTTCGCGTATGTCTTCGCAAATATTTAGTAGAGCAGTATTTGTATTGTGTCCTGTCCTGAAGCCTGACTGAAATTGATCTAGAAGGTTGTAATCATTTAGGTATTCAGTCAGTTGTTTATGGACTAATCGTTCCAGAGCTTTTGAAAGAGTAGGTAAAATGCTAATGGGTCGAAAGTCGTTCGGGGTTGAGGGCGTTTTAACTTTAGGCAGTAGACGTACGAGGGCTTGTTTCCACAATGAGGGATATGTAGAAGTTTGTAGTGAGGAGTTAAAAATATGAGTTATTGTAGGTAGTATAGCTTCGATTATTTTATTCAGTAAAGTAATATTTATACGGTCAGTTCCTTCTGCTTTGGTTTTTATTCGCATGATGGCTTTCTTTACGTCGTAGTCTGTAACATATGAGAAGTGGAAATGTTCTCTGTATTAACCTCGATTAGTATGAAAAGTTGGTGTACATTGTCTTAAATGTTGGCGTTGTCTTGGAAATAGCTCATACATTAAGTTGATTACTCATCTGAGGAAGATCTTCAGATAGTTCCGTGGCAAAAATAAGTAGGGTCATGGATATGATCCAGAGTTAAAAACCTATCCCGACTGGTCCTGTCCGTAATGCACGGGAGGTGTTGGCTAGGGTAAAATGACCTATAATGAGAGAAATCGAGCTAAAAAATATACATATGCAGGAAGTTTGGCTCAGGTTCGATATGTATTTTATTCAAATCAGCAGTAAGTTGAGACTAAAATGCAGCCGTTGGATCTCCACCCAAACGTTTAGGTTGTACGAGGGATAAAATAGAGAAACTTGCCCTCTACTGCCAATAAGGGTGTATTTGAATTGGGAGTGACGTCTGTCACAAACAAATCACTGTTCTTGACGCCGCTAGTAAGGTTTGAAATTTCTGAGACGTTGTCAGCTGTATTTCTGCTGAACGCATACATAAACCGGCTCCTCCCACTGAATATCCATATCGGCAACACTGTCGTAAAAACGTCAGTGCCGCAGACTCAGTGGCTGGATTATAGCAATGATAACTCTTTAGTCCAGATTCTAAAATATTTTATCCAAATCAATATAACATTTGGACCACTTTCAATGGAAGTGGCCTTAAGTTATATTAGGTCGGAGATGAGGAACATGCTCTCTTTACAGCGCAATAAATGCATCCCTACAATATTCACCACTGTACCTGAACATCTATTTACAATGTGAATAACAACAGAAAGCAGGCAGTCAGTGACGTTCCATCATGCTAACGTAACAGCTAGATATACATTTCGTGAGGATGTTGAAATTATGTTTGCATTCAGCATTGGAAAAAAAAAAAAAAATCTGAGTGCTTGGGTTCCAAACAGAGCTACTACATATATAACATTAGACGACATTTCAATTCTTCACATGCTGATGAGCATATAAAAGATAAACTTTCAGATATAATTGGAAATAGGTATATTATTAATCTTATGTGCTTTACATGGCGTAAATTAAACGATTAATTATTATAAAGTTGTATATTACATATAATGGTGTTATTATTATTATTATTATTATTATTATTATTATTATTATTATTATTATTATTATTATTATTAATATGTTCACCATTATGGTCTCGAGGTAGCGTGCTGCCTTGTCACGCAGCGGACCCGGGTTCGATCCCCGGTCGGGACAGTTTTTCTGGGTGAGGTTTTTATCGGGGTTTTTCCTCACCTGTAAGACAAATGTCAGGAAAAATTTAATGCCCAAACGGTCCCCGAAATCATCCGGCCATCATCATCATCTTTCACCACCGGTGTGGAAAGCAACGGGAAGCTACCACACCCACAATGCCCTAGTAAAGCTGCAATGTTATGATTGCAGTGAAAGACCTGCCCTCGGACAGAATCACTGTGAATGGATTCTCTAATATATTTGATCAGATCTTCTAAAGACTGTAATTTTCAACAAAAAAAATTCGCTGAATTTTATTCTAATATATTTCTTTCATATCCATGCTTTACTTTTATTCCATTAAAAGAAACAACGAAATTCTACTAAAAACATGACTAAGGTTCCATTTTTTTTTTCTTCACTGTTATTTCTAGACGGTTTAATATCTAAGCCATATCGCGTGTAGGATCCTTAAGTATGGTTACCAAAAGGTGTATTTCTATTGTTGTATTTATCATTTGTTTTCTGATGTTCACTGATTTTAATTTTACTGATATCATCAGATAATGATTCTGGTAATAAAACTGTAACAACATTTACCTTGACTATTTAACTCATGCCCCAAATGAGAGTCAATGACCAATCACGTTTCAATTATTTCTGTTTTACAACCAATCACAGTCGTGTTTCACCAAATATTTATCAACACTAAATTTACCACATTAAAGAAAGCTCCTCCTTTTTAATATTCTGAACAGGTCTGACCACTATTTTGCAGTGACTGAATCTCTGTAAGAAATACGGCTAACCGATTGTATATATAGTGCATGGATGTCAACTGTGGCAAGTCATTCGCTCAGCCTCTTATTTCAGAAAATAGTACTATTATTAAAGGTGAATAATTTATTAACCTGCAATTATTATCAGAAGTAGGGCATATTTATATTCAAATGAATTGGAATTAAAACAGGAATTCAATGGTAATAAATTTAAAATTATATAACCTATCACAAAATAATTTCATAAGTAATAGATAAAACACTACTACCAAGCAATTAGCGCCAGTCATAGACCTGGACCCTTGCTATTGTAGTGAACGAAACTAGTAAACATCAAACAATGGAACCGTAAGCCCTTATACAATGGGGAAAAAGTCTGCAGTTTCCTTTGTTAAGATGACTTACAAGACTGCACTATTATCAAAATGTTATAACAATGCTAAGCCCAAAAACTTCATACAAAAGGCTGGGAAGTCGCAAACAAGCAACTGGATTTTCCTAGGTAACTTGTGGAAAGAGTTATCCCCAAGCCAATTTTAACTAGGACATGTAGCTAACAGCGGGTGCCTTCTTTGGCAGGATAAGGTAGATGACTACAAAGAAAGCCGCCCTATATTTAAAGATCACTCTTATTTGGTCAACCCTGGAAATTTTATATTGTGAGGCAACTAATTTAAAGGGGGGACGAGGCCACAAACGCCTAAGTTTAACACCCACGACAACGCCCTTAAGATATAATTTACCAATCAAAATTAGTGTAACTTATAAACTATTTGTGAGACGCTAAGACTTTTGGTGGAAGGGACTAATGCCGGCCCACTCAGAAATAATAAATATTTTTTACTTGCGAAAACTAGAGTTAGTGGAGTTCAGTAGCTTGGAGTGTCAGTTCGGTAGTCCGTTGCGAGGAGTAGCAACGAGCGAATGTGCCGGTGCAGGGCACATCGCATTACTAGGCGAAAATTAAGTTACTAACGTGAGTGTCAGTAGAGATGGCACATCGCTTGGTTGAGTGTTATAAACATTATTAGTTCTGACCCACCAACAGCCTTCGCGTCAAATCGTCGTCTAATACGACAAATGTAAACAACGAGTGAAAATAAAAGTGCATCGATCAATTACAAGACAGCACACCGGGCCTACTGTTTTTTCCCCAAGTGAACATCCTTTCTCACGGATTCCCGAGATATAAGTCCATTGTTCTACCGAAACCTGAACCCAACTAGTCCGGAGCACAATTGTCCATGAACCCTTATCCTGGACACCGAATTAAAACTATCCTTGGACATAATTAAAACCTACCCCGGCATACAGTCCTTCTTCACAACACATAGCGCTTGCAGGAGTTAATATAAAAACATTTGTAGGAATTGATTATACTATAAAAAACACTGTTTGCACTTTCTTAAATGTATTTTTTCCCAGGTAATAATCCAGAAAAATATAACTGTCATATTTATATCATACGACATCAGGAATGAATTAATATACAGTTTGATGTGTTTCATTTTTTCTCCACTAGAGTGCATTCTTACAATTTGCGTTCCTTTGGCAATAAATAGTATGATCTGGTTGCAGTGATAAACAAAAGAAGCAGATGAAGCGTACCAATCGTTTCTCATTTGTTTTCAAACATCGCCGTTTACATCAAATATATAATATTTTAAAATAACTATATTTAAATAATATTTGAGAGTAAAACAACTTAATTTTATTCGTTTAAATAGTCCTAACAAATTCCACTCTTGATTTCCAAATTCTCTAGATAAATTCACTCCTCACTTCATGAATCGTGAATTTATCAATAATTTGGAAATCACTCGTGGCATTTCTTATGACTATTTAACTCATGCCACAAAATGCTAGTCAATTACCAATCACGTTTCAATTAATGTGTTTTACAACCAATGACAGTCGTGTTTCACCTCGCTCGTTATCAATTTCCCTTTATCAGCTCCTGCTTTTGTGATAAAGAAAGCTCCTGCTTTTTAATGTTCTGAACATGTCAAAGCATTATTTTCTCCAACAAATACATTGAATATAGCAAATAATGAAAAGATTCCTTCATTTTACTGAGTATTTTACTAAAAAATAAATTAATAACCCGTAATGTTGATTATGATATATAGTTTCATGTGTTACATTATTTCTCCACTTGGGTGCACTCTTACAATATTGCGATCTTATTTGGTAATAAATAATATGATCAAGCAGCAGTGAATGAACATAACCTCACATTTCTGATTTGTTTTCAAACATCGCCATTTACATTAAATATATAAATATTTAAAAATAACTATAGTTAAACAATGATTTGTGAGTATAGAGCTTAATTTTATTCGTTAAATAGTCCTAACAAATGCCACTCTTGATTTCCGAATTCTCTAGATAAATTTGGAAATCACTCGTGGGGTTATTTATGACAACTAAGAAAAAATAAATAAATCTCAGTCATGTGGGTCGGCTCTGGGTGAACCCTGGTCTTATCGAATAGGAATCTCAAACCCTATCGCCTGAACCAACTCCCTCGGTTATTGTAGAATAAAAATAAACGCCTGAACCGGGATATGAACCCGATACCTCTAACTTTGTACGTTAGTGACATAACAACTAGTCCACTCATGCATGTCATCTTTTACCTTTATTGCTAAATGTCAAAATTTAATTTTAACATCGAAATAAAGAAATATTAATGCTATAAAGTAAATATCTTTAAAAGCTTACTTTTTATAGAAGCCACGAGATGGTAATGCGACCGATGTGCCGCTGCCTTTCATGATAGAATATCACATATAAGGAAATAAAATAAATGTTTGTGCTGGAATGCTTGAATGGAATAGTTGATATGTCATATGTTATAAGATCTCGGGTTTAAATCCCGGTTCAGGCGTTTATTTTTATTTTCGTGTCATATTTTTGCTAAATGTTAAAATTTAATTATAACATTGAAATACAAATAGCCTGCGTGCGTGAGTGAGTGAAGTTCAACACTTTGTATGTCAGCTAGTACCAGAAAGTTAGAAACATCAATGAAACTGTTGATTGTACGATTAGGTACCGGAATAAAATGCGCAGTACAGTCGCGGAAGTGGTTAGCTGGTTGTAAAAGAAAAAACTTACTCCATACTCGGATTGCTTCCCCTTATCTGCAATACTTGTTGTAGGCGCACAATCCCATTCACTCTGTTAGTTACGACGATACTAAGACAACATTGAACCATCAGATGCGGAATGGTTTCCTTCGTAAACACGATATCGGCGTATAATTGATGTACATGACGTCAGAGGGAAGAGGATTAGAAGAATCTCTGTATCGTCTGGTTACAGCAACAGTTTGGAATAACCACTTTATATTAGTTGTATTTCACTGCAAACGTTCTGATTTGTCAGTGCGCAACTTTTATATGCCACCGTAGTATATTTTCTTTGTAAGTCTAAATCCTGTTCTTGTTTACATCTCACCGCTGTACAGAGTGACCTCTACTATTTGACTGAAACTTAGTCAATCTTGTGTCGTAGGAAGGAGAAGTTCCATCTCTATTTGTAATATATATATAGGGTCTTTCATATATTACGCAACTTTTAAAAATGCAACAATTAAGTAAAAATGCATCGAAATATTTTTTTTTCATATACATTACAATCCCATTTAAGGCGGAAAAACTCTTGTGTATGGTAGCGAAGTACTGACGTTGAAACAGAATGATATACAGAGACTTAGATTTACTGAAATGAGATACCTTCGGAGGACTGCAGGATACACACTACTAGATCACAAAAAAAAAATGAAGACATCTTAGAAGAATTGCACATGGAACCTAGATCACAAAAAAAAATGAAGACATCTTAGAAGAATTACACATGGAACCTTTAGAAAACAAAATTTCTGATTATAAGTCAAGATGGATGGAACGTGTCCATCGAATGGAAGATTACAGGATACCCAAACAAATGTTAAGATATCAACCTGTAGGGAGAAGAAGACCAGGACGTCCACTCAAAACACTCCTGGATGGTGTTTCTCTTGAGGCCAAAACAGGTCAACAAATGGCCGAAATTTGTGAATGTACTATGGCGATGATGATGAAAATTATATCAGGCATATGTCCACCTCCACTATCTCTGCAAGCAGGTATTTGGTCAATTAAGTTCGTGATGACTAGAGCGAGCATTTTTATGAAGTTTCATGTTCTAACTATTAGACAGAGAGCGCTGAGACAAAGTACCTTTACATTTTATGATGTGTAGAATCAGATTTTTTTTTTCATATTTCATAATATTTTGGCGAAATGTTCGTATTTTAGTCATCATCATCGTCCTTTCAAGTATTAGGCCCAGTGGCCCGTTACGGTCTCCCGCCATCTCCGAAAAGGTCGACCCACAGATCTTCTGCCTCGAGGAATGTAGTGAAGAATTTGTTTTGGTATTCTGTGACGATCCATGCGCTGAATATGGGCTAGCCAATTGTTTCTATATTCTTGGATGTATTCAGATATAGGTATGATGTTTAACTCTCTGGTTATTGTCGAATTTCTTTGGTGCTCTAGAAGGCTTTTAACCTGCAGTTCGTCGCAGAAATTTCATCTCCGTGGCTGTAATATGACGATCATCCTGAGTTCTGATGGTCCAAGCTTCACTGTCATAACAGATTATGGGTCTAGCGAGAATTTTATAGATTTTCATTCTTGTGTGTCTCTGCACTTTTGATGGTTTAAAAACTTGGTTGATAATTCTTAAAGCTTTATTATAGTTTTGTATTTTAAAGGATATATCACATTCCTCATTATAAGTTAGATTATATCCTAAGTATTTAAATGAATTAAGTAAAGTGATCCCACAACAGGCCTCAGGAGACCCTTGGGGTAGTAGGAGGTTAAGGCTCCTACTTTTTCTAGACAATCGGCACTTGATGTCAGCCGGGTTGTCAGCCCTGCGTGACGGCCGCTTTTACCCCCAGAACAGGCGTCTGGTACTCATTTCCGTCAGAGGCTGAGTCGACCCGAGGGCCATAGTGCCGCCAGAGGGTTTGGGTCTGTTTAAAAATCCCGACCCCAACGGGACTTGAACCCTCGACCCTCCGGCTTGTAGCTCAGTGCCTTAACCACTACGCTACGGCGTGCCCCCTTTAAATGAATTAACTTGCTCTAATATTGAATTCTGAATACAAATTTTACTTCTTACTGGGAATTTCCCTTGAAAGGACATAACTTTAGATTTTGTTGTTGATATTTCCATGTTAAATCGTTGGGCTATTATATTAAGATGATGAGTGGAATATTGTAATTCATCTTCATTTTTGCCGAAAAGAGCCTGATCATAAGAGTGTGTCTAAAGTTGTGTGTCTTGAGAGAGGAATATTACCATGAACTGTCAATCTCCAGTGTCTGATGATAGCATTAATGTATACATATTTTAGTAAATAGTAATATTCCTTCGTATTTTTCAACTTTAATTTTTTTTAATAAAATTTCTACTAATTGGTTAAAAACACTTTCGAAGAGACTGTAGTTTTGAAATTTTTTGACAATGTAATGTGGTAGACAGGCGAAAATTCATCAGTATCGCATCTGGAACAATATAAATAGATTTGATAAAAGAAAATAATTGAAAAAAGGAGACATGGAATGACCAAGGGGAGGCTTTTGTCCGAAACTACAGAACAAGAAAAGGATTTCCAAATATGTGACTTCTTCTTCTTCTTAAAAATAATTTGTAGGATTTTCATCCTGTTTATTTCCAAAATCACTCCTCGGAGGAAGACGTATTGGATGTACATGCACTACCTATCCATCTCTTGGCTGGTCTTCCTCTTGTTCTTCTCCCGTCCATTGGTATATTTTCTTTACCTCTTTTTTGCAAGTCGGTTTTCTTCCATTCTTTCTATATGACCCTTCCAATGTTTTCGTCTATCTATAATAAATTTGGTTATGTCTTGAATATGACATTTGTCCCTAATTTCTGTGTTGTGTATTTTATCAAATAATGTTTTCCCCTGAATACTTCTTAAGATTTTCATTTTACATGTGCGTATTATTTGTTTAGTTTTTGTTGTATCAGCCCTAGTTTCTGCGCCATATACGATAACTGGTCGAACTATCGTTTTGTATATGTGGGTTTTGCTTTCTATTGACATATGGTTTTTGCGTCAAATGAAATCTTTTATATACCCTGATATTTGTGCTGCTTTATCAGCTTGTTTCTTTACTTATTTTATTAAAATGTTAGTGTTTGTTATTAATACACCTAAATAATTAAATTCTGATACTTGTTCTATAATTTCTCTTTTCACTTCTAATTTGCATCTTAGAGGTTCTTTTGATATTGTTAAGCATTTTGTCTTATTCGTGTTAATTTCCATATTATATTTTCTGGCATTTATATTAAATTGACGTAAATCTTTGTAAATTATCCTCAGATTCTGAAAAGGAGAATGACAAACGCTAATATGTGACAAGAACATGAATAAGTAGAACACCGACTCTTTCTCTCAGGTTCCTTTTTTTTGCTACCTAAGGACATTACTTATTTTGTGAATGGATAACAGTATTTAAATGTAGGGAAGACTGCTGCTGCTAAACTTGAAGTTGTGCTGGGAAATAAGGTGTTACTCCACAGTTTATGAAATTAGTAAAGTTACATCATATGGCGTGGAGCATACTTTTTCATCATACAAAATAATTCTGACAGACAGGCGTTAAAAATATAGAAAAAGCTCCTAACTGTGTATTATGAACAGAATTGATAATTTGATTAATGTTTAGGATTAAAAATAATTGTAATTGCAAAGAGAGTTTTGAAATACCCCCTACAATTATTTGTTGATTAATTCATGTTAACATCTTGTTTCTCCAAATATGACATACAGTACTTGGTCTACTGCGATTGGCAGGACATGTGGCACGAATGGGGAATGAAAGACGTGCATGGAAGCTTCTTGTAGAAAACCCAGAGGGAAAATGCCCAGTTGGTAGACCAAGAATGAAGTGGGAGAATAACATTAACCATGATTTGAGGGAAGTAAATTATAAAGGGGATGATTGGAAAACATTGGCTGAAGATAGGGATGTAAGGAGAGCATATGTCCATGCGGCCATGAACCTACGGGTTCGATCGTGCCAATGAGTTAGTTAGGACTTGGTCTACGTGTGTTCTGATTCATTCAATTTAATGTTATTGTGACATTTACATATACTGGTATTCATTATCGTTATGCAAGGTAAATAGAAGTCATCCAAACTGTACCTACTCTGTCAGTGGTATATTCGATGGAAACATGTTACTACGATTACTATGTTTTGTTTTTTTGTTTATGTTTGCATTTTGTAATTAAATATCATTAGACTATTTAACACATGCTCCAAATGGGAGTCAAGGACCAATCACATTTCAATGATTTATTTATTTACAACCAATCACAGTCGTGTTTCGCCTAAAATTTACCAACTAAAGTTTATCATAATAAAGAAAGCACCTCCTTTTTAACATTCTGAATAGGTCATAGCATTATATTTGCAGTGACTGACTCTGTAAGAAATACGGCTACCAGATTGTGTATATAGTACATGAATGTCAATACATAGCGCATGCGGGAGTTAATATAAAAACATTTGTAGCAATTGATTATACTACCAAAAAAAAAGAAACCACTATGATGATCTTGATGAAGATTTTCGGGCTGTAGGCCGTGGTCGTTAGGCTTGTAGTTCCCCGACGTTTCGCCAAAGACTGCTTCTGGCATCCTCAAGGGTTGTCTTGAGACTGGCATTTCTGTCCACTGCCTGTCCTATTTATACGTTCACCGCGATGTGTACGTAAGTTATATCTGTCTTCTGATTGGTCAGCGTTAGGGACTTTCATTGCTTCAATGAGATTGCTGTTTGATGGTCTAGTCGTCTGTACGTTATATCTGTTCTGATTGGTCAGCGGTAGGGACTTCCATTGTTCCAATGAGATTGCTGTTTGATAGTCTAGTCGACTGTACTTGTAGAGGTTTACATTTTGCGTTTTTTAGAACCGGTATCCATACTTTGTTGACTTTTAATGATTCTTCTTTTCTATTGAAACTGCTTAACCACCAGCTTTTTTCTATTCAACAACGACTTCTAGAGCAAACAGATGGAGTAGCTATGGGCAGTCCCTTGAGTCCAGTAGTTACCAATTTCTTCATGGAAAACTTTGAGCAAACATGCTTAGATACGATATCTCTCAAACCCAAGATATGGCTTCGCTATGTAGATGACACCTTTGTAATCTGGAACCACGGGGAAGAGAAATTAGACGAATTTCTGACACACATCAACAACATAAACTCCAGTAAACAATTCGCCATAGAAAAAGAAACAGATAACAGCATAGCATTCCTAGACATCCTGATCAAAAGGGAAGAAGACAGCAACATTTATCACACTATCTACAGAAAACCTACCCACACGGACAGGTATCTTCATAAAACCTCGAATCATCACCATAAACAAAAATTTGGAATCATCAAATCATTGACAGATCGAGCAAAACAACTTTGTCATCCTGATTTATTAAAAACGGAACTTCCACACCTCCAGAAGGTATTCAGAGCCAATGGATACACCAGGAAAGAAATCAACCGAGCCAATCATCCCAGACGATACAACAGCAACAGCAGCAAGGAATCAGAGGAAAAAATGTCAACCAGGGCATTTTTACCGTTCGTTAAGAATGTAACGGACCGCATTGGAAAACTACTAAGGAAAGAAGACATAAAGAGAGTATACAGGCCTACGAAGAAAATCAAGAATATTCTCAGACCTATAAAGGATCAACACCATCCTCTTCAGACAGCAGGCATATACAGGATACCGTGCAGTTGTGGAAAAGTGTATACAGGCACCACTAAACGCAGCATCGCAACCAGATTTACGGAGCATGAAAGATGCAGTCGTCTTAAAAAAATGGATAAGTCAGAAGTAGCAGAACACTCGTTACTTATGGCCACAGAGTACAGTACCAGAATACAGACATATTATCTAACTGCACACACTATTTTACCCGTCTACAACGAGAAGCCATCGAAATATTAAAACATAAAAACAGTTTCAATAGAAAAGAAGAATCATTAAAAGTCAACAAAGTAGGGATACCAGTTCTAAAAAACGCAAAATGTAAACCTCTACAAGTACAGTCGACTAGACTATCAAACAGCATACTGGAATCAGAGCTGGTACTGGAAACATCATGCTACTATGGTTAATGATACTTCATACCGCAATTGATCCCGCCTACATTGTACGTCTGCTGCAGTTCATCACGGCATCCTAGACGTAGTACTGCAAACGACTATCAATAAGTTGTTGACGTTTTGACTTGTAGTCCTTCGTGTGCTGCGATTGGCCGCATCAATTTTTTCAGTTTTCGTCTCGGCCAATCACATCCGCGGATTCTACAGCTGGTTAGCAAATTCCTTGTTAGGGCGTGGCCCTAACACGGGCTGATCCTTGTGTTCTTTTGTGTTTTGTGTATAAAAATCGAGTGAAGTGCTATCAAGGTAAGTGGAGTGGATACAATAATTATTATTGTGATATTTAATCTTATTCTTTGGTGACAAGTGTTTAGTGCTTTTGTGTATAGTGTCCTGAACTAAGACTTGGTATTACCAAGCACAATGGCTGCTATGCCAAAGTCTGACGGGTCTATGGATCCAGTAAGTGAGGATGTCGGACCTCTCATACTCTGGGAAGACTCCGCGAATAAATTTGAAAGGTTTGTCCACAAGTATGGATATGACAAAAAACCCGAATTAAAAGAATTGCTGTCCACTCTTAGTGGAACTTTCTTATTGGTTATAAATTTCATGGGTACTTTCCCAGACTATGAAAGGTCTGAAGAAGCTCGTGATTTTACGTCTTCTGCATTGGATCGATTGAATCAATTAATAAAGGATAATGAACCAGGCCAACAAACGTTTGAAGCTATGCTTAACGAACTCAAAGGAGATTTATTGGAGATTCGCACTACTGCGCTCTTCTATTCCTCCGTTGAATCGCAAAGAAAAGAGCAACATACCTTCAACTAGCAGCGATATGGACACCAGTGAGCAGATGACCACTGAGGAGCAAATGCTCACTGACGACCAGTCAACTGTTAGTGGAAAATCTCCAAAACGGAAAAACAGAAAGAAAAAAGAAAAAGTACCGACATTAGTCGTAAAGAAAACAAAAGTTGATTCTTCTAAACCAAAAGAACCCATACTACTGGGCAAACCCACTAAAGAATTTGTACCTATACATCCAGATAATCGATCTACAGAGTCGCAGGAATCACGAGTTGAGGTTCCAGCAGTGCCTATTAACAATAAATTTTCAGTTTTAACTGACATTCCAAATTCCACTGCAGGAACATCCTCAGAGATGGTCCCTCCTCAAGCTACTGGTCCTACTATGGTTACACCTACTGCTACTCCTTCAGGTAATGCTGTCCAATCGGAGCAAAGACCCCCACCAATTACTGTTATTGGTCACGGGAATTTGTTCCGAATAAATAAAGAGTTGAAATCACTAATTGGCGACCAACTAAAGTGTGTTAGTATTCCTGAAGGAATACGCTATTATGCACGTTCATTGGAGGATTTCTTCAAGTTGAAGGAGTATTTCAATTCCCTAAATAGGGAATACTATACTTTTCAACTGAAGAGAGATCTTCCTTTGAAGGTGGTGTTAAAGAGACTGCCGGCAACTGTAGACCCAGACGAAATTAAAGAGGAAATCCTCGCGTTGGGTTTCCCAGTTAAAGATGTAAAGCAGATTATAAAAACCGAAAATAATTTGGCCATACCCCTTCCCATCTATATATTGAATTAGAACGCAATAGTAAAGCGTTGGAAATTTATGATCTAAAGCGTCTCTTATACTCTGTTGTAGCCATAGAACCATATAGACCTAGGGCTGGACTTAAGCAGTGTTACCGGTGCCAGTCATTTAATCATACCTTTCCTGCCTGTAATCGGGCTCCTCGCTGTGTTATCTGCGCTGGGCCTCACGGGCACAAGGACTGTACCCTAAAGGCCGAAGCGCGGAGAGACACAACTTTGCTAAAATGTGCAAATTTCAAGGAGTCCGGTCACCCGGCGTCCTATAGAGGCTGCCCTGCTTTCAAGGCGGCCCTTGAAGCTTATAGCAGGGTAGCTAAACCCATCCCTAATCCAAAAGAGAAACCATCCACAAGTGATCCTGTTCCAAACCCAACTATAACTACAACTCAAAGAAAGACCTTCACTTCTGTGAAGGTCGATCCAAGAGTTTCCTTCACCCAAGCTCTACAGACTGGTACTGCTTCCAGAACAACACAAGAGAATAGCACTGCTAAAGTAAAGGGCCAGCAAATGCTAATAGGTAGCTTAAGTGCTCGTGGGGAGGAAATTCTCCGGGATGTTCAGCCTTTATTGGCTGAACTGTCTAGTCCCATGGAGCGTTTCATCTTCATGAGCCGACTGGTTAACCTGTGTTTTACAGGTTAACCTCAAAAGGAGAGACCATCCACATAATGGTGCGAGACCGCTCGCTTCGAGAAGTGTGGGTCACTCTACGCTGTCCGGCTTTCGGACTCTCTGCTTGCCGGCGGCGTAGTTTATGATGCCTTCTTACAAGTATAGTGGTTTGCACTATTATTCTGGTATAGACCTGTTAGGTAAAATACATTGTCACCAAAGGCTGAGGTTACATAATCCACAACCACTACTTGATAGCCAAAAAGGAATTTGCTGCCAAGTTTATCCCAGTGGGGAACAGTATGCAGCACACTGGACGGTGCAATGTCACCGTCAACAATCAGTCAGTTATCAAACAGCAATCTCATTGGAACAATGGAAGTCCCTACCGCTGACCAATCAGAACAGATATAACGTACAGACTGACTGACTGACTGATTGTTGACGGTGACGTTGCACCGTCCAGTGTGCTGATTACTGTTTACCCACTGGGAAACTTGGCAGCAAATTCCTTATTGGCTATCAAGTAGTGGTTCTGGATTATGTAACCTCAGCCTTTGGTGACAATGTATTTTACCTAACAGGTCTATACCAGAATAATAGTGCAAACCACTATACTTGTAAGAAGGCATCATAAACTACGCCGCCGGCAAGCAGAGAATCCGAAAGCCGGACAGCGTAGAGTGAGCCACACTTCTCAAAGCGAGTGGTCTCGCACCATTATGTGGATGGTCTCTCCTTTTGAGGTTAACCTGTAAAACACAGGTTAACCAATCGGCTCATGAAGATGAAACGCTCCATGGGACTAGACAGTTCAGCCAATAAAGGCTGAACATCCCGGAGAATTTCTTCCCCACGAGCACTTAAGCTACCTATTTGCAATTGCTGGCCCATAACTTTAGCAGTGCTATTCTCTTGAGTTGTTCTGGAAGCAGTACCAGTCTGTAGAGCTTGGGTGAAGGAAACTCTTGGATCGACCTTCACAGAAGTGAAGGTCTTTCTTTGAGTTGTAGTTACAGTTGGATTTGAAATAGGATCACTTGTGGATGGTTTCTCTTTTGGATTTGGGATGGGTTTAGCTACCCTGCTATAAGCTTCAAGGGCCGCCTTGAAAGCAGGGCAGCCTCTATAGGACGCCGGGTGACCGGACTCCTTGCAATTTGCACATTTTAGCAAATTTGTGTCTCTCCGCGCTTCGGCCTTTAGGGTACAGTCCTTGTGCCCGTGAGGCCCAGCGCAGATAACACAGCGAGGAGCCCGATTACAGGCAGGAAAGGTATGATTAAATGACTGGCACCGGTAGCACTGCTTAAGCCCACCCCTGGGTCTATATGGTTCTATGGCCACAACAGTGTACAAGAGACGCTTTAAATCATAAATTTCCAACGCTCTACTATTGCGTTCTAGTTCTAATATATAGATGGGAAGGGGTATAGCCAAATTATTTTCCGTTTTAGTGATCTGTTTTACAATTTTAACTGGGAAACCCAACGCGAGGATTTCCTCTTTAATTTCATCTGGGTCTACAGTTGCAGGCAGTCTCTTTAACACCACTTTCAGAGGAAGATCCCTCTTCAGTTGGTAAGTATAGTATTCCCTATTCAGGGAAGTAAAATACTCCCTCAACTTGTAGAAATCTTCCAGTGATCGTGCATAGTAGCGTATTCCTTCAGAAATACTGACACACTTTAGTTGGTCGCCAATTAGTGATTTCAACTCTTTATTTATTCGGAACAAATTCTCATGACCAATAATTGTAATTGGTGGGGGTCTTTGCTCCGATTGGACAGCATTACCTGAAGGTGTAGCAATAGGCGTAGCCATAGTAGGACCAGTAGCTTGAGGAGGGACCATCTCTGAGAATGTTCCTGCAGTAGAATTTGGAATTTCAGTTAGAACTGAAAATTTATTGTTAATAGGCACTGCTGGAACTTCAGCTCGTGATTCCTGCGACTCTATGGATCGGTCAACTTCAAAGATAGGTATGAATTCTTTAGTGTTTTTGTCCAGTAATATGGGTTCTTTTACTTTAGAAGAATCAATTTTAGATTTCTTTACTACTAGTGTCGGTGTTTTTTCTTTATCTTTTTTCTTTCTGTTTTTTCCGTTTAGGAGTAGATTGATTACTAGTTGTTGACTGGTCGTCAGTGAGCATTTGCTCCTCAGTGGGCATCTGCTCACTGGTGTCCATATCACGACTAGTTGAAGGTATTTCTTCTGTATAACTCTTTGCTTTAGAATTTAAGGAGGAATAGAAAAGCGCAGTAGTGCGAATCTCTAATAGATCTCCTTTCAGTTCATTAAGCATAGCTTCGAACGTTGGTCGGCCTGGTTCATTTTCTTTAATCAATTTATTTAACCGATCCAAAGCTAAAGACGTGGAATCACGAGCTTCTTGGGACCTTTCATAATCCGGGAAGGTACCCATGAAATTTATGAGTATTAGAAAAGTACCACTAAGCAATTCTTTTAGTTCGGGATTTTTATCATATCCATACTTGTGGACAAACTTTTCAAATTTATTCGCGGAGTCTTCCCAGAGTATGAGAGGCCCAACATCCTCAATTTCTGGATCAATAGACCCATCAGACTTTGGCATAGCATCCATCGTGCTTGGTAGTACCAAGTCTTAGTTCTGGTCACTATACACAAAAGCACTAAACACTTGTCACCAAAGGATAAGATTATATATATCACAATATTAATTGCGTCCACACCACTTACCTTGATAACACTTCACTCGAATTTATACACAAAAACACAAAAAATCACAAGGATCAGCCCGTGTTAGTGCCACGCCCTAACAAGGAATTTGCTAACCAGCTGTAGAATCCGCGGATCTGATTGGCCGAGACGAAAACTGAAAAAATTGATGCGGCCAATCACAGCACACAAAGGACTACAAGTCAAAAACGTCAACAACTTATTGATAGTCATTTGCAGTACTACGTCTAGGATGCCGTGATGAACTGCAGCAGACGTTCAATGTAGGCAGGATCAATAGCAGTATGAAGTATCATTAACCAAAGTTGCATGATGTTATCAGTACCAGCTCTGATTCCAGTATGATGACGTACAGACGACTAGACCATCAAACAGCAATCTCATTGAAGCAATGGAAGTCCCGAACGCTGACCAATCAGAAGGCAGATATAACTTACGAACACATCACGGTGAACGTATAAATAGGACAGACAGTGGACAGAAATGCCAGTCTCAAGACAACCCTTGAGGATGCCAGAAGCAGTCTTTGGCGAAACGTCGGGGAACTACAAGCCTAACGACCACGGCCTACAGCCCGAAAATCTTCATCAAGATCATCATAGCAACTCCGGCCGTGAAAGCCTATGTGAATACATGATATTTTATATTGAGTCAGAATTAATGAAACATTAATTAAAATGGAAATATAGGTAAACTCTTGATTTCTTGAGCTACAAAAAAGGTCTTCTTGTCTCATTTGTGTGCTGGTATGCATAGCCATAAATTATACAGGGTGTGTATATAAATATATGTAAAAAGTTTAAAAAATAGTAGCTTCATAATATTTTTGTGTCCTAATTTTCATATTTTTTATTATGATTTCATATTTTAGTATAATTTTCTTCATATAATTCCTCGTTCTAGTGATGACTTTCACAGAGATCTCCGTTGATGTTGTTGAATTTCTTCCTTAAGGTGGAGAACTGTTTGTGGTTTGTTCACGTAGACTTTGGACTTCACAAAACCCCATGAAAATAAGTCACATGGAGTAAGGTCACAAGATCTGGGAGGCCATTCCAAGTCGCCACGAATTGAGATCACAGACTGAGGGAATTTTTTCAGGGAGTGGGGTTATTGTCTCGAGGGATGTGTGACAGGTAGCCCCGTCCTGCTGAAACCACATATTGGTTGTATCCAGTACAAGAGCAGGTCAACGTGCCATTAACAACATCAACAGAGATGTCTGTGAAAGGGACATGACGAACTTCATAGACCGAGTAAGTGCCTAACGATACAGTGGAAGTGCACACATGCCTGATATAATTTTTCACACTTAAACGAGAGTGTATGAAGATGAAAATAAAAAAAGATATGTTTTTATTTCAATCCATTTTTGACTTAATTATCACTTTTTTTAAATTGTGAAATATATATGCCCCACCTAGGGAGTGCAAGACCTTATAGTTGGTGGTGGGGTTTGAGTACCTCGATGACCCTGAGAGCTATGCCGGTGGTAGCGTAGCTACTGATAGGGTTTCCCATGCCGGACAGGTCAAAGGAGAGAGGTCAGACGAAGAAGCACTCCAGAAGAGGATATCCAATGGCTTCTTAGACGGATGAAGAGTTTGGAATCTCAACGGCGAAGAAGGCAGAAGTGATTACCTCAGGATAGGGAGCTGCTGTCTTGCAGGATGGGAGTTGGTCCTCCAAAGGCTAGGGGAAGACATCCTCGATTACAAATTACCTGGTCATCCAGGTTGGGGGTTAGGCAGAGGGCTAGCACCCCGATCCTATAAAACAAAGCTTGCTACGTTTCCCAAGAAATTAGCCGGACGGATTAATAGGCATCGACTTTGGCTACGTAAACGGACTTTGGTATGCGGAACTTGGAATATACAAGGAATAAGTGGAAAACTAGTAGAAATAGTTAAAGAACTAGATACTCTGGATATGGATATAGTAGTTTTAAATGAGACAAAAGAAGTGACAAGGACAAGAAGTGGTTCGGGATTATATACATTTCTGGAGTGGAGTGCCAAAATCAGAGAGAGCAAAATCAGGAGTGGCTATCTTCAAAAAGAGGAAATGGAAATCTGGAATAGTTAATTGGAAAGAAATAAGTGACAGGATAATTAAGATAACTATACACATTCATGAAATTACTGTGGAAGTAATAGGGGTATATGCCCCAACAATGATGCTTCAGTTGATGAGAAAATGGCTTTTTATGAAGATTTGAGAGAAGTAATTGATGATTGTGTGAATGGACATGAGCTCTTGTTAATGGGAGATTTTAATGGACGTGTCGGTAGAAAAATTAATAGTAACATTGTTGGAGCCTGGGGAGAAGATACAGAAAATGAAAATGGCAGGAGGTTGATTGAATTCTGTAAGGAGCAGGAATGTGTTATCATGAATACAAAGTTTAAACACAAGGATATACATAAATATACCTGGGTAAATCACTCCAGGAATTTGAAGTCTATTATAGACTACGTAATAGTAAGACAGCAACAACGATTGATTAAAGTACAAGATGATAGAGTACGGAGGAAGATAGAATGTGGATCGGATCATCATATTGTTGTATCAAAAGTTGCGTTCCCAATGAAAACTAAATTAAAAACAACTAAAACTCAGATAAATAAAGAAATTACTATTATAGAAGACCCCAGATATTTGGTGCATCTATTACAGGAAGATAGTGTACGCTACCTATATCAGGAAAGGCTGAACAATAGACTGAAAGTAGTAGAGGAGGATTTGAATGCTGAAGGTCTGTATGTTTTTTTTTAAACATTGTGTTAATGGAGTAGTTGAGGAAGAGTTGAGAAGGGAGAGGAAAAGTGGAGGAAGGACAGAATGGATGACTATGGAAGCACTGGAAATTATTAATGAAAAAAAGAAATTGTAGTATAAGTGGTTGAGCTCTAAGAGTGAAGAAGATCTACAGAAGTATAGAGAATGCAAGAGAAAGGTAAAGAAGGTTATAATAAAATGTAAAGAAGAAGCATTGGAAAAAGTATGTGCTGAAATCGATCATTCATTAGGATACAGAAGATCTGCAGAGGCATGGAGAGTTATAAGGAGGATCAGGGCAGTTAATAATCCATCACCAGCCTTGAATCTTGTGAATATGGAACAATGGGAGAAGCACTTTAAAAATCTGCTTGTTGAGAAAAGGAAGGGACAAAAATGTGAAAATTTGGAGTATATGGACAATATATCGTGACGTATGGAACCTATTTTGGAGGAAGAAATAAATCAGGCACTGAAAAAAGCAAAGAATGGTAAAGCCAGTGAACCCAGTGGAATAATGACAGAATTATGGAAATATGGAGCCCCTTATTAAAAAGACTTATCTGTAAAATGTTTAATCAGAATTTGGAGGGTGATGAAATACCAAAAGATTGGTGTATGTCATATATAACTTCTATTCATAAAAAGGGAAATCGTAAAGACCCTGGAAATTACAGAGGAATCAGTGTGATGTCATCCATGAGTAGAATTTTTAGCAATTATCATCACAAACAGACTTGAACACACTATCGAAGGAAAAATGCTGGAAGACCAAGCAGGATTTACCAGAGGGAAATCATGCATGGATCACATTTTTAGTCTGAGACAGATAACAGAAAAATCACATGCTAAGTGCCAGGAAATTCATTTGATATTTGTTGATTTAGAAAATGCCTATGACTCAGTGCCAATCAACCAACTTTGGGATGCAATGGTTGATGTTGTTATCGATTTACCAACGATTTCACTTGTCCGACGGTTGTACCAGCAGTGTCAGCCTTCGGTTAAAGTGGGTAAGATGATATCCTCTCCATTCAGAACTACTAAAGGCCTGCGACAGGGCTGTAGTATGTCCCCTACTCTGTTCAAATATACATCCAGCATATATTGGAGCAGTGGAATCGATATTGTAAGGCATGGGAGTACCAGTCCAAGGTGGCACAGTACATTCCTTATTATTTGCAGACGATCAAGTGTTGATAGCTCAGAGTCGTGAGGATGTGAAATACATGATGAGAAAACTTCTAAATGCTTTTGAAATAGGAGGATTAAGAGTAAACATGGAAAAAACTGAATATCTTGTAGTAGGAGGAAGTGGACGAGATATATCCCTATCCCAAGGAATTATTAGAGCTGTTAAAAAATTTAAATATTTGGGATCACTTATTGATGAATCAGGGAGTTGTAAAGTTGAAGTAGATAGCAGGTTAGTACAAGCACGAAGAGCCATAAAAATGTTGAATGGAGTACTGTGGATTAGGACCATGTCAAACCACACGAAGAAGAGGATTTTGAAGTCTGTTGTGGAAAGCATAATGAATTATGGTGCTGAGGGATGGACTTTGGTAGAGGGACAAAAAACTAAGATCTTGGCAGTGGAGATGGATGGAATAAGACGCAGTGCCAGGGTGTCCAGGTTGGAAAGAAGAAGAAATGAAGAAGTGAGGCAGATTATAGATATGGAGGAGACAGTGGTGGAAAGGATCGAAAGACGAGCTCTTCAGTAGTATGGCCATGTCAGGAGAATGGAGGATGATAGGTGGCCCAAAACTGTTTTGGAATGGTCACCTTCTGGTAGAAGGAAACGGGGCAGGCCAAGAACAACTTGGAGAGGAGAGATCCATAGATTAATGAACGACCGAGGTCTGGAGGAGGATGAATGGCGTGATCGGCAAGAATGGCGAATGGGAATACAGGGTAACCGCTGAAAAGTGGAGAGACCCTCAAAAGTAAAGTAAGTAAGAAATAGATATATGAAAGACCTTATAGATGTTACGTAACGTTAACATATTAGTTAAGTATGCTATTACATGATTTTCATTATGCAAGACCACCGCACTTCATCCCCTTCAACAATGTTTACATCTCTACCTTCAGACGTTTGGTCCAGTAGGAGAAATACCTATGGGAGGGAACAGGCTAGACGAATGCTTTGTTTAGAATAACCAACCATCAACTTGCTCGACCGTGCCTACAAATATGCAGGTACACTTTAAGAATAATCCTGACTGCGTTTAAAGATCTACTATGTGTAATGGACAAAACACACTTAGCATTTGCATTTCTGTTTAACGACGCCCTTTTGCAACTTATGTTATTTTTGTCGCAATTCAAATCCGGGCGGGAAGAGGTGGAAAATTTTGTTCGGAGGCATTCAGTTTAAGACTTGATATTTTTTAACGACTGTAAATCTAAGAAAAGGGACAAATAGCTATTCTTTCCTTCCGAAGCAAGCTATATTCCGGTTAAAAATGCATCGACATCGGTCGGGTTTGACGCCTGAGAATCTTGGAATCAACCAACATGAATAATAGGCCTACTATTCCTCCTGTTACGTACTCGACTGTTGACACGTTCTCTGTGTTAAAAGGATTGTTAATGAGTAAAGCACTTTATCGGTCCTCAATATTACAATTTTAATCATGACAAAAAAGCTATATGACCTTAGATATTGAAGCTCCTATTTACGCTGGTGTATACTAATTTTTCAAAAAAACAATTGACAATATAAATATATCAGTTTTTTTTCATATTTTCCTATTTTTGTAGTGTAAAATGAAAATAAAGATTTAAAAAAGCCAGAGCAAATCTTCCAAAATCATTGATAGTTTCATGAATTGTGAGCATAAATATATCCGAAATTAATCTTATATCAAGTGCAACAAAACCACTGTTGACCAGTATAATGTAAGACCAGTGTACGCGGCGAGCCTGGGTGATGATTCTTTTTTAGGGTTACTACTCTCCTGTAAGACAGATGTCAGGAAACTTTAAGGCCCAAACGGTCCCCGAACATCATCTGACTATCATAATCATCATTATCATATTCATTATGTTCAGTATGAATGTCTGTGTGAATGGTGTGTTTCGATCTAATGTTGTGTTGGCTCGGAAGAGACCCTGACATCACTCATTCTTGCAGGCCCTCCACGTCAACAAAGAATGTATGAGATCCGTAGTTTAAAATTCCTCTCCCGACAGATCGTGCCACTGTAAGGCCCGAGTGGCGTGTAGCACTATCTATGAGGTGAGAAGTTAAAGTGAGCTAATGCAATGGAGTAACAAAGGATATATTTAATTAAAATACGATAAGGTAATTATTAAACGGCGCAGGAATGTGCGTATATTTACGTTGTATGTCAACAGATTTTACCGTTTACTCAATTGTTCACGTAAACAGCGGCAAGAGAGTACAGTTTGATACAAATGAGAACTTCATCACTTCAGTGGAATAGTAAAAGTAATAAAGTAACGCATATTGCATTATGCTCCGCTTGTAGTTCGATACTGACTTCACTCGCGTTATGAACAGTAACAAGTACATCATTACTCTCTCTCTCTCTCTCTCTCTCTCCTTCTCCCTCTCTCTTCCCCCTCTTTCTCGATCTCTCTCCCTCTCCCCTCTCTCCTCCTCTCCTCTCTCCTCATCTCTCTCCCCATCTCTCCACTCTCTCCCTCCCTCCCCCTCTCCCTCTCTCTTTCCCTCTCTCTCCATCTCTCCCTCCCCCTCTCCCTCTCTCTTTCCCTCTCTCTTTCCCTCTCTCTCCCTATCTCCCTCCCCCTCTCCCTCTATCTTTCTCTCTCTCTCTCCCTCACTCCCTCTCACACGCTCTCCCTCCCTCTATCTCTCCCCCTTCCCTTTCTCTCTCCATCTATCTCCCTCTCTCCCTCTCATTCTCCTCCCTCCTCTCTCTCTCTCCTCTCTCTCTCTCTCCTCTCTCTCCTCTATCCCTCTCTCCCACTCCTCCCTCTCCTCCTCTTTCCTCTCTCTCTCCCTCTCTCCTTTCTCTATCTCTCCTCTCCCTCTCTCCCTCTCTGTCTCTCTCTCTCTCTCCCTCTCTTCCTCTCTCTCTCCCTCTCCCCTCTCTCTCCCTCTCCCTCTCCCCTCTCTCCCATCTCTCTCCCTCTCTCTCTCTCCTCCCTCTCTCTCTCTCTCCCCTCTCTCTCTCCTCTCTCCCTCTTCTCTCCCTCCCTCTCTCTCCTTCCTCTCTCCCTCTCTCTCCCTCCCTCTCTCTCCTTCTCTCTCTCCCTCTCTCCCTCTCTCCTCTCTCTCCCTCTCTCCTCTCTTCTCCTCTCTCTCTTCCCTCTCTCTCTCTCCTTTCTCTCTCCAACTCTTTCCCTCTCTCTCGCTCTTCCCTCCTCCCCTCTCTCTCCCTCTCCCTCTCTCCCCTCTCTCTCCCACTCTCTCTCCCCGTCTCTCCCTCTCTCCCTCTCTGTCCCTCTCTCCCTCTCTCTCTGTCTCTCTCTTCTGTAGGTCAAATTCGGAAGTTTCCTGTATCGGATTATAGGCCTATTTATACTATTTTTAGCGTCCATCGCTGTGGTCTCCAGGTAGCGTGCTGCCTTGTCATGCAGCGGGCCTGAGTTCGATCCGCGGTCGGACAAGTTTCCTGGCTGCTGGTTTTTTCTGGATTTTTCCTCACCTGCAAGACAAATCTCAGGAAACTTTAAGGCCCAAACGGTCCCCGAACATCATCAGGCCATCATCATCATTATCATTAACATATTAATTAAGTTTAGGATTAAGACCTCTTGCGGCGCATCATTACCATCATCACCAATCATATATCATTGGGACAGCGTAACTCTGATTTCCAACTTCAGAAGTTGGTTACAGTAATGCCATGCCTGGAGAGAATATCAGAATGTCCAAATGACAACGTGGTGGCATTGGATAAAAAATATATATTTTAGCTAATTCCTAAGGAATGAATGAGGCTGGAAGTAAATATCAATAAAAGTAAATATATTACGGTCACATCTAGATATACATTATATAATGGAAATGGACAGCTAATAACAAATGAGAGAATTTTTTAAGAAGTTGTATTTAAATACCTATGAACAATAATTACAAGCAGGAATGAGGTGCAGAACGAAATTAAACGTAGGCTTAAGTCCAAAAACTTATGATATTATTCATTAGAGGGATTGCTCTGGAAATTCGTTAAAATAATATATATATATATATATATATATATATATATATATATAGGCCTATATAGCGGCTATTATTCCAGTATTATGCATATAAAAATGGTTATTTACTTTAAGGAAGGAGAAAACAGGGCCAAAGAGACTGGTAAACGGAGAAGACTAAATAACAGTGAGTTAGATGATCTTTATGGGAAAACCAGATCTGTTAAGAGCAATTAAGACTCGTTGACTGCGATGGACAGGACATGTGGCACGAATGCGGAACGAAAAGGGTCATGATACTTACTTGTAAGACAACAAGAGAGAAAGCTCCCAATAAGTGGGAGAATCATCATCATTATCTTCTTCTTCCTTGCAGGTATTACGCAATCTTGCCTGTTCCATCTTCACACTGTTAGAATCATCTCTTTCTCGGACGTCCCACATCTCTTCTTCCTTGATGTTGATAGTTTTAGGTTAGTACTCAGAGAATAATATTAACAATGATTTGAGGGAGATACATTTTACAGGGGATGATTGGAAATCATTAGCTCAGGATAGGGATGTATCGTAAGGATATGTTAGAGTTAGTTATCCTTATAATGATAAATTATTTATGTACTTATAACGTGTAAAGTTATATTGTTTGTTACTTTAAAATATATATGTTGTGTAAGTTGAGCCCATTTGTCAATTTTACAGTATAAAAAACTGTAATGTTCCATTTTTCTACCGTTTTGTAAGACTGGAATGACAAGGTCCTTATATTTAAAAAATACGTTTCATCTCTTAACATATATAACAGTTTCAGTAGTTATAACGCAATTATTCTCCAGGTTACGAGTATTGCTATGTCTGGTCTGTAATGACATCTATGCATCTGTGGCCAGGATATTTCAACTCTCTTTTTGATGGAATCATGATCATCTGGTATTGTTTTAAATAGATAACTCCGTTGTCTAATATTTTCATTTCCTATGATTTTATGAATATATTTTATAATTATTAAAAAATAAATGAATCAAACTAATGTATCTTATACGATACATTACCAAGGTAATTACACTGTATGGCTTACATTGTGACGAACCAGACATGGCAGGCAGTGGCTAAGAGTATTTTTTTTTTATTTCGGGATTCTGGTAAACCACTACTTTATTTTCATTTATTTTACCTGATGGAGATAACACCGAAAGGTCTTCTCTTCCACTTCACCAGGGTTAAATTTTACATACAATAAGAATTATAAATTATCTACATATTGATTAATGATACATAATAGATATAGGCTACACAATTGAAATTTGACAAGGGAAAGAAAGAAAAATAGTAATAATAATAATAATAATAACAAAAATAATCTTTAATTAGATTAAGTAAGTGGCTTGGTAAAGAAAGTTTAAAATATAAAAGAACAATGAACACGGTTATATTATACTACCGTGCGTTCCACATAAGACTGGGCCTGGCAGACAACAGTGCGCTGTTGTATTTATGACTCACTCACTGCACAGCCACGCGTAGTCAGTTAGAGGAGTTTGCTAGTCGAGTGAAGACGTGTTAACTTGTGTGGCTTGTTGCACTGTTGAAATGCCAAAAAAATTTACGCTTGAACAAAGAGTGTTTTTGTACGACACATACGTCAAAACAAAGTCCTCTAGAGAGGTCTGTAATAGATTTCGCGACAAATATCCTATTATATATAGGCCTACTCGGGAGCGTGAATGTTGTCTATCAGGCCCAGTCTTATGTGGGACGCACTGTATATTGTCTAAGGGAATATAAAGTGAGTTTCTTTTTAAACTGTTTTTGAGTCGGGCATGAGGGGACGGAATTCTAGAGACAAGGAAGGATGAGGAGTAGTGAGATGTTCGATGTAGAGGAACAGCAATAGTTAAATGTTCTCTCGATCGTGTGATGGGAAGATAGCGAATGGAAGCGAGTAGAATTATAAAGGAGTGATGAGGTAGACAAAGAGTAGTATAAGAAGCAGAGGCAATGTATGTTTCGCCTGTCTTCCAATCGGAGCCAAGACAACATTTCAACTACTGGAGTTATGTGGTCTGATTTACGGGGGTTGCATGTATAACGTGCACAGGCATGAACTCGATGCGATAATAATATTAGAGAACGGGATGACTTAAGACTGTGTCAAGGTTTGTCACAATTCGGCTGTATATGCTGTGGGATGACTCAAGACTGTGTCAAGGTTTGTCACAATTCGGCTGTATATGCTGTGGGATGACTCAAGACTGTGTCAAGGTTTGTCACAATTCGGCTGTATATGCTGTGGGATGACTCAAGACTGTGTCAAGGTTTGTCACAATTCGGCTGTATATGCTGTGGGATGACTCAAGACTGTGTCAAGGTTTGTCACAATTCGGCTGTATATGCTGTGGGATGACTCAAGACTGTGTCAAGGTTTGTCACAATTCGGCTGTATATGCTGTGGGATGACTCAAGACTGTGTCAAGGTTTGTCACAATTCGGCTGTATATGCTGTGGGATGACTCAAGACTGTGTCAAGGTTTGTCACAATTCGGCTGTATATGCTGTGGGATGACTCAAGACTGTGTCAAGGTTTGTCACAATTCGGCTGTATATGCTGTGGGATGACTCAAGACTGTGTCAAGGTTTGTCACAATTCGGCTGTATATGCTGTGGGATGACTCAAGACTGTGTCAAGGTTTGTCACAATTCGGCTGTATATGCTGTGGGATGACTCAAGACTGTGTCAAGGTTTGTCACAATTCGGCTGTATATGCTGTGGGATGACTCAAGACTGTGTCAAGGTTTGTCACAATTCGGCTGTATATTGCTGTGGGATGACTCAAGACTGTGTCAAGGTTTGTCACAATTCGGCTGTATATGCTGTGGGATGACTCAAGACTGTGTCAAGGTTTGTCACAATTCGGCTGTATATGCTGTGGGATGACTCAAGACTGTGTCAAGGTTTGTCACAATTCGGCTGTATATGCTGTTAATGCATTTAAGCCATCTACAACTGTTGTCAGTACAAAGAGTCAGGTAAACAGTAAGAACTGTGCCCTTGGACGTAGAACACAGTGAATTACTTAGTTTATTTGTTATTTCGTTCAATTTATTTATCTTTACCAAGCTGCTGTATTGAAGAATTGGTTTATTTATCTTTGAAGTATATTGTCATAGTGCGCTTCAAAGATAGTACAGTGCATACATATGTAATGATTAACTCATCCCGGTCCCCTATCCTGTTATAATACTTGGGCTTTTGATTTCTCGGAGAAATTGTGACTCAATTTTTTGTAATTGCTGTTTTTTTCAACTCTAGGACAAAATCAATTAGACAATTTTACTCGACCAGGGATCTAACCCAGGTCTAATGTTAATCCTAGATCACGAAGTTAGTAATAATAGTAATAATAATAATAATAATAATAATAATAATAATAATAATAATATGTAAAATTAATATAATAAAATGCATTCAACTTATGAATACGTTTCATTGCCAAATATTTCTTACCATGGATTTTATTAGTATTGATTCAAAACAGTATTCTTGTTAGGAGAAATAGGTAGGTGTTTACCAAATATCTTGCAAGCTGCCCGTACACATACAGTGATGGGAGACAAGGGGGCATTAATTTAGCGACAGACCATTAGTGCCATCTATACTCCTGAATTGACTCAAACGATCTTCACTTTTGTTGCCAAGTAACTTCCACAGTTGTGGCTTCTTAGAAAATAATAACATTTTCTAAATATCTTTGTATCCATGTCATGTTTATTTTTTTACATTTTTTACAATGTTTTGTGAATGACATTAAGTCCCTGAACTAAACGACGACAATAATCACACGCACACAACGAAGCAAGGATTCCGGGCAATCCTTGCTATATATAATATTTTATACAACACATACGTCTATTTAAGTCCTGTATATAAAAATGTGTGTCTACCAGTTCACAATCATCACCATTTATGTATATATTTATGTATGTTATGTAAATGTCAACATAGATTTTTTTTTTTCCTGACAGAAGTTTTAGCACTGCGCATGTCAAATATTAACAAGGGATTTTAAAGAGAAACTAAAAAGTTACGATCCAAAAAATCCCTTTGTTTTTGACGTTTTATGAAAATACGAAATTGGTGCCAGTGTCCTAGTTTTTGTTGCATTTTTATTTTGAGCATTAGTATACCTTGTCTCATTCTCAAACATACAGAAAAATCACAATAACGCACATACGAACATCATTTTTTCTTGTTTTTTTCTTAGGAATGTGGACTTTAAAGGGGGCATCTACAAGAAACCTTACTGTTCTTAACACTTCCAAAAAAATTATAAAAATGCATTTATTTCCTTGCTGCTTGCTATCAAAAAAATAGGAAAGCTTCAGTTTATTACATTCATATAGAACGTCTTAAGACGGAAATTACCCTGGAAGTTCCTCAGCAGGAGATTTCATTTTCTGATAAAAGGGCAGCTTGAACTGTAAAAGGTCTTCCCTGGGATTCAACCTCCTGTTCTGCTGCATGGGAAGGTGTCATATTTACATTCACATAAGGTATAGGTTGTTGTTTTACTAATGCAGCTGGATCCAACGACAGACTTGCTTTCAGACTATTTCGTTGAGGATTGTTGTTGTTATTATTATTGTTGTTATTTAGACTTACAAGACTTCCAACTGTTGCAGGTTTTTCTGTACTGCTGCTTGAACTCGAAGTAGAAGCTTCTTCTAGTAATGGTTGGGTTGATCTTGATTCAGGCAACACAAAACTAGTTTCCCAGTCCGACCCTGTAGAATTTACAGCAAGCAATTTATCGACACTGCTCGTAGAAGGTGATGAGGGTAATTCAGGCGGCGCTCTAGGTACAAGATAATCAGCAGCCCTTTGCTGAACTTGAAGACAGGAATTTTCATGAGCTGGTGGGCGCATTATAGTTGCATCTCTTTCTGCAGAAGGTGGCCGATGAAATACTGGTAAAGGGGCATTCATAACATCTGGATCTTGTAAGCAATAACCCAATCTTTCCATGATAGTACTAAAATTAGGGCGTTCGTCAGGTGTAGGATGCCAACATTGTGTCATAATGCCATAAAGTGGTCCTGGACAATTGCTAGGCGGCTCTAGGCGTCCTCCACTCGTCACCAAGTCCATAACTTCTTTGTTAGCACACCCTGTATATGGCATATATCCCAGTGACATTACTTCCCAAAGCAATACTCCAAATGACCATACGTCTGTTTTGGAAGTGAAAATGCCATCAAGGAATGCTTCTGGAGGCATCCATTTAATAGGTAACATTGCCTTTCCTCCTTTTCTATAATAATCAGCTCTATATATATCTCTTGCCATACCAAAATCTGCAATTTTCACAACTCTTCCAGGCCCTTTTGTTGTAAGCAAGCAGTTTTCTCGCTGCGATATCCCTGTGGATGAACCGATTCTGTTCCATGTATCTGCATCCTTTTGCAACATCCATGGCGCACATAAGAAGGTCTTTCATCGTTAAAGGAGATGGTCGTTCAGGTTTAGGACGCGATTCCCTTAGAAACGTTTTGAGATCTCCACCTGCAAGTAATTCCAAAACGATGAATCTTGGATGTTTATCGAAACACACCCCTATGAAGTGTACAATGTTTGGGTGATTGAATTTGCTCATGATGAGTGCTTCCATAAGAAAATCTGTTTCAGCCTGATGGGTAGAAAGCTCAGGTAGGGTCTTCACTGCTACCGGCATCTCCACTGCGTCTCCTGCCCGATGACGGAAGAAACCCTGATACACTTCTCCGAAGGCGCCCTGTCCCAATGCCCTGGAAAAACATCCCTTCCTGCATCTCTTATCATAAACTTATTAGCCAATCGAAATCGGTGACCACAGAACTAAAAGATCTTTTTCCACACATGCATTAAGCGAAAATTCGCCATACAACACATCATTAATAAATCATGCAGTTCATTTCTAAACACTTCAAAATCTAAAGAAACTAAAAATAAAACTCAACGTATGAAAAAGTATTCGCCGTTTTGGGTGAATCATTGGTCACGCTTTCGCCATTAGACCCAAACATTGTAGAATCAAATAGGCTCTGATCTTTGTCCTAATGATTCTTAAATCCAGGAACATTATTTTGATGTTCCTATTGGTTAAAAGTCATGATGGTAAATATACAAATTAAACAACTATAAATAACCAGATAAAATGAAGCGTTTTGTCATTTGCTGCAACAACCATTTAATAAATTAATAATGGAAGCATTTTTTGCTATGAAACAGTAAATTGTGCTCTATATTATATTGTAAATATATAAAAATGTAAAAATCTCAATTCTGTTAAATATTTACTGATAAACGTTTTGACCGTACAAAGAATAACTTGAAAATCGTCCATAAAACGTTGCGTTCCTTATCTTAAAAGTTATTTAAATTATCCAGTACTTCATGGCGATATTTAAGACACTTTCACAGTCATGAAAACTTCCAAATCCTCCAGATGTTCCGGTAGAACATTATGCAATTTTTTTATAATAGTTGATTCAGTGAGAACATGGTTATAAAAATAAATCAAGCGTACAATTCTTAACTTCACGAAATAAAATCTTACGCCTATAAAAATCGTTGTACTGAAAACATCTAAATCGCTAAATTTGACTCCAGTAAAGGCTATCGTATTGATCAAAATATTTTAACCGTAGCATAAATCAGACCTAATATCTGTCGTCACACAATATCCAATCATCAGAATGACAGATATAGCCAAGAACAAGTGAACTTATGAATTATCTCTTAAATTGGGAATGTATCCTATGGGTTACCTTAGTCTAATGTATTTAATATTTTTAATAAAACATATTCTTCAGTGAGATCGTATCAGGCCTCTAGACCTAAGACTTTTATGGATGAAGGAAAAGAAGATAAAACGATAGAAAATAAAAAAATGTAGAAATTACTTAAATGTGTGTAGAATTACGAAATATGCAGTAATGGCAGTTATACAAGCTTTTCTTTTCACTACAGTCGGGCAAATTTAATTAACTGTCACGAAAAATGACTATTTGTACGAAAACTCTTCCTGTTAAAAAATGCAATGACGAACTAGTACTGTTTTCATTGTATGGCTGTATACAAGTTATTCTTTCATCCCCAACAACCTGCAACTGCTGTCCGATGAAAGATGACGTAGTACATAGTATGCCTATTAAATCAACAGTCACATAACAGCCTGATCGAGTTATATACACAATGTGTCCAATAACCAACAGTTATAAAACAGAATATAACAAATATATTGCAATGCAGTTTGTGGCAAAATATAGATGAACTCAACACGCTTGTATGGTAATCAGTGAATTACCACGTATGCACCTATGGGTTCGAGGTTCGCGGGTTCAAACTCGATTAGAGCCGATTAATATTCTTTCACGGCTTAAAAATCCTGAGTATAGTTTCCTCCTTATACGTGGGGGAGCTCCAACTTGTTGAAAGACAAAACAAACAACAAATCGAATAAACATGCGAAATTACGTAATTTCATTGCTGTCACTACAAAACTTAAAATCAAAATAATCATGAGAAATTACGTAATTTCATTGTTGTCATCATGCAACCTGTTGAGTTTATCTGTCTTTTGCAACAAACGGCATTACGATAACTTTATTAGTTTTTATATTTATAAAATGTTGGTCCCGGACACAGTATGTTGAAGTAACTGTTATTGTGTTGTACAGCTCTCATTGATGGGAACTTATTGTGATATTTTTTTCTTCAAATGACAATAGCTTCGTTACTTAAAAACAAAATTAATCAGAAAACTCAGATAGTTCTAATTAACTGTATATACAACTTTAATTTCAGGTCTTCAACTAGCTTCTTAATATATGTACATTGATTACATGTATAATAGAAACAAAAACTTTAAAACTCCATAAGTTAAAATGTTATATAATCGAGTTAGCTGATTTTATTGCTGTTCATTTTGAAGAAATGTAGGCCTAAGGGAACTTTAGCAAGGTTATAATAATAATGGTAATTTGTTTTGGTGTTGTTGCAGCAAATCTATGAAACAATAAAAATACATGCAACATTTGATAGGCACAACAAATTATTTCTACATTTTGTTTCTAAATCATAATGGACTACTGGCACATGGGAATAGCGTACAAAAGAAACAAGTGGACAAAATTATTTATTTTGGGTACATGTTTCAGATGTTTTATTCTCGATCATTTGTTTATAAAATTCAACACACACACACACACAAAATGCAGTTTTCAGAAGTTTTCAATTCTATTTTTTTGTCACAAACTCACTTGACTAGTCTCAGATGATCTCGGGGGATGTCCTTCAGATCCCGGATGGTGTAAGTACCTCCCCCGAATTCGTAGTTTGGGTTAAACTCGGTCATCATACTATCTGAGGCTTCCCTCAAACTGTTGAGCTGTAAATCTGGTCCACTGAGCATACGCCGTCGATCAATTGCCGATTTATTACGTTGGTATCGGTTATCTGAAATGCAATAAGTATCAGTACTGTAATATCCGTAAATATTATATTTATTAGTAAGACAAGGAGTTTAATGCACCAAAAGTTAAGATTGCAACACAGATAGTATATATTATTTAATTGTTTGTGCGTGAAACCAAGACAAAAAACAGTCAGAACTCTTACTTCTAATTATACTATATTAGAATCTTAACTTTTACTGCATTAAAATCCTTGCCTTAGTTACACAGTCTGGTAGAATAATAAATTTTCAATATCTTAGCAAAAAACACAGATTAAAGAGTAATATTTAATAAGTCATCTGTTAAATAAATTAATTGTACAGCATTTAATTAATTCAAAATATTAGCAAACAAACTTAATATTGAATTTTAAAACGTACGACTTTCTATACAATATTGTAAAATTATCGAAAACGTATATTGTGAGTATAATTATGATTGAAGATGATACAAATAAACAAAGTGCATTTCCACGTTTTTTTTTTACATTTTAGTTTAAGTGTGTCTTGTGGAGGGGTCGCGTGCCGCAGCCGATAGATTTAAGGCATCATGCCTTGTACAGATTAACAGGAAGAACACTAGTTGGAGTTCCTATAGGGAAAATATAACGTTTTTATGGAATTTAGGCTATTATAGGACCAATGCCACGCAGAATCGTGAGGAATGTGGACAGCTACAATACGTAGCGGCTCCAGGTTGAGAAAACCAGCCAGAGGACTCGATATACTTATCTCTAGTCGAGACTATCGAGGAGAGCGGACGTGTTCTTGTTAGAGTGGTCGAAGTGTGCAGGGGACAAAGCATTATGGAAGAAGTGAGAAAGCTGATTGAAAAATTGTCAACTGAAGTGAAAGAGGGGTTTGAAAAATCCAACGTGGGTGAAAAAATACGTAATATTGAGACGAAAATGCTTCGGATGGAGGACAGATTGAAATGGCTGGAATCTAAATTAGACTATCTCGAAAATCAGAATCGTCGTAATAATATTGTGATATATGGTGTGCATGAAGAAGACAGGGAGAGCTGGGAGGAAACTGAACTTATAGTTAAAAGAGTAGTGGCGCAAATTGGGATTGATTTGGTGGACAGTGATATTGAAAGAGCGCACAGAGTAGTGGAAAGAGACCGATTGAATGCAAATTATCACACTACAAAATCAAGTGTTGGATCCTTAGAGACAGTAAATATCTTAAAGGGACCGGTATCAATATTTCTGAAGACTTTAGTGAGAAGGTGCGTCGCGAAAGGGACTTTCTTAAGCGACACATGCTCGAGGCGAGGAGGCAGGGCTGCCATGCAATCCTGCAATTTAATACATTAATTATAAATGGATGAATTTGGAGCAAGGAGCAACTAGAAAATATAGACAACTCTCAAAATGAATTTGAGGAGGTCAGTGACAGCGTGTCCCCAAAAGCTACAGGGGATACTACAATAGCAGGTGTTCTCCTTACACCAGAGGTGGGAGAAAATTCTACACGAGATAAAGAGAGAGGAAGTACTGCCCTACTAACTCCGAGGAGTCCAGCAGACATTCAGCACAAAACAGCTGAGCGCAAAAGGAATACCCACCCCTAAGAGGTGAACGACCGACGGACATCAGAACGCAAACTAGAAACTCACTAAGACTGATGCATTTACCAGCAAAAAAGGAACTATTGAGAGACGGGGAAGTTCGAAAAATACAGGTAAGACTAATGACAAGGGGAAAAAATAGGATTTGTTGACAGTCGGTACATGGAACGTCCAAGGGTTAAAACAAAAACTTTCAATGGACAGATGTGTAGAGTTTATTGAGACTTTTGGTATATTAGCTCTAGCGGAGATATGGTTAAAAGCTAATGAATGCGTAAATCTATGTAATATAAAAGGTTACTTCAAAGATAGTCAGACTAAGGGAAAGAGAGGTAGATATCCAGGTCGTGTGCCATTTTATATAAAGCTAACCTAGACCCGTATATTAAAGAGGTAAATATTGCTTTAAAAGAGGCAATTTGTATATATTATCATGCAGGAAGAGCAGAAATGTGTCTGTTTTCTATTTACCGCCAGCCACTAACATCTACGTATGCCAATCCAAATTTTTTCGTTGAATTGTCTGACTCGTTGGCAGAAATAAAAGATAGATTTCCGGAAGCGGGATTAATAATTTTAGGGGACTTTAACTGTAGGATTGGGGAGGAAAATATCACTACAAAATCAGATGATAATGAAACACGAGGTGAGGGTAGGCGAAGTAAAGATAAAATTATAAATTCAGAAGGGAACCAATTGTTAGCTTTTTTCGATGCATTTGAACTTGAAATTTTTAATGGGAAATATAGGGAAAATAAAAATGGAGAACTGACATTTACTAATAAAAATGGAGGGAGCGTAATTGATTATTCAATATGCACACAAGACATGATTCCAGTCCTAAGTAATTTCTGTATAGTTTCCAGAATCGAATCTCACCATTTCCCAAACAACTTATTTTTAAATATGAAAGGTATTAGTGAGAGAGTTAATGATGAGATGGCAACAATATTACGGCCAATTACACGTTTCAGGTGGATCGAGGATCAGAGAGAAGAATTTATCAGGAGTTTAGAAACTCTAATACAGGATTTGCAATTAAATTATCTTAGCGGGGACGAAATTATTGAAACATTGACAGAATCTTTTCAAAAAGCAGGGGAAAAATTCAAGGTTAAATGCACAGTGAATCAGAAGGACAAAGGATGATACAATAATGCATGTAGAAAGAAGAAGAGTTTGTCAAAAGTAGTATTTTAAAGTTTAGAAAAGAAAGCACAGATGAAAACAGAAAAAAATATATAAAGAATTACTGGGAGAAACAAAACTAGAATGGCAAAATAAGAAATCGGAAGAAATGAAAATCGCGGCTGAAAGTGGGAACATTGCGGACATATGGAAATCGATAAGCGAACTCAAAGTAAAGTCCATAAATCGGACAAGAATAACGCCCGGGGAATGGAATAGCTATTTTGATATGGTGCTGGAAGTGAGGGGTTAAGATATAATCAAGGAAATATATTGGAGATCCCTGACCCAATTTATATTCAATTAATGGATCAGGATATTTCAAAAAATGAAGTGGTTCTTCCATTGAATGTTTAAAGAATAGTAAAGCACCTGGAATTGATGGGCTACCAGGGGAATTCTTGAAAATATGATACCATCCAATAAATTATTAGAAGTTTTAAAACCTGTGTTCAACAAACGTTTTAATGGAGGAGATAATCCGGAAGTCTGGCGACAGGTGAAATCCAACCGCTATATAAAGGGAAAGGTGGGACACATGTACCAGAAAGTTGTAGGGGAATTTGCCTCTTGTCAGTGTTTGGAAAAATATATTGTAAAGTACTTTACGAACGAATGAGAAAATGGGCTAAAGAAAACAATAGGATCTCAAAAATCAGACAGGTTTTAGAGATGGGTACTCCACAGTGGATAAAGTATTTGTTCTGAGAACATTATTTGATGATAATCTGAAAATGAAGAGGGGTAAATTATTTTGTGCATTCATTGATTTTAAGATGGCATTTGATACTGTGGACAGAAGCGCACTTTGGGAAAAATTAAATCGGAAAGGATTGTCTCATAAAATGATACATGCTCTAATGTCAATTTATAAATATGTTAAATTTTGTATAAAAGTAGACCAAGGGCACATCACAGAGAGCAGTGAAGACAATCGGGGAATGAGACAAGGTTGCATTTTATCACCAATGCTATTTAATCTATTCGTTTATGATATTGTACACGTAATGCTAGAAGGAGACATTGAGGCTCCGGAGACAAGAAATGTTAAAGTCCCAGTCCTGTTGTATGCAGATGATTTAATTATCTGTTCCAAGACAATCAAGGGATTGCAAAGAGGTCTTGGCCGACTGGAAATATACTGTAGGAATTGGGGTTGACTGTAAATGTTAGTAAGACAAAAAGAATGACGTTTAAAAATGGGACAGTTTATGGTAGAGCAGAGGCCAAGTACTTCAAAACGTGAAACATTTTGAATATCTTGGTTCGACGTTGGAAATGAACGGAAAGTGGTATAGCATTATTTAAAGGGAGGGGACAACTTAACAGTGTATTCGGTATTCTGGGTCGAGTGATATTCCAGTCAGCACATTATAAAAAATGTATGGAGCGACAGTCAGGCTAGTAATGCACTATGGTTGTGATTTGGGGTTTCCAAAGAACGGAAATACTAATTAATGTATATACGCATTTTCTAAAATATATTACAGGACTTACTAAGGCCGTTTCTAACTGTAGAATTTTATATGAATTTGGGCCATTCCAGGACGACATAAACTGCAAAATTCGTGCATTCAAATACTGGTTGCGGGTAATCCAAGGTGAACAAACAATGCTTAGAGCAATTTGTTACGACCACCAAATTGGAAACAGATGTGAAATTTTGGGCAGACGAGGTTAGGAGATAACTCCAAAAGATTGGGATGGGTTGGGTATGGGAAAAACGGACTGAAAATCGCAAGAATGTGTGGATAAAAATAAGGAGGAGGTATTTAGATATAAACCAACAAGATATTTTCGCCGAATGTACGGGAAAAAGCTCACTGTATATACAAAGAGACCTAAAACACGTTTGGGGAAAAGATTAATATATGCTGTACCTGGGATTTAAAGAGAGATCAGGGCTTGCTTGGTTTAGACTAGGGGCATGGAAATTTCTAAAAATTAGCGACGATCATGATATGCGAATATATCCAATGTGTGGGAGCTTGGAAGGCGAGATACTTATATTAGGAAAGGCATTGGAGACGTCAGTTATTACCAGAAAGATTTCTAAATTAAAATCGGGAAGGATTGGCATGCTACGAGTTAATGGTAAATCCAGAAAATTGGATAAACGTGGGTAAATTTCTGGAGAAAACGCGGAAAATAAGAACAACACTCATTCATGAATAAATACATGTTATCAAAATGCAATACAATTAATTCTTAATAATTCTACATAACTTAATTAATGTATAATGTTATTTTATTATTATGTAATTGTAATATTGTTGTGTTTTATTTATGTAATTGTAATGTGGTTGTTTTCTTTTTGTTTTTCTTTATACTATTACCAATTATTACTTTATTGTAACGGACTCTTAACAGCACGTACGGCTTACTGCCCGTGCGACCCATATTTGTAAATAATATTGTACATATCTTACTTTTTTGTCTAATAAAGTCCTATTACTACTACTACTACTACTACTACTACTACTACTACTACTACTACTACTACTACTACTACTACTACTACTTATCTCTAACCGGCTGGGAGTTCGTCCACTTCAGTCCACAGTCGGCTGGTAGACCAAGGACCTTGTAAGTTTGTCTCGCCTTCTAACAGCGTTATTTAATTATTCCTCATAGGCTACATTGTAAACAGACTTTTAAAAATACCTTCACAAAATTTAGTCTTAAATTAAAGAAAAGAAAGAACTTGCGATAAGCTCAAAAATATTTGTACTAATTGAAATTGGAATTTGAACCAACAATTCTATAAAATGTACTTTTACATATGGAAAGTATACTTTATTCCTCACTAGGATTGTCAGAGATAGCAACACCAACGATTCTCACTAACAAATTTCATTTAACATTTTAACCAAATGAATCAAGTTTGGATAAAAAAAATTAAAATAGAATCGCGTTATTTAAAAATTAATTTCATACATGAACATAATTTTGGGAATGTATCTAATCCCCTGTAATTATAAATCGTGATCCTTCAAATTTATGTCTAAACCGAACGAAAGAAGATAAAACTGTTTATAGCATTCACAAGACAATATTTTCAAGCACTGAAGCAAGAAAATAGGGAAACACAATAGAACAAAATGTATGTAAAACATTTAAGGAAACAATTCTCATGTCTACAGGATAAAATATATCTCTTCTTCTTCTTCTTCTTCTTCACTTCCTGGTTTAGGCAAAGATAAAATATATTAACCATTAAATTAGCGAAACTCAATACTATACCAACGTATTTAAATGTGTTGAACTGCAGTAAAAACAAGTTATGCATTACCATAAGTTATTATTACATATTGTACAAAATGACAAATTAAACAATTTTATTGTTTAATCTTTTCCAACGCTGTATAAATATAATAAATCAATTATAGCAATGTTTCTTAGAGAATTCATTACTAATTTATTGGTTAAATAGGCCATCTCCTGGAAATAAGTTCTTCCTAAGATATCTTACATTTATCCTCTATAAGTAATTGAAATAGTAGCAGTATTTAAAACATGTAAACTGTCATTATCGTTAAAACAACATTCTTGATTAATCAAATTGAAAATTTAAGGCAGCATAAATAATAAAATGATGATATATATTAACGGATTAAATAAACTCAAACGTATTCCTTGGTGGATATAACTAGTATTTGGCGAGTAGCTGAAGTGTGTTAGATGATGTTCACAAATTATACAACTTTTGCTTATATACCTATCGGTATAATATAAATCTACATATTCTTATCTTTGCTTATATACCTATCGGTATAATATAAATCTACATATTCTTGCAAAAACGTTTCATTCATGATCATTATTCATTATCAATAAAATTGAGAAACAAAACAATAGAGTTAATAATAAAATGTTGTAACTTAGCTGATGGTAGAAGAAACATATCCTGAAACGTATTCTCCAATCAATTGGAATTCAAGTATATTAGCGTCTAGTTACAACATATAATTCATTACTTTTTTCTCATTTTCAATATGGGATCCATGAAACGACATAACAACTACTTCTCTATTGAAGTGATTCTTTTTTCATCTCTCCATTATTTACAACTCAAATATATACATTTAGGTAAGTATCTGGATCGTTATTAACCTAGTAGATTGAGGTCGCATTCTCCATATATGATTTCAATGAATTAATTCCTTTGATGTTATGTAAAAAGTCGGGATGAGTAAAAAATAGGCATGTAACTTTGTAGTAGAGCATCGTTAGTTATCGGTTTATAAGAATAAGTTCTTCAATTAACATTATCTATAACATTTCAAAGTTTTCAACATTCAACTGGATTCTTTGTTTAAATGGACGATGACATAATTTAGTTGTTAAAAAATAAAATACTTACATAGACAGAAACAGAGAAGTCCAAGTCCAACGAGCAATCCAAGTCCAGTTCCCATTAGGACTGCAATGAACGTTGTATCAGGTTCTGGTGGTAGAATGCAGGATATCTTGTTCTCCCCCAGTGTCCAGTGTTCAGGGCAAATGCATTTAACCTCGCTGCGGTATTCATCTAATGCCACACATCTGTAGTCACAAGAACAAGCTTTGTCCAATCCTGGAATGATGATAACAGATCCTGGTCCATGATGATATCCTTCTTCAACTGCAGAAAGTTCTGAACTATAGTAAGAATAGCCTCCTTCACCATTCCTTGTGGGTTCTGACCAAGCATTTCCTCCTGAAAATCCACCACCACCTCCCCCTGCGGCGCAACCACCACCTCCTCCTCCAAAACCTCCAGAACCTTCACTTGCTGCATTGTCAAAACAAACATTACCACCCATTGCTCCATCCAGCATCGATTGCCCTGTCTCTTTACGTGTAGACCCAACTCCTTTCCATCCACCTCCAGCACCAGCAGGTTTGGGGCCATACTCTTTACCAGTGTATCCGAAACCTACCCTGCTTGAATTATATCCATGTCCATGTTGTATTCCATCATCTTGACCATCTTGATCATGGCTAAGACCTCCGCCACCCGCTGCAACAACTAAAGGGACAGAACCATTGTCTCGACTCATAAGAAAAACAAAAGTCCCACCTCCACCACCTCCAGCACAGTATGTGAAGTTTGTAAGGTTCCTCACACTCACCAAACGATTTTGTACATCTCGTAATGCGTTATTTGATTTATTCCTGCCTTTTAATCCCTCTTGTCCAATTAACATATAAACATGTTGACCTCGATCTAGTTCTATAACAGATCGAACCATTGCCGCGCTACTTGAACTACCATCAAGACCAGAACCGCCACTAGCACCCTTGGCAATGATAGTATAGTATCCACCCTCTGGGACAGTCCACCGCTGAATACCTTCTGGTAAAACAGTTACATTAGTTGGAGTATGGTGGTAAGCTTTTGTGCAGTTCTCAGATGTAGGGCCTCTTCTTCCTTTTGCTCCGCATGTCCCAAAAGTATACATTGTCCTGTTGAAGAAGTTCTCGTTTGTAACTTTATCAGAAGCTGTACCATAGCAGTATGTTGTATTGTAAATGTAACCATCAGTTTGATCTAGTGGAACTCCTATTCCAAAACACTCTGGACTCATCGAGATATTATCCAAACCAATATCAGCTGACCGAATATAACTTCTGACTGCGTGAAATTGTAAGTAATATTTATGAGTTACATTAGGTAATTTTACAACATACTTTGACCACGTCATTTCATTGTTGCTGAAACGCCAGAATATTCTAGATGTTTTATCATAGTGTGGAAAAATTTCTACTAGTTTAATTTCCAGGCCAGCTCTGTTTAAACCATGGATGGTGGATAAAAACCTGATGCTACAGCTGTTAAAAATATGGTGAATCATATCGGCTGTGATAACAAGGTGGTGGATGGAATATTGGACTTTCCAAAACAGCATCTGCTCCCATTGGACCTAGAGTTTTTGACATCGTCATCACCGAAGTATTAGCATAAGCATACCAGCCATGTATGCTATCCATCTTCCTCGTCCAATGCATTTCTCCGTCTCCTCTGTCAGTCCACCCACACCAACCATCCGTAAAATTACAGTGGGAGTAACTTGGTAATTTATCGCAGTCTTGTAACTCATCTTCCCCTGTAGGACAATTTTTATGAAGGTCACATACGCTATCCCTTTTCAATGCAGAAATCATTCTTGCACCTGAATTGTCTTTCCTTGCAAACTCCAAGTTGCAATTCTTCAACAATCCGAAAGCAGTCCTTAAGTTGTAGATTATCCAGAGCGAATATTGCAGGGAAGCTACCTTCGGGCACCACTTCTAGGATGATGTTGAAGGGTTGTGTTTTCCGACCCACAAGATATTTTTTCTTCTCCCATGTGCCGTTGTTGTTGCCTTTTTCTTCGTGAGCTGTTGGCATCTTTCCATTGATCACGAAACGAATGTTAGCATTGGACATGTTACGCATCAGCATCCAAACTTCCAGGCTGCATGTAAGATCCGTGTTTTCTATGTGGGGGCTCCATACTTCTACTTGTTCGAGAAGAGAGCTTTGAAGTCGTAAGAGTAAGAAATGGCCTGAAACAAGAGAATAATTATCTACACTTTATTTCATGAACACAATATGCACGTGATGTAATGTGAAGTGAGATTTGATACTCAAAAACACAAAAAATATACTATTTGAGGGCGTTAAATACCCTAAGTATGGGTTCCTTCGGGATTAAAGTAAAGTCATGGGACATGAATCGTAAATGTATTACACACAAAGAATTTCGAGTCTGAAATAAGATACCTCCAGGCAATATTCGTCGACTTCTTCTCGATCATATCTGAATTGAGATGCTAATGATCTAAATTGGTAAGGAATGCAGTTAAGAAAATATTTACTACGCCTATATTAGCAATTGTAGGTAAATTATAAAAGCGTAGAAACACGTCAGTTGTAGCCCATGCAAAACGTTCAACATTTGGGTGCTGTATGGCCAGACCGCAGACCACATAATACCTGGTTGTAAAGCATACAAAGAACGCTCCCTCTGTGGCCCTCTGCGTCTCTGCCACTTCTGCAGCTGCTGTGTTTGAAGAGCTATTCTGTTAGTATTCATAAAATTATGTATTTAATGTCCACCGCTGTGGTCTCGACGTAGCGTGCTGCCTAGTCATGGAGCGGGCCCGGGTTCGATTCCTGGTCGGGGCAGGCTCCTGGGTGAGATTTTTTAGGGTTTTTCCTCGCCTGTAAGACAAATGTCAGGATGCTTAGGGCTCAACGGTCCCCGAAAATCATCCGGCCATCATCACACCATTATCATCATCATCATCATCCTTCACCGGAGTGGAAAGCAACAGGAAGCTACCACACCTAAAATTCCATAGTAAAACTGCAAAGCATAACATGAAAATGCTATGGTTGCAGTAATACCTGTTCTCGGCAGAATTACTATGGACGGATGGAAGAAACTAAGTTATCTAAGTTAAATTAGATAAATGTTACTCGCCCAAGGGAAGGGGAAGTGTATTAGTGCGTGGCGCCAAACCATTTCTCTATAGAAGGTAGAATCCCTATGAAAAATAATTACATGTTTGGCAAATTAGTCATTTAGTTGACGACCGCTGAAGGTTTCGGATCATTTAAAATACAGTGTTTGACATCTCTGTGTTACCAGAAAAGTAAAGAAGTCCACCTCTATGGACTAGTGGTAATGCAGTTGTCTCAACGCAGCGAGCCCGGGTTCGATCTCCGGTCGGATCAAGTTTTATGGATGAGGTTTTTTATTTTGGGTTTTTACTCACCTTTAAGGCAAATGTCATAAATCTTTAACGCCCAATTAGTTTCCGAGTACCATCTGACCATCATAATCATCTATATAACATTCTTCTTGTTTAGTATGAATGTATGAGTGAAAATGGTGTGTCTTGTCTTGATGATGGTGTTGTCTCGGAGGTGTCCCTGGCATTGAGCTGAACACTCGTCCGAGAATCCCCTCTTTTTTCTTAAAAAGTATTACCGTATATGATCTAGAGTTAAAATTATCTCTCAGCAGGTCATGTCCCTTTAAGATACAGTGGCGTGAGGCACGTTAAAGTACCTTCAAAGGGAAAATTCACATTATTGAAAAGTAAGAAAGAGAAAAAAGAAAGAACAAAGAAGAGAGGGAAAATACGATATGTAGAAAGCAGGAGAGGAATTTAAAAAAGAGAAATGAGAAGGGTTTGAGTTGATTTTGAATAGGGTCTATTGACTCCGGGTAATATCCGGTTGTTGCTGGCATATTTACTTCTTGTTGGGGCACGTGTGATGGGAGATGGGAATGTAAAATAAATAAAAAAAAGTGTAGGTGATGGACAGGCTGATATATTATAGAGAGAAGTGGTAACCATGACAACGGGAGGAAATTGATCTGGAATATGGCGGCGGGACGCTACCAATGTATAGCAGAGAGGTGGAGACATCTGGCGTCCCCAAACAATGCAACAATGCGCCGTTACCTTGAAGACCTGCCAAAAGACGCGCGTGTTGAATTCTATAAATATCAAATATTGTGATGCGCATAATATTCTAACTTTGGCTCTTTGTTGCGTCTCTTTCTCCAGACTCATCTCTATACATAACTTCAAACTATCCGAATGCCGACCGGCCCCTTCACAATTCTTATGTGTTATATTATAATTGAATCAGAAATTTGCAAAACGAACCTAGTCCAATTCATTTAGAAATTGTGTTTATACCAGTTTCAGATTCTCCAAACCCTCTCTTGACTCTAGCATGCAAAGGAACCAAGTCCTATGCACAGATTAATTATGTATATTATAGTTCAAAAGATACCAAGTCATGGACCTGGTCCCTTTTGTTGATGAAAATAATACGGATCATGAAAAGAGCATGGTTACTATTTATGTGAAATAGGAAATCGGAATATGATTAATGTATAGGAGGCCGTTACACATATTTTCAGAGGGCTTTTTCATAAAATATATCAGAAAAATTTTGCATTCTGTGTAATAGATTACTAAGTTATGTTTAATTTGCTAACGATACACTTTTAATAATAGTTAATTAATAACAATTGAGTTGAATTCTGTCATTCCAAACGCTCTATACTATACGATCTTGCTACGTATCCAAATTTATAAAGTTTTTTTTGCCATTTTTTTACAATTTACTTTTTCGGACTTGATCAATTTGCAAATTCTTGATATAATTATAGCCACAACTTAATTTACTGTGGCCATAGTCTGAAACATAACTTTTCACGAGAGTTTATTAATATTCAAATAATTTATTAGTAATCGGAGATTTGCATTACTTCTAAGAGATGTCTAACGTAAGAAATTAGCTATCACTTAAGAACTCTAACCTTATGATAAAGGGAGAAAAATGCTGTATTTCTGACATATTAATATACAAAATAAAAATTACTAAAATCGGACTTATGAACTTTTATCCTATTACCACAGTAATGTCCTTCTAATGTGAGTACTTAGTCCATTTCTAAAGTTCCTGTCACAGATAGAAGAATATTTTTAGCGGGTAATTTTAAATAGCGTTAAATATTCTATCATAAGATAACTAGAGAGAAAATTATGCACATGACCCTGGATTTGAACCCAATATCTCCACCCTTATGCGTTGATGCTCTACCATTGACCTACTTAGGCGCATCTCCCGGAACGAACACAAATTTTCCTCTCTCAAGTTCTCTAATATTCCGTGAATAGTAAAACGTTTTCACAGAATTTCACACATTTTACTTTCTAGATATGTTAACCATTGCCTACAGACGGCTTATCTGGAAAAATTAGTTCCCATATATTTTCTCATAGTTGAACAGCAATAGCTTCCCTTACAATAGTACTTGTAGTGATAGCCAATCAGATGTTACGCTACAACCTGTATCAAGAAGAAGAAGAAGACTACTACGACGTCCATTCAGAAGACTTGTAGATGGTATTTTTATTGAGGCCGAAACAGGTCTACTAACTAACTGGCACTATCGAACCCGTAGGTTCATGGTCGCGCGGACATAAGCTCTCCATATATCCCTATCCTGAGCCAATCATCCCCTGTATAATCTACTTCCCTCAAACCATAGTTAATGTTATTCTCCCACCTCATTCTTCTTGTACCAACTGGGCGTGTTCCCTCTGGTTTTCCTACAAGAATCTTCCATGCACGTCTTTTATTTCCCATTCGTGCCACATGTCCTGCCCATCGCAGTCTACGAGACTTAACTGTTCTCATTATATCTGGTTTCCTATAAAAACCATGTAATTCACTGTTATGCAGCCTTCTCCATTCTCTCTCTTTGGTCCAAAAATTTTCCTAAGAACTTTGTTCTCAACTACTCTTAATCTCCTTTCCTCCCTTAAAGTAAGAGTCCATGTTTCGCATCCATATAATATAGCTGGTAGAATAATACTTTTATATATTTTCAGTTTAACGTTTTTTGAAAGGAGTTGGGACATCAAGAGTCTCTGCAATGCATAATAGCACGCATTTCCAGAATTGAGCCTATGTTTAATTTCCTTGTGCATATGATTCCTGTTTGCAAACAGGTCTACAGATGGTCTAATTTCGTGTATGGACTATGATGACGATGATAGTACTAGTAGTAGCAAAAGTACTATAGCTAGTAGCTGCAATAGCAACTGCTGCTATAGTCGGTAGTATTTTATTTAATGGCATTATTCAACATTTCATGCCTTAATATAGTTTTGTTCCAGAAACGGAAATAAAACGGTTAACTCTCAGCAGTCATTAGATCACAAACTATTAAACACTGTGTTCATTGTGCTATGTTATTACTAAAGACGGAACAGTTTCGCGATATCTGCATATGGTTCATGCAACCGCTATACATGACGTCAGAGGGAAGGGGTTAGCACAGTTTTGTGAACCGTCTGGTTACAGCAACATTGCAAATCTGTGTTGTTTAATAAGAAGTATCCAGAATAACTACTTTACAATAGTTATATTTAACTCAAAATGTTCAGAACAGTCAGTGCGTAACTTTTATATTCCACCAAGCATACGGTAGTTTGTAAGTCTGAATCCTGCTCTTGTTTACACCTGACCCCTGTTCAGAGTGACCTCCACTGTGTAATAGAAGCTTAATCAACCTCCTGTATTGGAAGGACATATTTCATCTTTAGTTATAACATTTAATGATCATCTTTAATAGCTAAGGTCTTTCAAATCTTGGGGTAAAAGGCCGATAAATGTTGCTCAGAAGACCTCTTGTTTCAGACATCAGATTATTTTCCGTAAATCTACAACACAGGTCCATTATTTTACTTCCCTTCCAAATGAAGCCATAATCAGGGTTTTATGCCTTTAAAAGTCCGCAAATCCTGTCAATTTTTATTTTAAATTTTGAATCTCGAGACCAGATACGAGTAGCGCGATAACCACAGGACCGATGAGCAAGTAAATATTAGCAACAGTTTCAGCTGTAGCAAAAGTGCTAAGTTAGTATAAGCTGCACAGTTAGTATTATTTAACAACGCTCTTTAACAATTCGGGTCATTAGCTGCGTAAATAAAAACTGAGCGCATTATTTTTTTTCACAGAAATATCTTATTTCAGGCTTCAGGTTCTGTTAATGGTGTAAATGAAAACACAGGAAAACGAGAATAATCTTCCCTCATTCCGATTCGTTCAAGACGCGAACCCGGGACCCAGCGCTGAAAGACAACTGTGTAACTTGCGTCTGTGAGCTGCGATTAGTTATAGTTAAAGCGGCTGTAAATAACAAGTAGAATTATTATTAGTAGTAGTATCATCATCATGATCCTTTCACGAATTGTTGACCTGTTTCGATATGAATAGAAATACCATTCAAAAGTCTTTTCAGTGGACGTCCTGATCTTCTTCTTCTTCTTTAACATCTACTTCGGTATGTTGTGATTCTCCTTTCAATGAACATGTTACATCCATCGTGACTTATAATCATAAATTTTGTTTTTCCAGAGATTCCATGTGTAATTCATCTAAGATGTCATAATTTATTATTATTATTATTATTATTATTATTATTATTATTATTATTATTATTATATTATGGATTTCTTGAGAAGAGCAGCAAGATGTTCAAAATTAGAAGAAAAAAAAAAAAGAAATACTGTCATACGAGAAAAAAATTAATATTAGATATTCAGTAGTGGATTATACAAGATATAAGCAATTAAATTGCTAAGGACACGTACGACGAATGCAAGAAGAAAGGTTACCCAGGAAAACATTGGAATGGTGTCCACCTGGAAGAAGAAGGAAAGGAAGACCTCGAAACTCGTGGATGCAAGAAATAAGAACTGGAATGAGAACAAGAGGACTGGAGGACATGGAGTGGATAGAGACGAGTGGAGAAGGGAAATAAAACTTTAGACAAAGAAATATGTGTAAACATTAAAAATCTGTATATAAATAAAACAATATTATTATTATTATTATTATTATTATTATTATTATTATTATTATTAGTATTATTATTATCATCATCACCATCATTATTATACCGAGCGGTTTAAGGTAGCATATAATTTCTTGGTGAAGAACTATGAGATTTGTTTTGGTTTGAGTCCCCATGGCGAAAATTTTTCTCCTGGGATTTCGACTAGTAAGTACCGGTAAGTGGTGACAACCCAGCATCCTGAATGATTTGGATACCTACAATAAGTAGAGACTCTGTGATCAGAAAAATTGCTATTACGGCTGGAAGACCAATGTTTGACTTTATTTCACCCCTACACCGACTGGTTGCCCGTCCACCTCTGTGTTTAACAAGTGTGGAATAAGATCATCAGGCGACTAGTGGGCCAAGGGCTTTCTAAGCCTATGCCGCTACCCAGTTATTATTTTTAAGTATATTCCGGGTTTACAATTGTGAATACGTTTTTTCGGCACCCATGGCTATAGTTTTATCTTCGGAGGACTGCAGGATACACACTACTAGATCACAAAAAAAATGAAGACATCTTAGAAGAATTACACATGGAATCTTTAGAAAACAAAATTTCTGATTATAAGTCAAGATGGATGCAACATGTTCATCGAATGGAAGATCACAGAATACCCAAACTAATGTTAAGATATCAACCTGCAGGAAGAAGAAGACCAGGACGTCCACTCAAAAGACTTCTGGATGGTGTTTCTCTTGAGGCCGAAACAGGTCAACAAATGGCCTAAATTCGTGAATGTACTATGATGATGATGATGATTTTCTTCTCCATTCTTGTCTATTAGATCATAAAACAAATAAAGTTCCTCCATTTTCCATTCCATTATTGTTTCAATAATAATTCTATCAATTCATGTGAGAGACTTTCTTAACCATCCTTATGTTGTTATTATTTATAAACGAGAGAATAAATATAATTATGGGGTAGTTCTAAGAGTAAATAACTTACTCTATTTCTGAACAAAAACCAATACTCATATACAGTATGTCATACAATAGTAACTTATGCTTCAAAAACTTGACATTTTGAAACAAAATATGTTGCTAATTTTCATTTAACAGATGTTATCATTCGATGCTGTTCACCAATAACTTCAAGAAAATATTTTATTATAAATTCAGCAGTTACAGGAAAAAATGTGAGACCTCGGTTGATGAAATAAAAACTAATAATTTAATATGGTGGGACCATGTCCAGTGAATGGACGAAACTATAATATGAAATTATTAATAAACTAGAATTGAATAGGAGGAAGGAAAAATATCAGACCTGTACTGACCTACAAAAAAAGGAATCGGCTGGTGGATGCAGAATATACAGAGATGCTAGAGGTTCAACATAAGTTGATGACAATGTGGATCCAGTTAATAAAAATGGTATACTTCGCTCACTGTAAACTGGCGAATGGAGACCGTTACTTATTTTTCGTCTTGTAGCCTCAGGGCTACTTCTTCTTCCACATTTCAACCCCTAGTATACATCTCAAAGAAATCACTGTCTCTGTTGTTTGTACCAGTGCTGAGATGGTTCCTGCCATGTGACGCACGCGATAATTTTTCAGTCAGTTTAGTTAATAATAGAATCACTTCTAAGTACAAATTCATATTTCAAATGCCTCTTCAGTAATAACAGGCGAATCGATATTTTTAAGTCAGTAGTACAAATTCGCCTCTGGTTTCTCCAAGTAGAATATTGACGTCACCAACCCGCCAGTTTAGAGTGCGCGAGCTATACAAACTCCATATAATAATAATAATAATAATAATAATAATAATAATAATAATAATAATAATAATAATAATAATAATAATAATAATAATAATAATAATAATCATCATCATCATCATCCGGTATCATGGCAGCTGCCGCCGTCTTCCGGAAACCAAACGCCATTCCTCTCTGTCCATTCATTGATCTTCCTCCATTCCTCTGATATTCATAACTGCTTGTACCCCTCCTATCCAAGAATAATAATAATAATAATAATAATAATAATAATAATAATAATAATAATAATAATAATAATAGTAATAATAATAATAATAATAATAATAAATTTTACTTATATACAGATTTTAAATGTTTAAACATATTTTTGTGCCTAAAGTTTTATTTTATTTCTCCAATCGTCTAAAATCTAAATCCATCCACTCCATGCCCTCCAGTCCTATTGTTCTCATTCCAGTTCTTATTTCTTGCATCCACGGTTTCGAGATCTTCCTTTCCTTCTTCTTCCAGGTGGACACCATTCCAATGTTATTCTGGGTAACCTGTCATCTTGCATTCGTCGTATATGCCCATACCAATTTAATTGTTTATATCTTATATAGTCTCCTATTGAATATCTAATATTCTTTTTTTTTCGTATGACAGTATTTATTTTTTTATAATTTTGAATATCTTCCTGCTTTCCTTGTGAAATCAATTTATAATAATAATAATAATAATAATAATAATAATAATAATAATAAACAATTTGAATAATGATAATTATATTTTTCGTTTCTATTCCTAGGTTTAACATCTTGTTTTGTGATAATGTTTCGTCCTCACCTCACCCGACCTTACAGAGTCACAACTTATAAAAGGAGAGGATTTTTAACTTTGGATCGCAACACACGTTTTGATGATACAAAGATCCGTATGAGGATCACCATCTCCTTGTGTGCAGCTCAATGTCAGGCCCAATTACGAGACAATACGAACATTTAAGATGAAATAAACCATCCACTCGTACGTTCATAATAAACAAGACAAATGTGGTATTGATGATAATGATGGCCAGATTTTGCTCGGTTGCGTCTGAAAGATTCCATATGTTTGTCATACAGGTAAAATTCACCCAAGAGACTTGTCCCAAGCAGGGATCGAACCCAGGCCCGCTGCGTCAAAGGCACTGTACCATAGCGATGGAAATAATAATCATTTTTCAATGCCACGAGGTAATCTTATGGTATTTATGGCATTCTCTCCTGGAAATGGCGAAATTGTAACTCTCTTTTGAGATCGCGGCTCCTGGAAGACGTAGTTACGTTACCCCGCTGATATGATCGGTGATAAAAAATGACAATGAAGCACCAGGAGAATCCTTAAACACAAACTTAACCTAAATTCTAGAACATTGGCGACCTTTCCCTTTACGAAAAACTTTCTGTGAAATCGAACCCGAGATCTCATGCAGTACAGTCAGAAGCTGTGATTACAAGGCAACGAGATTGGTAATTATTATTATTATTATTATTAGTAGTAGTAGTAGTAGTAGTAGTAGTAGTAGTAGGCCTAGTAGTAGTAGGAACAGTTGCAGTAGCAGCATTTATTACTATAAAATAATAATAATAATAATATTTAATAAAGAAAACAATTAAATTGTATGGTCATTTAAGAATGACAGAAAACAGATATTCAAGAAAAATATTAGAATGGGTGCCTCCTGGTATAAGAAAAAATAAGAATGGGAGGTAAAAATAACTTGGATTGATGGTGTTTTAAGCAGCATCAGGGAAGAAGGATTAGATGATGGAGATTGGAAAGACAGAGAAACGTGGAGAAGAATGAGACGGTAGATCAATTGGGCGCCGGAAGATGATATGAAATATTGCGAATCCTGCTAAATAAATATTATTATTATTATTATTATTATTATTATTATTATTATTATTATTATTATTATTATCATCATCATCATCATCTCTAATCCATGGGCATTGTCTTGTAGGGTCCTACAAAATTATGTGATGAGAAAAAAAATGTTAGAATAATTGAAGTTGGGAATAGTTGTTAAATCCCTTGCTTACTATTTAGTAAATGGATTTGGCTGATAGCATTACGCCAGAGCGCACCACTTAACGTGTGTAACTGTATTAATGCTTATTTCATTAGAAACTCTTGAATTGTATTGGAAACGTTTTGCGTGCTCTATTTTTACCGCCAGCTGAATCTCTCCTACTAGGCTTTTATTTTTATTTTACTTCTCTGAGCTATAATTAAAATGCTAAATATATTTATATTCTAATATTAAAATGCCAGGCCTTGTCATTTTTTGGCTAACATTAGAGCAATTCCGTACTTAAACGAATCACTTTGCACAGTTAAAACGAAATAGTTGTAATTATTTCTAGAAATAACTATTTCCTACACTTATAAAGGATTTTAATAAAAAATACTTTCCAAAAAATATACAGCATTTAATTATGAAATTTTCAATTTCTGGACATCAATGAGCGTTTTAAACAAAATGACTCAAGTAAAATCCACTAAGAATTATTTGCCCGAATTGTACAGACTCTATCAATGTAGTCTGATAAGGGAACTCTCAACCAATGCATGCCGAGACCTGCCTTGAAACTTCTCCCAGAGAAGCGTTGTGACGTACAAAGGACGTCTCCAAAAAAAAATCTGCCGATTTTTACTGCAAGGCAAGGAAATCTAAACCAGAAGCCAGCAATGGCACCCCCCTATAGGGAGCAGGTCCCTGCGTGAGTAAGAGCGGAGTGGAGCGAGGGGGTACGGGACGCAGACGGCAAGTAATAAGGGTTATTCAGTCTACCGAGTCACGAGTTGCATTACTTCCCTATCGCCTAAATGAGGTATTTAGACCTGGATTTGAGTGTTTTACAGTTAAAAACGGCAGATATATTTTTTTACTCTCCCTTAGTAGATCAAAGCGCTTATGTGGAAGAAATTTCAAGGTACTTTCAGCATGTCATGATTGACAGTTTCTTTTTGAGGTAAACTGGAATAAACTTTCTGGCTGCACCATGGCTCTGGGAAATGAGTACCAGGCGCATGTTCCAGGGGTAAAACGTCGCCATACAAGTCTGATAGCTGACATCTTGGTGCCTATTGTCTAGAAAGGTTAGAGTCTTAACCTCCTAAAATCACATGGGCTCCGTAAGATCTGTGCTGGGATCAGTTTCTGTTTTTATATTTGCAAGTAAATAAGGAGGATTTGCCTCTATTTACTGGTGAAAACACATGGGAATAACCCTAAAAATTGATAAATATAATACTTTTATATGGTACTGAGTCCTGAGTAACAAATAAGAGGAGTTCCAGTTCAATACAAAGTGCAGAAATGGCTTTTCTAAGAAGGACCAAAGGATGCACAACATTTGACCTCATAAGAAATGAATAAATTAGAAGTGAATTAGAAATATGTTCAAATAAATGATAGAATTCAACAACACTGCGTCGGCTGGGAAGAGCATGTCCAGAGAATGGAAGAAACAAGATTACCCAAAATAGCATATAATTATAAATCTAAGGGATGCAGGAAGACCTAGGAAGAGATGGAAGGAATCATTATGAATTCGGAACAGGCGGATCGCCTAAACCTTGAAGTGAAGATGATGATAAAAATAATTGAAAATATTCTTGTATCCAGTTAATGTTTTAAATATTTATAAAGGACTAGACCTTCTATTTAAGGACCTTCGCTTGTTTACTATAAATTAATATTAAAGTAATTAATGATAATTTTCTAATACATTTTCTATTGAATATCTTCACTTGTTTAGTTGTTACCAAGTTATTTGTCAACGCGTTTGAAAATGTATCGGCTCATCACAATTTTGGCTCAAGGTCACAAAATACGTATTTGCTTACGACACCACAGCACAGGTCATGTCTTTACTCTGGATTTTTAACGATTTACTTGCCTAGAGCGTGGAACTCACTTCCCAGTCATATCAGGGACTGTCGTTCACTATAATTACACTGGTCAACATGATTTTTGTCTCATGAGTACCAATAGTTGTATTTAATGCAGTTTTTTATCGTGTTTTCAAATATGTATTCGGAATTTCTCCATCACCCACAGTTTTTTATTTCAATTTCAATAATTATTTTTTAATAAACTTTTTTCGTCCATTTGTCCATTGTAAAATAAAACCAAATGAGCTAACTCAAATGATTTCAGCTATGAAAAAGAGATATCAAGACAAATGGAATCCTAATATGCTGGCCGATTATTGTTGGACCATCAAGAGGGATGCTCCACAGGCGAAATATAGCAGAAAATAGTAATTTCTTACTTTCTAGGTGAGTCCGAATGTTCGAATATTGTGTAGTTACGAATGTACAAAATAGTAAAGTGTTTTAAATTATAAATTTCTGTCTCTCGGAAACCTTGCGTGATGGAGAAAACCCGATATCATATTTAAATTCAGGAGAACAAATACTATGAGAATCACATATTTTTTTCTTTCTGAGACAAAAAAAAAGTTTATTTTTTGTTGCTCAGTGTAATTTAAATCTAAATTAATGGATATTTCAAGGTCTACGTAATGAGAAACCTACCTGGATAAACAATTATATTCACCAGTTTGTGTATGTTTTTTTATTATTCCGGCTTTTACAATGAATATACATTTTTCCGGTACCCATGTCCACAGTTAACTACACATTTGTCTCGACACATTTTTCCATTCCTGTCAGTTCATCCATATATCTTCTTCTATTTCCCATTCCCTCTTAGCTTCATTGATTCCCTCAATCCACGTAATAGTTGGTCTGCCCTTCTTTTTCCTTCCCTGTGGTTCCCAATCCATGATTATCTTAGGTAGTCTTCCTTCTTCCATTCTTCTAATGTGTCCGTACCAATTTAATTGTTTCTTCTTTATAAAATCTAATATTGAATATTGAACCTGCATTTTTTCTTTTATATATGAATTTCTGATTTTATCCGTCCTGGATATTATTGCAGCACGTCTCCAGTAGTCCATTTCATTTGTGCATAGGTAATAATGCTTCTGATTATTGTATTAAAAATAGTTTTTTTTTGTTTCTTTGAATATATGTTTGTCCCATACTATTTCATTTACGGCAAATATAGCATACTTTCCTATATTGATCCTGTTTCTTATCTCTATTTCTTGTTTCCCATCTTTAGTAATTTTAATTCCCAAATACTTATATTCTTCAGTGTGTTTAATTGTCCCTAAATCTTCTTCTAGTATTAAATCTTGAGGAAGATCCCGTATTGTCATATATCTAGATTTATCCATATTGATCTTTAAACCCCATAAACTATATTCTTGTATTAATTTTCTAGTGAGGTAATCTATATCTTCAAATTCTTGAGCCAATATCAATAGGTAATCTGCAAACTGGAGTGTATATATTGTTGAATTATCATCTAGTGGTATTCAGTTTGTGTATGTGCATTTAATAAATAAGATACAAATTAAAACTTGCATATCTTACGTTTATAAAATATATTTTCTTACTTTATTTTATTATGTGTTGTTTTAGTATTAATATTAGTTTAGGTTAATATTGTGCATTGTTTGGGCATTTTTATTGCTCAGATTCGGAAACGTGAGACAACACCTTGCTGGAACCCCACTAGATCACCGCAACCACATATTTGCAATACCTGTGGATTGCCAACCAAGCTATATTTCATGAGGTGAAGGATTGAAATGAAGTGACATGAAGGGTAGGGAAGGAGAAATGGAGAGTGTTGGTATAATGAAATTCGGGAAACGGATTAATGGATAACACCAGGGAAAAATCCCGATATGGCCACTACCATCTCTGGAACTGCCAGGATTCGAACATGGCATTCTAGTCGTGCAATCGCGCACACTAGCCACGCGTATACCGAAACATTTTTATACTATGTTTTGCAACTTTACTAGGGAATAATAGGTGTGGTAGCTTCCCGTTGCTTTCCACACCGGTGAAGGATGATGATATTGATAATGATGATGGAGATGGCCGGATTTTCGGGGACCGTTGAGCCCTTAGCTTCCTGAGATTTGTCTTACAGGTGAGAAAAAACCCAAGAAAAACCTCACCCAGGGGCCTGTCCCGACCGAGAAGCGAGCCCGCTGCATGACAAGGCAGCACGCAACCTCGAGACCACAGCGGTGGACTATTTAAAATATACGGTACTGTATATCATACTTCAGTTATAATTTATTATATTATTATTATTATTATTATTATTATTATTATTAAAATTAAGATATAGAATACCTCACTAGAAAATTAATACAAGAATATAGTTTATGGGGTTTAAAGATCAATATGGATAAATCTAGATATATAACAATAGGGGATCTTCCTCAAGATTTAATACTAGAAGAAGATTTAGGGACAATTAAACACACTAAAGAATATAAGTATTTGGGAATTAAAATTACTAAAGATGGAAAACAAGAAACAGAGATAAGAAACAGGATCAATATAGGAAAGCATGCTATATCTGCCGTAAATGGAATAGTATGGGATAAACATATCTTCAAAGAAACAAAAAAAATATTTTTAATACAATAATCAGAAGCATTATTACCTATGGAGCTGATGTGTGGACTTTAAATTCACAAATGAAAAAAAAAATTGCTCGCCACTGAAATGGACTACTGGAGACGTGCTGCAATAATATCCAGGACGGATAAAATCAGAAATTCATATATAAAAGAAAAAATGCAGATACAATATTCAATATTAGATTTTATAAAGAAGAAACAATTAAATTGGTACGGACACATTAGAAGAATGGAAGAAGGAAGACTACCTAAGATAATAATTGATTGGGAACCACAGGGAAGGAAAAAGAAGGGTAGACCAACTATTACGTGGATTGATGGAATCAATGAAACTAAGAGGGAATGGGAAATAGAAGAAGATATATGGATGAACAGACAGGAATGGAAAAATGTGTTGAAACAAATGTGTAGTTAACTGTGAACATGTGTACCGGAGATATGTATATTCATTGTAAAAGCCGGAATAATAAAAAAAATTATTATTATTATTATTATTATTATTATTATTATTATTATTATTATTATTATTATTACTAACTAATTAACTGACTGGCACTATCGAACACGTAGGTTCATGGTCGCTCGGACATAAGCTCTCCATATATCACTATCCTGAGCCAATGTTTTCCAATCATCCCCTGTATTATCTACTTCCCTCAAATCATGGGTTAAATGTTATTCTCCCACCTCATTCTAGGTCTACCAACTGGGCGTTTTTCCTCTGGTTTTCCCACAAGAAGCTTCCATGCACGTCTTTCATTCCCCATCAGCGCTACATGTCCTGCCCATCGGAGTCTATGAGACTTAACTGTTCTCATTATATAAAGACCATGTAGTTCACCAGTCTTCTCCATTCACCCGTCTGTTCATCGCTCTTTGGCCCAAAAAAAATTCCTAGAATTTTATTCTCAAATACTAGTAATCTCCTTTCCTCTCTTAAAGAAAGAGTCCATGTTTCGCACCCATATAATATAACAGATAGAATAACGCTTTTATATACTTTCAGTTTAATATTTTTTTGAAAGGAGTGGGACGTCAAGAGTCCCAAGAGTCAAGAGTCCTGCAATGCATAATAGCACGCATTTCCAGAATTGAGCCTATGTTAATTTCTTTGTGCATCTGATTACTATTTGTGAATATTGTTTCTAAGTATTTGAATTCAACCACTTCCTTAAAATTTCCCTCATTTGTTATTAGCTGTCCATTTCCATTATACACCGTGATTCAAAATTGACTTTACAACTTTACAAGCTTATAGAAATACATTTAGAAGACCTACAGAATTGGTTTAAATGTCATATGATAGCACAACTCATCAAGTTTTCACCTATTCAGTCGACGTGGTTCAATGTGGCTTCCGTTGGTCATGCAGCAAACATTCAACCTGAAATCAATCTCCTCCCACACACGTTGCAGCATATCCGGCATCAGTAACGCAGCTGCGGCGGTGATTCGGTTTCGGAGCTCAGCAAGATTGGCAGATAGGGGCGGAACGTTCACTTTATCTTTAAGGAACCCCCATAAGAAAAAGTCCAGTGGCGTTAAATCAGGAGACCGAGGTGGCCATGTTGTTGGTCCCCACGACCAATCCACCGACCAGGAAACCTCATGTTCAGAAAATCACGGACCTCGATGAGGTAATGTGGAGGTGCAACATCCTGTTGAAATTGAATGTGTCCTTCTTGGTCGTCTGCATCTATCTGCGGGATAAGAAACTGTTGTAGCATATCCAGATAAATCGTACCGTGGATAGTTTTTCTTGGAAAAAGAAGGGGCCGTACACTTTAGTTTTACTTAGGGCACAAAACACATTCACTTTCGGGCTGTCACGTACGTGTTGCAGATGGAGATGTGGAGGTTCAGAGCCCCAGATCCTGCAGTTATGGGTATTTACTTTGTCACTGACGTGGAATGTAGACTCGTCGCTGAAGATTACGTGGTTCAAATACGTTTCATCTTTCTCAATCCGACCAAGCATTTCTGCACAGAAATCACGTCGAAACATCTTATCATTATCAGTAATGTGTTGCACCATCTAAAATCGGTATGGTTTCAAGTGCAAACGTCTCCGTAGTATGCGCCAAATGGTCGGTTGTGAAATGCCAGTCTCACGTGACGCATGCCGCGTTGATTTCCTAGGGCTCCGAGAAAAGCTATCCCTCACTTGTTCAACCACAGCTTCAGCCGTACGTGGACGGCCAGTATGCTTGGAATGACTAACAGAATAGCCAGTCCTAACAAATGTTTGGTGCCAAGAATAAATTATTGGCCTGCTAGGAGGATTCTTACCATACTGGGTACGAAATCTACGCTGAACAATTGTCGCAGATTTAGTTTCTTCGAACAAAAACGTCCCGCGCCGTAGCCGAGCGGTTAACGTAGGAAGCCTTGGCGCAGAGCTACGGGACTTGCGCTGGTTCGAGTCTCCATGGGGGAAGAAATTTTCTCATGGTATTTCGGCCAGTATGGGACCGGTGCCCACCCAGCATCGTGAGGCAATTGGGTAGCTACAATAAGTAGCGGCTCCAGGTTGAGGAACCAGCTATAACGGCTGGGGGACTCGACATGCTAACCACATGTCACCCCTACACTGACTGTTGATCATCTACCTCTGTGATTGACACATGTGGATGTGAAGGGCCAGCAGCCGGCTGGTAAAAGGGCAACCGCTGAAAGTGAAAAGACCCTCAATCGGAATCGAACAAAAACACACAACGAGCACGCTTGGCACCTGTGAAAGCAGCCATTTTGATATGAACGACGTTAGCGCACGCGGTGTGAGAACTAGGTACTATAAAACTATGTCGGTGAAAACTTGATGAGTTGTGCATCATATGACATTAAAACCAATTCTGTAGGTCTTCTAAATACATTTCTATAAGCTTGTAAAATTGTAAAGTCAATTTTGAATCACAGTGTATAATGTATTTCTATGTGTGACCATGTATTTAATTTCATTGATATTTATTTCCAGTCCCAATTTCTTAGTGTTACTCAATATTGTATGCTTGTTGGCCCTTAGTTTCTCCTCGCTATCGCCCAATAGTACTATATCATCAGCAAAAATTAACAGCTTATTAATACCATTGAGTTGTAGGCTTTCTTCGTCCTCTAAAGATTTGATGGCAAGCTCTAGTACAAAATTAAATAGTAGAGAAGATAGTGCATCTCCTTGCTTCAACTCAGTGTGGATTTCAAAAGTATCCGAAAACTTTTGCCTACACGCACCCTACTCTTTGTGCCACTTAGACACATTCGTATAAGTCTAACTAACTTTTTTGGAATTCCGAACTCCAGCAGGATACTATATAACTTCTCCCTCTTAATTGAATCATATGCTTTTTGAAGTCTACATACTATTGTTGATGTACAGTACCATTATATTCCCATTTCTTTTCTAAAATCTGTCTTATACTAAAAATCTGATCTGTTGTAGACATGTTTCTTCTGATCTCCTAGAATGTCATCAATATAGGGAGTAAGTCTGCTTACTAATACATTTGTTAGAATTTTGTACGAAGTCGAAAGTAATGAGATGCCCCTGTAATTGTTGCAATCAGTTTCATCTCTTTTCTTATACATTGGTACGATAATTGATTATTTCAATTCATCTGGAAGAAATTCTTTTTCCCAAATCATACCAAACAACCGGCGTATTTTGTCCGTCAATTTTTCTCCCCTTCATTTTATTAGTTCTTCTGGGATCTCATCTCAACCTGATGCTTTATACATCTTCAATTTTATCTATCACCATTTTAACCTCTAATACACTTGGTTATGCGATTAGCATTTCTGTTGTCTGTAAATTAACCTCTTCAATAATCCTGTTCTGCAAGCACGTTTAATAGCAGATTACAGTAACTTTTCCATCTATTTAACTTTTCCATCTTTCCTGGAATCTGCAATCATATCCCCATTTTCATTCCGAATTATATTTGTTCTAGCCTGGAAGCCTTTCTTCTCTATCCGATTCCCTGATATAATTATCTAATATTCCTATAGTTTGCATTCATTTCAATATTATTATTATTATTATTATTATTATTATTATTATTATTATTATTATTATTATTATTCACAACCTGTCGGTAGAGGGATTTTAAACTTTGGATCACACACGTGCTTTTTTTACCACACAAGGACTTGGGGGACTCTCCAAAAGAGTCATCAGCTCAATCCAGGCCTCCTCCGAGAAAACGAATCATTAAGACGAAACATACCATTCGTTCACACATTAATATTAAACATGGCGAATATGACAATAATGATTTTGATAGCCAGATGATGTTCGGTGAACATTTGGGCCTTAAAGTTTCCATACATTTGACTTATAGGTGAGGAATTACCTGACACCCCTCCTCGCCCAGGAAACTTGTCCCAACCGGGGATAGAACTCGGCTCCCCTAGGTGAGAGATAGCGACGTTACCGCGAGACCACAGCGGTGAACATGTTACTATCTCATTGTTTAAAAGAATTGAATTTGTAATTATTGATAAATATGCGATATAAAAAACAACTTTGAGATTTTTCTTTGTGCAAACATAATTTTGCACCAATCATAATGCTGTAAAAATAATTAGTAAAATAAAATGTTTTCTATCCACAAATTAATCCATAATTTAAATTATAAAACGTTTACTAATAGAGCAAATAAAGAATTCGGGAACCACACATCGTGTCTCCAAGATATAATCACAAATGTATGTCTTAGAGCCTAAACCACGTGTAAAATATTCATAAGTAATGCCACGAGTTATTTCCAATTTTTCTAGAGGATTTGTAAATCAAGAGTGGCATTTGTTAGCACTACTTAACAAATAAAATTAACCTGTTTACTCAAAAGTAATTATATATATATATATATATATATATATATATACCGGTATTTTAAAATATTTATACATTTAATGTAAACGGCATTGTTTGAAAACAAATCAGAAATGTGAGATTGTGTATATTCACTGCAACTTGATCATATTATTTATTGCCAAATAGGATCGCAATATTGTAAGAATGCATCCTCGTGAAGAAATAATGAAACACATCAAACTCTATATTATACTCAACATTATAGGTTATTCATTTATTTTTTTAGTAAAAAACTCAGTAAAATCAAGGAATCTGTTCATTACTTGCTATATCCAATGTATTTGTTGTAGAAAATAATGCTCTGAGCTGTTCAGAATATTAAAAGGAGGAACTTTCTTTATCATACAAGCAGGAGCTGATAAAGAGGTATCGATAAAGAGCGGGATGAAACATGACTGTAATTGGTTGTAAAACAAAATTCATTAAAACGTGATTGGCCATTGACTACCATGAGTTAAATAGTCATGAAGAAAGGTCTTGTAGTCATAACTTCTGATTGCAGGAATTTTACCTTAAAGGGAATTATTTTAGTGGTCGTCCAAGGTCAGAAATTTAGGTTAATTTTGGTTTAAATACCCTCCTGGTGCTTCATTATTATTTATCACCCATCATATCATTAGGGTAACGTAACTCCGCCTTCCAGGCACTTTAACCTCAGAAATTGGTTACTATTCCGCCAATGCTAGGATATAATACCAGAAATGTTGACGGAATTTGACAAAATAAAATTACCTAACGGTACAATATTTTAATTAAATATCCTTGTAGTCTTGTCCATCACTGTGGTCCCGGGGTAGTGGGTCTGGGTACGATCCCCAGTCGTGTAAAGTTTTGTGCTTGATTTTTTCGGAGTTTTTCCTCACCTGTAAGACAAACTTTAAGCACTAAAATGTCGCCGAACATCATCTGGTCATTATAGTCATCATTATAATGTTCGCCATGTTTAGTATGAATGGTGTGTCTTCTTTTAATGTTGTGTTGTCTCGGAGGAGGTCCTGATATTCGGGGAGGCTTTCCATGATCTTGTGTAGCCAAAAAAGTATGTAAGTTATATGATCCATAGTTAAAATCCCTGTCCCAACAGGTCGTGTGACACGTAAAAGTGCTTATAAGATGAGAGATTTAACGGCGTTAATGGAATAGAATACTTAGAGTCTTGAGGTCCACCGTTGTGGTCTCGAGGTAGCGTGCTGCCTTGTCACGCAGCGGGCCCGGGTTCGATCCCCGGTCGGGGCAGTTTTTCTGGGTGAGGTTTTTATCGCGGTTTGTCCTCACCTGTAAGACAAACTTTAATACCTTAAGGCGCAAACGGTCCCCGAAATAATATGGTACTTCATCATCATCATCACCCATATCATTATCATCATCATCATCATCAGCATCATCATCATCATTGTTCACCGGTGTGGAAAGCAACGGGAAGCTACCACACCTACAATTCCCTAGTAAAGCTGCAGAGCATAGCATCAAAATGCTATGATTGCAGTGAAATTCCTACCCTCGGGCAGAATTACAATGAATGGACAGTCTTATGCTACCTTTTGATATTCTAATGTCTCTAGTACACAAGGCACTCTAATGTTTTATTTATCTCTCATTTTTTAAGACCATAAAGAATGGAAATGTGACATAGTACGAAATAAATGTTAATATTTTAAGTATAAGAAAGCAGTCTGCAAACATTATGCCATACGCATGTTAAAGATGTGTCTTCGATGCTATAAGCGTCTTAAATATGTTCCTATTGGACAGAATATTATTAATGTCAATATTGTTTTAAGCTTAAGTAAAACGGCAGTTCCGCTAACATAAAACAGAACAATCTTATCTAAGTCTAGAAGACTTGAGATGTTTATACCAAATCGAAAATAGCATTTTATTTCTAGCTTGTACTTAAGGTATAGGCCTAATATTGGAAAATTGATAATATTTAGAATATATAACAATTGCATGGTAAATAGCTTTCTATAAGGGATAAGATTTTTTACGTTTCCTTCAATATCTTCATTGACTCAAAAATAATAATAATAATAATAATAATAATAATAATGTTTTATTTTAGCTAGCAGAGTAAAGGCCATAAGGCCTTCTCTTCCACTCAACCAGCGAATAGTAAAATTATACAAATATTACATATTTAATACAATTTTAAAATATTATTAAAATACAGACTAAACAAAAGACAATGGTGATGTGACCTAATACTAGGTAATAATAACAAAACATGGAATATAATAATATTAAAATAATCTAATATATAAAAAGGTTTGTTTGTTTGTTTGTTTGTACTCTATGCGCGGCAGTACCGTTGATCCGATTGTGATGGGGCTTTTTGCAAAATGTTCAGGAGATTCCCGGGATGAACATAGACTATAAGAGAGTTCTGATACTCAACTCCTACACCCTTAAAAATCGCCCTTTCTAGTGAACAAATTAATTCTTTGGACACTTAAATGGCTTACGCTGCCTAAACCATAACAAATTCACAAAATTAATGTACACAGAATTGAATGTCTCAAAAAGCTCTACAAAAAAGTCCGCGACAGCATATGTTTATCTCTTACGGATAACTCACAAAAACCATTTTTGTTTTTCATTGATGCCATGAAGATCGAGACATGTACGTAGATTCCTGTGCAAGCATAGCAGCACATGGCGGGTATTCTTTTACGGATAAATCACTATAACGAATTTTGTCTTTTTGTTCATTTATGCCAAGAAGATCGAGATAAGTAGATTCTCGGGCAACACCGGGTAATCAGCATGGGTAATCTTAAAATAATTACGATATACATTTATAATTATCTTTCATTTTACTTATTCAACTAATCATAAGAAGTACATTAATTATCGTTTTTCAGCTCATTTATGCCAAGAAGATCGGGATGAGTAGATTCCAGGACAACGCCAGGCAAACAGCACGGGGTATCTAAAAATAATTGCGATATAAATGTTTCCTTTTACTTATTGAACTAAACATAAAACACATTCATTTTCGTATTTTAGCTCATTTATGTGAAGAACATCGGGATAAGTAGATTCTCGGGCAACGCCGGGTAATCAGCACGGGGTATCTAAAAATATAACTTTATAATTATTTGTCCTTTAACTTATTCAACTAAACATAAAAGCACATTAATTTTCATTTATTTAGTCGTAGCAGCGCGCGCCGGGTATTAGCTAGTACTAAATAAAATTGAGTAAGTAAAGCTTCCTAGATTTACAAAATGCTGATTATAGTGTTATGCAGTTAATGTTATCGTTGTGTCGAAGTTAAGATATTAGTTAATTTGGATTATATAATGACAGTCCCTGACATGACTGGGAAGTGAGTTCCATGCTCAAGTCATAGATATTGTGTAAGATTAAGCATATAGACATGTCCTGTGCTGTGGTATCCAAACTTTTCTCTTGTATGTTAAAATAAATATCAGTAGTTTCATAATTTGTGACATTAGTATAAAAATTCTTCACGAAGCTGTTTTCATATAAATGTAGATACAGCAAAAAAAAAAAAATTGTAAAGTTATATCCTTGAAATTGTTAAACTATTTTCCAACATATCTAAGAAATTTTCCATAAGGTCTTCTCTTCCACTCAACCAGTACAATATACAAAGAACACATTCATATTTATAAGCTTATATAGTATACAAGTTATATCATTTAAAAAAAAAAAAATATATATATATATATTCATCTAGCTCTTCTTTTACAGTAAACTACAACATAATAATAATAATAATAATAATAATAATAATAATAATAATAATAATAATAATAAGGCCTAATAGTAATAATATTTTATTAGAATTAATTTCTATACAAATATAGTTTTCGACATAAAATGTAATTATATTCATCCAAAAAAGTCTTGTCTTGCGCATCTTCTTCCGTCAACTGAATGGTATTCGTACCCCTGATCTCATCCACATATTATCTTATTCCTGTAATTTTCCTCTTCTCCTTCTACCTTCAACATTCCATTCCAAAATCATATTCGGAATTTCTGTCTTCTCCCATTCTTCTTACACGACCAAACCATCTCAGTTTTCGTTCTTCAATTACTAGGAATATTCTTACCGCCTTGCATAATTTCTCTAATGCTTTAGTTTCTAATTGTATCCATTTTTTTTTCTTACCGCTCTACGCCAATAATCCATTTCTGTAGCCAAGAATTTACTTTCATGGGGCCTGTCTAATATCAGCTCCATATAATATCACACTTTTAACAAATTAATTATAAATTATTACTTTTTGTGTCTTCCTCCAAATAACTGACCAATTATATTGTTTCGGCTGAACTTCTACCAAAGCTTCTAACATTGGTCCCAAATATTTAAGTGTGAATCTCTTCTTGTTCAATCTCCAATTTTGTATCATCTTCCAATTTCAATGTTAAACATTTAGTTTTATTAATATTAATGTTATACCCCCATTTTATACATTATTCAATCGATTATTATTATTATTATTATTATTATTATTATTATTATTATTATTATTATTATTATTATTATTATTATATTCGACCGCGGTGGAGTGGTTATGTTCCTTGCCTCTGGTCCCCAGGGCCGGGGGTTCAAACCCGGTCGGGGTCGATGGATTTTTAGGATGGAAAAATCCAAGGAGCAAGTCCTTCGGGAGGGACTTCAAGCCGTGGGTCCAGAGTCTGAATATTTTCAGACTCGTAAAAGAGCCTTAAGCCTGAAAAAAGGCCTCTAAGCAAAATTTACCGAATTTTCTCGTCATAATACTACCTTGGTTTCCTAAATGTCAGTATGAGGCGGAACGCTGACCACGGGCCTCTCTAATGACAACTATACGAAAACAAGTGTAACTAAATTAATATGGTTCAATTCCTTCCCTGTAGGGGGAGAGCGCCTATATCTCGTTGAGGGAAACAAGGGCTTACAAGATACAACATTATTATTATTATTATTATTATTATTATCATTATTATTATTATTATTATTATTATTATTATTATTATTATTATTATTATTATTATTTGTTATTATTATTATTACTATTGGTTGAATAATAACAAAATGATCAGGCAGATCAGAAGAACGAATCCTCTTTGTAGTGTTGATGAGTTTTATAACATAAATGTATAGGCCTAATTAATGTTTTTATTTTTTTAGAGACTCATTAACATATTGTTTCTTAGAACACGTACATGTAAAATTATTTTGTGTGTTTCTATTGATTATCTGTAGTCTAATCATATGTGTATATAGGTCTATATACCCCATTCATCCCTCGTGGGGTCATGGGTGCTGCCTTAACGGGAGTTTCTTATCCAAGCAACTTATTTACGTTTATTTACCTAGAAATGTCAACGAGTGAAATGTGGTTAGCACATCGGCTCAATGAGACATATAATAAGCAACTAAGGTATTACTTGGGTGGATGAAAGTAGATTAAATTTTGCACAGAGGCATTTTATTCAGGCTTGTGGTTCTTTCACGACATTTGTCTTACTGGTGAGGAAAAACTCCAAAAAGTCTCATCCAGAAAACTTCTCCAGATTGGGGATCAAACAAGGGACCGCTGTTTCTGATAAGACCGACGATACATCTAGACCATAGTAATGGTGGACTTGTTAATGCATAGTAGCATATACTGTACATATGACGATGGCATACATAAAAGAGTATATACAATATTATACATAGCTTAAATTATTTTATATTTGAACCTAATTCCATTATACCTCAAGCACTACGTTTCAGCGAATTTGGAAAGAATGAAGCTGTTTCTTTTTTATGAATATATATATATATATATAACATCTGCAAAATTGAAATATATATATTAATTTTACACATGTTCACCGTTAGTATCTGATAGTCCCGAAAATAGTCATGAAGAAGAAAATAAATAAATATCTGTGTGTGCGTGCGTGCGTGTGTGTGTGTGTGTGTGTGTGTGTGTGTGTGTGTGTGTGTGTGTGTGTGTGTGTGTGTGTGTGTGTGTGTGTGCGTGTGCGTGAACGCCTGTAAGTGTCCCTTAACGTTGTTAGAGGCCGTAGTTTCTGTTTCATCGAAACGAAACTTGGCATATAGGAATTAATTGAAAAAAAAAGTTAGATCGAGTTCGTTAACTAGCTAAATCGGGGTCCATCTGAAACGAAAATTTAAAAATAACTCTTAGTGATCGAAATTTTAAATGTTTCATAACGGAACACATTATATTCTCTTTAAATAAACCGACGATGATGTTCTCTAAAAATTAGCAAAATAAGACCTTGGAAGTGAGAAATCCAAAATTATAATTTGACTCTAGAACAACCACAATGTTTGGTTCATCGCAATGTATTAACCCTTAAATTGACAATATATCCTACAAGATGCACTAATTTAATTGGTTTAATATTTTAATACAGAAAAATGACTCGATAGATATTTATATTGGTATAATAACAATATAATAGTGACTTACGGTAAAGCGAGACATGTTTTCACTTTAAATAAATTGAGTTCCTTCAATTTAACAATCAGTAGCGTGAGTCCATAAATCCAACTTATTGATGGATTCACTTAGTTTACGCAGTTCCGAGTGACGGACTTTTTCTTCTTTCTATTAAACACTTTCTATGTTCTGTACTACCTCTTTGTCCTGCGCCGTAGCCGAGTGGTTATGGCAACAAGCCTTAGCGCTGGTTCCAGTCCCCATGGGGAAGCAATTTCCTCATGGAATTTTGGTCAGTATGGGACCGGTGCCCACCCAGCATCGTGAGAAATTTGGGTAGCTACAATAAGTAGTAACTTCAGGTTGACAAGACCAGCTAAAACGGCTGGGGGACACGACATGCTGACCGCATGTCACCTTACACTGGCTGGATGATCATCTACCTCTGTAATCAACGCATGTGGATGTGAGGGCAGCGGCCGGCTGGTAGGCTAAGGGCCTTCTAGGCCTGTTGCGCTTGGAAAGAGAGAGGGAGAGAGAGAGAAAGAGAGAGAGGAGAGAGACAGACAGAGTGTATTACCTCTTTTTGATCTAAAATGTATCATTATTATGTGTAGTATCTTTTTTTTTCCGAACTCTCGCGTTTTTATAAACTAGTGCTAGTTTTTTTTTTCTTTTAAATATATTTCCCTTAGTTAGGCTTATATTCTTTAATTTATTTTGTTTTCTTTTGAACTGAAATTCCTATTTATGCTATAATAATGTAGTTTTACTCTAAGATACTTTTTTGTTCAAAAATAAAGTAGTTTTTATTATTATAAAATAGGTTATTTATATTATCATAAGTAATGCCATGAGTGATTTCCAATTTATCTAGAGAATTTGGAAATCAAGAGTGGCATTTGTTAGGACTATTTAACGAATAAAATTAGCTGTTTACTCAGAAATTATTACTTAAATATAGTTATTTTAAAATATTTATATATTTAATGTAAACGGCGATGTTTGAAAACAAATGAGAAATGATTGGTACGCTTCATTTGCGTCTCTTGTTCATCACTGCAACCAGATCATATTATTTATTGCCAAAGGATCGCAATATTGTAAGAATGCACCCTAGAGGAAAAATGTATAACCAAGAGCTTCAGAACATTTAAATATATTACTACTTATAAGTATTAATTAATTTCTGATGTCCTATGATGTAAATATGTCAATTATATTTTTTTGTGCAACGTGATTTTCTGGAAAATAATTCGTTTAAGAAAGTGCAAACAGTGTTTTCTTTTTTTGTGGTATAATCAATTGCTACAAATGTTTTATATTATCTCCCGCATGCTCTATCTGTTGACATTCATGCACTATATATACAATCTAGCCGTATTTCTTAGAGAGACAGTTACTGCAAAATAATGTCATGACCTATTCAGAATGTTAAAAAGGAGGTGCTCTCTTTAATATGATAAACTTTACTTGATAAATGTTAGGCGAAACACGACTGTGATTGGTTGTAAATCAAAAATAATTGAAATGTGATTGGTCATTGACTCCCATTTGGGGCATGAGTTAAATAGTCATCGTTAAATAACCATCATTTGTGATAATTTCTAAACAAAAACATTAACTTCAATATATTTCGAAATTTCACTTCTGATATTTGTAAAATGGCTTTTATTTAATTTCTATAATCATTGTATTCAGCGTGTTTGCTTACTATTGTTTCTATTGACTTATTTAAAAATTAAAAATATATTCACAGTCAATTTTATGAAAACTAGTGTGTTATTGTTGTTGGTGACGCTGGTAATTGTGATGGTGGTGGCAATGTTTATGGAGATGCCGGTTTAACTATGCTTTTATCAATTCAGCCTCACAATTCAAAGCTTCGTCGTGAGAGGGCCGAATCATTTTCTCAGAGGGCTCTTACTTCAAGTTTCAGCTTCTTTTTTTATCTTCTAAAGGAAGCCACGAATAGAATACTTTTACTGCGAGTAGTTCCTTCCATCGGCCACACCAACGTCGGAAGCAGGACAAACCCGCCAGGACCGACTTATCAAATCTAAAAATGCGTCAAATGCATGTATTCTAAATCCAACTTATTTTAAGTCACGATCAGCAAATAGAGCAGGATTGTTTGTAAGTTTTTTCACACTCCTCATATTCAACGTCCCGCTCATCATATTTAACCCTATGTCGGATAATAATAATAATAAAATAATAATAATAATAATAATAATAATAATACTTTATTTATTCTGGCAGAGTTAAGGCCATAAGGCCCTCTCTTCCACTCAACCAGCACAAATACAAATAAATATTTGACAAATATAGATATACATTATACTAATTATAAACAGTTAAAGATACAATAAATGTAACAATGTAAATGTCATGAACAACACAACATTTTATAGGGTAATAAACAATAATGATACGATAATAATAATAATAATAATAATAATAATAATAATAATAATATAAATATGATACATTATACGGGAAACACCAATTAATACATATATATATATATATATATATATATATATATATATATATATATATATATATATATCTTACACTGGATAATAATGAAGTCGAATTTAGAGCAAATATAAATTTAGATTTCTTTTAAAAGATGCCAATGTCCGGCAGCCCCTTATTTCTTGTGGTAGGGAATTCCAGTTGCGAGAAGTGGAGATGGTATATGACATGGAGTGATGTGATGTCCTATGTTGCGGTATATTAAGTAAGAGACTATGTTGTGATCTTGTGTTTAAGTTCTGGTTTGAGGATAGATACTGGAAACGGGATGATAAATAATTGGGAATCGAGGTATGTAGGATCTTAAATAGGAGAATTAGACAGTGCGATTTTCTTCTCTCTTTTAGATGTAGCCATGACAATTCGTGGAATAATGGAGAAATGTGATCGTATTTTCGAACATTAAATATGAATCTGATACACATATAATGGACACGCTGCAGTTTGTCCGACAATCCGTCACTTATGTCAGTTAGTAGAACGTCACAATAGTCAAAATGCGGCATTACTAAAGTTTGGATTAAAATTCTTATAAGAGTTGTAGGAAGAAAATGTTTAAGTCGCTTTAGGGAATGCATTATGGAGAAGATCCTTTTAGATGTTTTTTTTTACTTGCACATGCCAATTTAAATTAGAATCTTCTAAGTAAAATCCCAAGTTTTTAACGACGCTGACAACGTAGTACACTCTTGTTAGTTGTGTTGTTTCATTGTGAGTGCACCTGTATCCGGGTAGGAGGGGGGACTGCCTTTTCACACCTAGTGAGCACTTATTAACAGTCGTAATTTAGAGTAATTAGACTAGAGGCGCGTGTTCACCTGATGCAATTCCTCAGTCTTGTTTTCTTATCTTTTTCACTATTCCTCATACAACTTATTCATCCGGTCATTCCGTTATAGATCCTATACTCAAGAAAAATGTCTGTACTATAGTCATTCATAAAACAACTCTCATTCTTTATATCGAACCAAAATATCATCAGAATGCTATTTTCGAAAAAAAATATTAAGTAGGCCTATAAGTTCCCTCAATAACTGATAATGTTTCACAACCATGCATCAGTATGCTTTCTTGTTTACCTACAGAGTTTTAAAAATATCATCATCATCATCATCAACAACAACAAGAATTAAGCCCAATAACCTGTTCCGATCTCATTATAGGTCGAATTGGTCCTTCCATCTCTTCAATGGTCTTCCCAACATTATTTTCCCTTTTGGTTTATAATTATACATTCTTCTTGGTATGCGCTATTCATCCATTCGTAATACGTGCTGAAGATAAGCATTTTGATAATATTTTATTCTTTCACAGATATTAAATATATTAAGTTCTATTCTTATATCTTCGTTTTTCTTGTTTTCTTGTTTTCTTCTTTGTATCCTGCTATTTAAAAATATCTTAGAATAAATAATATCAATTTCCAGGATTGATTTCTTCAGGTTTACTATTTTGATCTGTTAATTACGATCCATGTACACCGCTCAGGTCTCGGGGAAGAGTCGCTGACTCGTACGCAGCGAGCCGGGTTTGATCCCCGGTCGTGACAAGTTTCCTGGGTGATAGCTTTTTCGGTGTTTTCCTCACCCGTAAGACAATTGTCAGGAATCTTTAAGGCCCAATCGGTCCCCGAATATCATCTGACCATCATAATCATAATTATAACATTCGCCATGTTTAGTGTGAATGTGTATGTGAATGGTGTGTTTTGATCTAATATTGTGTTGTCTCGGAGGAGGTCTTGACATTGAGCTGATCACTCATTCGGGGAGGCCCTCCATGTTATTCTTCTTCTTCACTTCACGGGATATGCAAATTGCCTGTTCCGCCTCACAGTTGTTCTGTCCATCTCTTCACTCACCTTCCTACATTTCTCGAACCTCTTGGCTTGTAGTTAAATGCTGCTTTTAGTAATTTTGTTACATACATTCTTTGTACATGTCTACACTATTTTTCTCTATATTCTTTGATTTCATGTTTGATACCATGTCCTTGTGTATATGATCCATAGTTAAAATCCTTCTTCCGACAGTTCTTATCACTATAAGGCCCGCTAGCGTGTTCCTACAAGGTCAGAGATTAAACTGCTTTAATGGAATATAATTATGGTCGTAGTTAGTCTATGTTTTAAAGGAATTATAACTTGCAGTTATCTTGCAGTACTTCAACGTCTTACGGGCCAAAGGGGCAGTTATGGCCTCAGAGATGCTTGTGAGAAAGCATCATTAAAGCGTGAGAAACGCCGGTTCATATCTGTGGTTCCGGGACACCTTTGGCAGCTAAACCATGCAAAAGCGAGTTCAAAACGTTTTAATTGGGACATACTAGCTAGCAGAGAAAACACCGAAAGAAAATCATCTTCCCCTAGGATTACTGGACGATTGAGCAAGGTGGTTAGCGCCCCTTCTTGTAAAAAAATAATTACTTTAAAACTTAAAGGAAAATATACCGGGCAGTCTAAATGTTGGCGAGCTGAGTAGATGGTGGCCGGAAATAGTTGTGGAGGAAAGTCCTTAAGGACTCCGAGGTCTGTAGTGCTATAATGGTGATGAGTTCAACGCGTTGATCTAGGTGTAACGCCGTTGGCCTCACATGCAACGGGTTCGGGTTTGATACCTGGTCGGGACAAGCTTACTGGGCGAGTTTTTTTCTTTTTTTTTCGGGAATATTCATCAACTGTAAGACAAATGTCAGGAAACTTTAAGCTCCAAATAGCCCCAGAACATGACCTTGACTTTAATATATTTGCATTGTTTGCTATGAATGTATGACTGTATGGTGTGCATTGTCTTAAATGGTTGTGTTGTGTTTGGAAATGGTCCTAACACTGAACTACACATTCAGAGAGGTCCTAAATTCCACGTGCAGTTAAAAATATAGCTTATGTATGTGATGCAGAGCTTAAACCTGTCTGAAAGTCTCGTGTGGTGTGGGGCACAATCAAAAGATATCAAAGGGAAAATATTGACTTAAGGAAAAGAGAACTTATCCTGTCATATTAATTGATGGTTATAATTTACAGAGACTAGCGCCGTAGCCGAGTGGTTAAGGCAAGAAGCCTTGGCGCAGAGCTACGGGACTTGCGCTGGTTCGAGTCTCCAAGGGGGAAGAAATTTTCTCATGGAATTTCGGCCAAATGTGGGACCGGTGCCCATCCAGCATCGAGAGGCATTTGGGTAGCTACAATAATAAGTAGCGACTGTACGTTGAGAAGACCAGCTATAACGGCTGGGGGACACGACATGCTGACCACATATCACCCCTACTCTAGCTAGATGATCATCTACATATGTAATTAACACATGTGGGTGTGAGGCCAGCAGCCGAATGGTAGGCCAAGGGCCTTCTAGGCCCGTCCCCTTTGAAGTTTTTCTAAGATAAAATATTTTAAACAATAATGAAGTGTATAACTTAAAAGAAGTATGTTTCATATTGTATTACAATTTAATTTGTTTATACTTCTCGTTACTTGCGTCAGAGTAAATTGTAAATATGCCAACACTACTGTTTCTCTTAACTTCTAACCGTTAAGAATTAATAGTAAACAATATTCGGTATTATTAGAAATACAATAAGTGTTGCCAACTGAGGAACGTGTGCCTTTTCATAGGTATGGAGTTAATGTTTAATAGCATTAAGTGACTGGCTGGTATCCAACTTTTTTCTTTATATTTATTTATAGACGCTTTAAAATAAAAATTAGGAAAATTATGAAAGCTGAAAGAAATGCATTACAGATAATTGAAGAGAGACGTTTAAGGTGGTATAGACATCCCAAGATGATGACATCTGATAGAAACCCTAAGAAGTTCTTAAAGTGTAAAGTATATGACAAAAGAAAAAAAGGAAGACCTTAAGATGGTTAGATGAATGGTGCGAGAAGAAGTTGAGTGATCTGGGTTTTACAAATGAGAATGGTATGGACCGCTACAACTGGAGAAGACAAACTTCTTGAGGGTAACGGAAAATCACTGTATTGTGGATAAATCCCGAAATAAAATAAAACATCACAATCTTCTGGATTAATCCAGTATACTGTGTTCTTGTATTATTGTTTGTGAACAAATTCACTTAATTTAAATGAAATTATACAGTAAAATTGTGATTAAGATGAAATTCCTTCAAATATTTTAAGACTTGGTAAAACAATGAAAAAACTTCAGTTAGGTTGGCCAATACAGGTACCAGAGTTTCAACCTGGGACCTTCCAAGTACAAGTCTCAAACGTTAGTTCCTGAACAACTGGCTTTATAGTATCGTATACCAAATAATGAAATGAGCGTTGTACTACAGCTAGAGTAGTGTGGCTCATTCTGTGCGGCTGGCTTTCGGACTCTGCTTGTCCTGTCGTGCAGTTTACGATGCCCTGCTCTAGAGAGATATCACTTCATTTCACCATATTAACATCGACTTACGGCTAAACATCACGCGCCGCTAATCAAGCGAGAGTCAAGTGGTTAAACCCCCAACTAATAACCACAAAGGTATTGGCCACCAGGTAGCCACAACTGATTACAAACGTGACACACTGGATCACTGCCACTCTTAGTAGTAGTATCGCATCGCATTCATACCCGGGTGATTCCTGCACGTCACTGTGATTTGACTTAATTAAATAAAGTAAATCAATTAATTTTATTTTTTAATGCTACAACAGTCGTATCGCCAATAACGGTGTTTCACAACTGCAGATTAGGGACCCATCTTGAACTTTACGCGACCCCTGAGTTAAGTTAGTACACTCTATTCACTTAAAAAAAACTCCTGGCGCGACAGGCCTACAAGGCCCTTAGCCTACCATCCGGCTGCTGGCCTCACATCCACATGTGTGAATCACAGAGGTAGATGATCAGCAGCCAGTGTAGGGGTGACATGTGGTTAGCATGTCGAGTCCCCCAGCCGTTATAGCTGGTTTCCTCAACCTGGAGCCGCTACTTATTGTAGCTACCCAATTGCCTCACGATGCTGGGTGGGCACCGGTCCCATACTGGCCGAAATACCATGAGAAAATTTCTTCCCCCATGGAGACTCGAACCAGCGCAAGTCCCGTAGCTCTGCGCCAAGGCTTCCTACCTTAACCGCTCGGCTACGGCGCGGGACACTCTATTCACTTACGAAAAGATAAATATTGCATGACATATTATTAAAAATTAAATTATTCTATAGAGCATATTGGCCATTAAAAATAATATTATAAGTGTAAGGAAATAAAATTGAAACAGTTTTTTATAATTATACCTTTCATAATTAAATTTTAGTAGGTATTTTTTATCACGTCTGGGGACTTCGTGCCATCAGGACCCAACAGTCTATCGAGATACATATAGGCTAAGAAATGATGTTCCATAATATCTGTGCAGCCCTGTACGATAGCATCAGTTGCACATGTAAGTCTATTGTGGTTTGCATTAATGTGCCTGCTATAAATATAACTGATATTAATGAACAGAACCAAGATTTGTGGTAAAATTATATTTTATGTTGGTGCTGTAGCATGCGTGTTGCCCATGGATATAGCCATACTCCTACACAACGACATAAAAGCAATCCCCAGAGGTCAATCCACCAATGCTATAATCCCTCTACCGAAACGGACTAAAACACCTACAGTAATAAAAGGAATTAATGCCAAAGATAACTCTAAAGGAACAGATTACATTGGAAATATGGGAAAAGCCGACTTCTTAATCTTCACGGATGGATCCAAAACGGATAATCACTTTTGAGCAGGTGTGGTAGCTGAGAAAAACTCCAAGGAGGCGTTCATCATTGTGAAAAAGCTTGACATAGAGTTTTCAGTCTTCCAGGCTGAACTCCTTGGAATTATAATTGCAGCTGAATGGATTCAACTACAAAAAGATGTAACCTCAACATATGCTACCTATGTAGATTCGAAAGGTGCCCCACTACAATAGCCAATAGTCAAGATTTTTAAAATACGTTACGAAACTCCGTTGAAGTCACGTGTTAAAGTTTTAAGAAATGTAAAACAGAACCTGATATCTCAGTCGCCCTCAATAATTAGTGTATTTTCTTAGGAGGCCTTTCGATAACTAAAGTATCATCTTCTGCTTTCAGTACCAAAAGTGAAAAGATGATACTTAAGTTATCGAAAGGTCGCCTATAAAACAACACTGCCGATTATTGAGGACGACTGAGATATCAGGTACTGTTTTACATTTCTTAAAACTTTAACATAGCCAATAGAAGAACAACCCAACATTTGGCAACAAAATCAGAGAAAATCTAATCAAACTAAAGTCAACTAGGATAGACCTCCACTGGGTAAAGGTCATGCAGGTATTCGAGGGAATGAGAGAGCTGACTCTACCTCCACGTACAAACTACTGCGAACTACAACTCAATATCTCTAATGTGAGGCAAACAGTTATTATAAGTGTACTACGAAGAATCTGGAATTACATTTACACCGAATCCAATGACGCCTATCATACTAACATAACTCATAGACAGTACCCATCCTTATTGCTTAACTATACAACCGCACAATTTCTTACCAATCATGGCCGATTTAAATCTTACCTACACAAAATGAACAAAACTGTTTCATCTTATTGCATCTGCCCAAAAAAATCACTGCAGACGGCCCACCATCTGATGACTGAATACATGTTCTCCAGAGATCGACCAGCTGTACTACAATCTGCTACTCCACAAATAGTTTGAAGATTCATTTGAACACAGTCAACGTTGCAGAATTTCTCACCACCAACTACAACAATAATAATTGAGCAATCATAAAATTATAAATACCCCTTGATATACCCTTGTGAAAAACAGGTTATAGCATTTATGTTAAATAAAAAAATGTACAGGCAATGATGGTCGTGATCTGATGTTATGAGGATATTTTATTTTTGCCCTTTCCTGCTAATTTTATACTGTTCTGCCTTTTAACGAATTCCGAAGGAATGTAACTGTTTAGGTTGTTCTCATGGAAAGACTTTTATTTTTTTTTACAGTTCTTCATCGATCTTACTTAAGTAATAGACTCCGAAAATTTACTTGACTATTTAACTCATGCCCCAAATGGAAGTCAATGACCAATCACGTTTCAATGATTCTGATTTACAACCAATCGCCGTCGTTTTTCACCTCGATTTTATCAATTTAATTTTATCACATTAAAATCAAGCCCTTCGTTTTTAACATAGATCAGAGCATTATTTTGCAGTGACTGACTCTCTAAGAAATACGTTGAATATAACAATATATATATATTAAGATGTAAGAATCCTAAAATGCAAGTGGCTCCCAGATTGTATGTATAGTGCACAATGTAACCAGATTCTGCTTGCGGGATATAATAAAAAAGCATTTGTAGTAATTGATTATATCACAAAAAACACTGTTTGCACTTTCTTAAACGTATTATTTCCCAGGTATTTACGTTCCAGAAAAATATAATTGGCATATTTATATCATAGGACATCAGAAATTAATTAATAACCTATAATGTTGGTTATAAACAGTTTGATGGGCTTCATTTTTTCTCCAATAGGGTGCATTCTTACAATATTGCGACCCTTTAGCAATAAATATAATCTGGTTGCAGTGTTGAACAAATGAAACATAATAAACGTTTCTCATTTGTTTTCAAAGATCGCCGTTTACAATAAATATATAAATATTTTAAAATAACTATATTTAAATAATTGTTTGTGAGTAAACAGCTTAATGATATTCGTTAAATAGTCCTAACAAATGCCACTCTTGATTTCCAAATTCTCTAGATAAATTCACTCGTCACAACAAGAGAAAGACCAGCCATGAGACGGATAGACAGTGAATGCACATCCAATACGTCTTCCTCCGAAGAGTGATTTTGGAAATAAACAGGATGAAAATCCTACAAATTATGATTAAGAAGAAGAAGAAGAAGACTTCGTGACATCATGAATTTGGAAATCACTCGTAGCATTACTTATGACAAACATTTATGTGTGTTAATGTATAGTGGCCGCCATTTTTTCCGAAACAATATATCACGAAAGGTAAGGTCGATTTCCTTAATCTGAAAAATCGGACCATTAAAGACTGAGTGCTTACATGAACCGAAAATGTAATCACGAGTATCGCTCTAGATGCCGCAATTTTCAATTTTTCTCAACGAAATCCAGTATATGCCACTGAAATAAAACAAGAAAATTTTCAACAGAACATCAGCAAAATGCAACCTTAAGGAGTGGGGATTTAACTGAATGCCGTGATTTAAAAATCTTTCTAGCGACCACTGTTTGTTTTCTCGCAACGTAATTGGATACATATGATTTAATTAACAAAAGCAAAATATATTCCGCAAACAGAATCAGACTAAACATTAAATTTTCTGAGGAAGTCGGTTAATTTACAGAGTCGCAACGTGTGTCTGTCTGGCAGACATTACAACTGTTGTAAAGCATATCTTACACTACATTTATTTTTATAAAGAAAATGTGCGCTACCTAATCGTCGAAAATTTGCACTGCTCTATGCCGATTTAAAATATAATTCAGGAATACAGGACTACATTATCTGACAAACTAAACATTGCTGTAAGAAAGCACCAGTCTGAACAGAAAGTAAGAAACTCTTCAAAGAACTCAAAACATTACCTGTTCCTTGTATTTGCATTTTAGAATCAGTTTGCTTTATTCATAAAAATTTAAAACTCTTCAAAATAAATTCAGATTTACATGAATATAGCACTAGAATATCTAATAATATCCACACGGGCTACCAGAAGTATTAACAGCCTATCACATAGAGGTAGTAATCTGTATAATCATCTCCCTCCCAATGTTAAACTTCTTACGGGCACAAAATTTAAACTTGCTGTAAAGAGCATTTTATTGTCTTGCATACCATTAAGTATGGGTGAATACCTAAATTTAAAATTGTAAGTAATATTTGATTGGAATTGCATCCCTATCCTTTCTTGTGAAAGTGCTGCCCCTTGATATTATGGTGTATTTTAGTTGCAATGTAAATTGGTTTTATTATGTATGTATGTATGTATGTGTTATATTTTATATTGTTGTTTATAATCTGGACACGTCCTAAAGCATCTATGATGCAAATGGATGTTAAATAAAATAAAATAAATTGGTATAAAGGAATAGTTTATAGTTAAGTGTAACATTGAATATTTAAGACTTAAATTAAAATTCGTTATACATAACCTCATATCCAGTCTTCTAATAATTATTAATATTATATTATAAGTAGATTTAGATTAATTAGAAGACCGGATTTGAGGTGAGATATAAAGAATTTTAATTTAAATATTAAATTAAAACTCATAGTAACTTTTCTTTTAAAATAGTTCAAAGTAACAATTAATATTTTCTACCACCTACGCTTAGGCCTTCCTAATGGTCTTTTCCCCAAAGACCTTTCGATAAAACTTTGAAAGTACTTCTACTGTCACCAATCCCCGAGCTATATATTAACTGGTCGTCTCAATCACAACAATTATCAAAATTACAATATTAAAATAATTTAAATTATGAGTTCCTTTGTATGAAGTTTCCTCCATTGTCTATTCTCATCGCGTCTTAGGATACTATTTTTAAATATTTTAACCCGTTTCCTTCCCTTAATGCCTTAATTTAAACGACCATATGTAACAGCCAGAGTATACAAAAGACAAGTTTATAGTTGTATTCTAACAACTGCAATAACAATAATAATAATAATAATATTTTTAAATTTTGTAAAGAGGATCACTGTAAGGGCTGGAAGTGTCATTTAATGTAGTGGCCGGCACTGATGTTTGTGTCGAGTATTACACTGAACGAAGTTGCCAGCAAGGGCGCGGGAGTACAGTGAACCAGATTTGACAATTGTGCCCAATATAACCCTCGCGTCCTATTCACGGCCATCAGATTTCATTGAAAACACAGCCACCTTGATGTTTTTCCAAGTTACCCAACTGGTGCCGTCGATTCAACGTTTAATGAATCGTGCCTCATCAACTGTGGTTCGCTCGGCCACCAATATCTATAAACAAGCACCTACTGTATGGTCACTCAAAAGCGTAATCCGACGTCGTTTAAGATAAGGCTTCTGTGAAACAATTAAAAACCTTAAAGTTGTCAGTATACTTGTATAAAATGTTTACTAATATATTAACTTGGAAATAATCATGTACATCATAATCGGCAAGGAGACTCTTTTAACCCTTAAATTGTCTAAACAATAATTTCTCGTGCCAGTTATTCAAATGTTTCGGACAGCGAAGAAAACAAAATCATGTAAAACTCTTTAAGTTATTATTATACACTAGCGCTACTACGCCTAAATAAATGAACATCAATGTGCTTTTATGTTTAGTTGCATAAGTAAAAGGATAAATAATTATAAATTTATATTTTTAGATACCCGTGCTGATTACCCGGCGTTGCCCTGGAATCTACTTATCCCGATCTTCTTGACATAAATGAGCTGAAATATGGAAATTAATGTGTTTTATGTTTAGTTAAATAAATAAAAGGTAGAATTTATACAGTAATTATTTTTAGATACCCCGTGCTGTTTACCCGGCGTTGTCCAGAAATTTACTCATCCCGATCTTATTGGCATAAATGAGCTGAAAGACGAAAATTAATGTACTTCTTATGATTAGTTGAATAAGTAAAACAAAAAAATAATTATAAATGTATTTCGTAATTATTTTAAGATTCCTCTTACTGATTGCTCGGTGTTGCCCGGGAATCTACTTATCTCGATCTTCTTGGCATAAATGAGCTAAGAGACAAAATTCGTTATTGTGAGTTATTCGTAAAATAATACCCGTCATGTACTGCTATGCTTACACAGAAATCTACGTACTTGTCTCGCTCGATCTTTTTGGTATCAATGAAAGACAAAAAAAAATGATTATTGTGAGTTATCCGTAAGAGATAAACATATGCTGTCGCGAATTTTTTGTAGAGTTTTTTGAGATATTCAATTCTGTGTACATTAATTTTGTGTATTTATCATGGTTTAGGCAGTGTAAGCCATTTAAGCGTCCAAAGAGCTACTTTTTCCACTACAAAGGGCGATTTTTAAGGGTGTAGGAGTTGAGTATCACAACTCTCTTATAGCCTATGTTCATCGCGGGAATCTCCTGAACATTTTACAAAAAGCTTCATCACGATCGTATCAACGATATGGCCGCGCATAAAGTACGAACAAACAAACAATTTTGATATATTGGATTATAATTTAATTTGACACAAACACTTAAGTAATGTATAATCATTTGTTTTTATTGTTTTATAAACAATAATAAATTAATTAAATCAAAGTATCTTATAAGATAAATTGTGAAGTTAAGGGTTATTTTTTTAATTTTGAGTTCTTCCATAATAATAATAGTAATAATAATAATAATAATAATAATAATAATAATAATAATAATAATAATGTTTTAGTCCACCGCTGTGGTCTCGAGGTAGCGTACTGCCTTGTCATGCAGAGTGTAGGAGTTCCATCTTCGGTCGGAACAAGTTTCCAGGATGAGGTTTCTTCGGGGTTTTTCTTTACCTGTCAGGCAAATGTCAGGAAGCTTTAAGGTCCAAACGGCCCCGGAACATCCTCTGGCCATCAATACCATCATTATCATACTCATTAGATTAAGTTTAGGATTAAGGCCTCTCCTGGCGAAATATCACAATTTTCATCTATCATACATTATCGGGGCAGCTATCTCCGCTTTCCAGGCGCCCCAACCTCAGATGTGAGTTTCAATAACGCCGATGCAAGGAGAGAATACCAGGTTATATTGAATAAAAAATAATATGTTATTGAAGCTTTCAGAGTTGAGGTCATAAGGTCTTCTTTTCCACTATTTAGGGTCAGTTTCACCAACAGAGGTAACTATATTACGCCAGTTTTCCCCATGTATAATGCATAGCTTAAACTGGCGTAATATAGTTACCTCTGTTGGTGAAACTGGTCCTTAAGCAATGAAAATACAGAAAATTTACACAAGTTCATGTTATATAATAAATAATTTTAATAGAATATTTACAAAAATTAAACTGAATTTGAAATTAATCAAATTAATATTATTAGAGAAGGAAAATATCTGAAACCATCTACTGAGAGGTAACTACAATAATGTATATAAATTTATTTTAAGTGAAACTAATTTCCGGCAGTCCTAATATCTTGTGGTAGGAAAGTGTGTACGATATAAAATGAAGTGATCTCGCTATAGGCCTCAGGATGCCCTTGAGGTAACAGGAGGTTAAGACTCCTACTTATCTCACAATCGGCACAAATTTTGAGTCGGGTTGTCAGACATGTATGACGGCCCGATTTACCCCCAGACCAAGTGCCTAGTGTTAATTTCAGTTAGACGCTGAGTGTACCCCAGGGTCATGGTGTCGCCAGAAGGTTTAGACTAAGGATACGATATATGATTTAGAATAATGGGTTAATTTGTGATAAGTATGTACTTTTAAAATGAATTACGGAATATCGTTGAGGTCACTACGTAAAACTTATAAAAATAAAATTGTTAACAGAGATTTCAGTCGGCCTCAATTATATAATTCTATGAAATATCTAGGAGGCCTTTCGGAACATATGTTCCACCATCTGCTTGTCAGAATTTTGTGAAGATAAGCAGAGATTATGGTCTAACAACTAGAACTGCTTATTTATTTCTTATTTCAGTTTTATTTTGAGACTCTTCAATACCTTTATCATCTCGTAGATCTAAAAAGTGCAACACTATTTATATGTAAAATTCCAGATCTTGCTAATGACTTTCTTCTAAATTGAACTAAAACAGAATCCTTTGTATTTATTTTGAAACCAACTGACACTTCCAAAGATGCTTGGACTCCAGACTGACTCTGTAAGAAAATATAGACCTAATTGGTATCTTTAAAAGTAGACTAGAATTCTACGTTCATTATGAATGTGTGCCTTATCAGTATGTTTATTTCAGGGCCATAATAAAATCTGGATTATTCAACTGTTTAACAGTTATCATATTTAAAAGTATTTTAATTCAAAAGACATCAAAAGAAAAACCCTAGAAACAATTCCTCCTGGAAGGACTTTAAGCCGTGCGTCACGAGTCAAAATTTTCAGGCTCATAAAATAACCTTAAGCCTGAAAAATGAAGCCTCTAAGCAAAATTGACCGACCTTCATCACTCAAGTAATACCTTAGTTACCCACTAGATGTCTCATTGGGTCGGTGACTTGAACATATGCTATTCATGGCATCTGTAGGAAAATAAACGTAACTAAATTAGCTTTGTCTAGTACTCCTTAACAAAGGAAAGAATATGACTAGAATCAAAGGACCATAAAGAGAATAAGTAACATGACAAATAAAGAGCTATTACAAAATATACTACAAGATTTCATTATAAACGTTTTATTATGAAAGATATTTCACCTTGGACTGTTATCATGATCAAGAAGCAGTAAAACCATACCTAAATGAACAGATAAACTATGTCTTCTGGTTGAGGCAACCAGAGAAAAGTCTAAATTATTTTGTCTAACAAGTTTTGCTAGGGAGCTTACTACAAAACTTCAAAGCCCTAAAATGTATTTTATAATATTTGGAAATCGCATTTTCATTCCAAAAGTGATATCATTGCTAAATATATAGCTTCTTTAGGAAAACCAGAGGGAAAACGCCGATTTGGTAGACCAAGAATGAGGTGGGAGAATAACAATTACTATGATTTGAGGGAAATAAATTATACACGGAATGATTGGACAACATTAGCTCAGAATATGGATGTATGGAGAGGTAATGTCCGCGCGGCCATGAATCTACGGGTTCGATAGTGCCAGTGAGTTAGTTAGTTATACATGAATTATTATTTATAAAGATAAAATAAAATTGTAATTATTATTTTGCGCGATAGTGCGTTTTGTCATACCCACAGCAATGGCGACCATGATTGAAAGTTCAACTTCCTACATTTCGAGGTTTGCCAACCTAAATAACTACATTGTAATAAAATAACTGTACTGTAATATTACATATTGCAATCCACGTTTGGGAAGTAAAAACCATTGCCCTCTATGTATACTTGTATACTACGTACAATATATATATATATATATATATATATGTGTGTGTGTGTGTGTGTGTGTGTGTATATATCCATCCATCCATAGTAATTCTGCCCGAGGGCAGGTCCTTCATGCTATGCTTGCAGCTTTACTAGGGAATTGTAGATGTGGTAGCTTCCCGTTACTTTCCGCACGGTGATGATGAAGGATGATGATGATGATGATGATATGCATTGAAAAAGGATGATGATGATGATGGCCATATGATTTCGGGGACCGTTTAGGCCTTAAAGTTTTCCTGATATTTGTCTTACAGGTGAGGAAAAACCCCGATAAAAACCTCACCCAGAAAAACTGCCCCGACCGGGGATCGAACCCGGGCCCTCTGTGAGACAAGGTAGCACGCTACCTCGAGACCACAACGGTGGACACAAATATATATATATATATACAAAAACATATCCAAAATGTAATGTTAATATTTATATATTATACGAAACAAATCATTGCATTTTAAATGAACTAAACTTTATTTGAAACATATTAAACAATAAATACGTACTTGCCGCCATTTTTCACTGATTGGTATCAGGGCCTGCTGTTGTCTCAACTAATAAACATTGCCCACACTGTTAACGTTAGTTAGTTGTTTATAACGAACGCAAATAATTCCAACAAAGATGTTATTATTGTACTATTATTTATTAAATATCTTGGGTCAATAATTACAAGTTTAGGTACCTGTGAGAGAGATGTACAGACTAAAATTGCAATGGCAAAAAATGCAACTAAGACATTATATGGAATAATTTGGAATAAAAATATTACAAAGGAAACTAAAATGAAAATTTATAAGAGCATAATACAGAATATTTTGTCATATGGAAGTGAAACTTGGTCTTTGACGGAATTACAAAAGAATAAAATTAGAACAGTTGAATTTGATTATTTTAGAAGAAGCCTCAAAAAAAAAAGACAGGATAAAATAAGAAATGAATTCCTTTGGAAAGAAATGAATGTCACCACATCGGTTGTTAAGAGGATTGAAAATGGAAAATGAAAGATGGCCAAAAAATATATACCAATGGTCACCCCCTGGAAGAAATAAACATGGCAGACCAAGATGGAAATGGAAAACCTACGTCAGAACTATAATGGATGATAAGAATTTGGAAGAGGGAGATTGGAAAGATAGAGATAAATGGAAACTGAAGACGGCAAACCTGTAAGTGGGGGAAAGCCGAAGAAGAAGATTTATTATTATGTTAACACCATCGCGCAAAAAATAATGTACTACACACGTTTGTGAAGTGCTTTACAGAAGGGAAGAAATGTTTAAAAACCGAGGAAGAGCAAGGTTTTTAAACATTTCCTCGCTTCTGTAAAAACCACTTCCCAACCTCGCATAGTATTACAGAACATGATAAATCGAGAATACGTAATTCAGTGACGGCCAATATTAAATGAGTAGGCCTACATAATTAAAGATTTTAACATAATACTGAAGAAATTATTAGGTGGACATTTTATTTCTGAAATATTTTTAACATTTGTACCTTTCAAACGGTTGAATTGTATTAATATATGGACCAAACACTTTATGGATCTCACGATGCTTTGAAATACTTAAGAGAAAACGAAATTGTTTAAACCTTTCATCTTGAAGACATATTTACTTATAGCCTATAACTGTTGAGAAGTTTACTTTTGAGAAACATTTATTTAATAGCTGATTCCTACGTAAACAAGATGTCGGGATATGTGCTTTATGTACTCGCTAAAGTTTTATCAAGTATTTTAATGATTGTTTCATCATAAAACTCATCACTGTTACTTCTTTAACATATGTACGCTTTCTTTTACGACAAAATAATTCATCACGTTTTATTTTATGAGAGTTTCTTTACTTCCACTCCCCCCCCCCCCCACCCCCGAAATACGATGAACTTCAAGCCAAAATATATTTCAATTGTAGATTAAAAATTGTTTCAGAACAAAATTTCCATATTCTTATTTTGTTCATGCGTATACATATATATATATATATATATATATATATATATATATATATATATATAAAGTGTTCCCACTACAGGCCTCGGGAGGCCCTCGGGGTAGTAGGATGTTAAGGCTCCCACTTTTTCTAGACAATCGGCACTTGATGTCAGCCGGGTTGTCAGCCCTGCGTGACGGCCGCCTTTACCCCAGAACAAGCATCTGGTACTCATTTCAGTTAGAGGCTGAGTCGACCCCAGGGCCATGGTGCCACCAGAAGGTTTGGGTCAGTTTAAAAATCCTAACCCCACCGGGACTTGAATCCTCGACCTTCCGGTTTGTAGCGCACTGCCTTAACCACTACGCTACGGCGTGCCCTCATATATATATATATATATATATATATATATATATATATATAATGCATTTTAACCTCTCACCTTATAGATAATTTTACGTGCCACACGCCCCCGGGCCTTACAGTGACACGTCCTGTCGGGAAAGGAATTTTAACTAAGGATCAAACACATACTTTTTGTCCACAAAAAGGACACGGAGGGCCCCCCGAATGAGTGATCAGTTCAATTTCAGGGCCTCCACCGAGACAACGCCATTCACACACACACACGTTCACATGAACAAGGCGAATGTGATGATAATGATGATCAGATGATGTGCGGGGTCTTACGAACTCCTGACATTTGTCTTACCGGTGAGGAAAACCCCGAAAAGAACCATCACCCAGGAAACTTATCCCGACTGGAGATCGAACCCGGACCCGATGCGTACGATCCCGAGATCATCAGCGGAAGGAGCAGGAGATTGATCCTGATGGTACACTAGTGATGATTTGGTACCAATGTTGCATTCAGGGTCAGACCTATCTCCTGCTACTTGTGCTGTTAATGGGACAGAGAATTAACAGCTTACAAACTTGACAAGACGGACCTATTAGGTAACAATCGTATCATTTTAATTTATGACTAATACATCAACGGAATTTTTTCATGAATTTTATAAATGTTGACATCATAACTAACTTACCAAATTATACTATCGAACCAGTAGGTTCATGGCCGCGCGGACATAAGCTCCCCACACATCCCTATCCTCAGCTAATGTTTTCCAATAATCCCCTACACTATAATACAGAGTGAAAATTATTTAAACCGACAAACTCTGGGACGTTGTAGGGGAGAAAAAACAAATATTTTTCCCTAATGTAATTTTTCCTATGAGGATTATTTAAAATGGTAGAGGGCGTATTACGCTCTTCAGTTGTCATGACTCCAACTGCTGTTGATGGTAGGAATTGTTTTGTCCACCAGTGTAGTAGTAAATTGTATCTGTTTACTAATGGAGCGATAACCTGGAGTGAGTACACTGATATGATTGGTGCGTACTACGTAGCGCACCTCAACGGATGAGCTGCACCGCGGGTTTATCAACAATATCCTAATCGCCGTATCCCGCATCATACGACGTTTACGGCTGTGTTCCAATATCTGCGTGAGACCGGGTCATTTAGCAGATTACCTGGACAGGGACGTCGTCGCACAGTAAGAACGCTGCGATTTGAGGGAGCTGTCCTGCAGCATGTGGAGCGAGATCCTTCAATCAGCACTCGTGCAATCGCGCGTAACATGGGGACGAATCAGACGAATGTAAGAATCGTCCTTCATGAGCAGTTCTTACATCCATTTCACTTACAGCGTGTCCACAACCTGGAACCAGTTGATTATGCACCCAGAGCACAGTTTTCGCAGTGGTACCTGGAACAGTGTCAAATGCATCCTACATTTCCATCCTCTGTGTTGTTTACAGATGAAGCAACGTTCGGGCGTGATGGAGTCTTCAACATGCACAATGCGCATGTTTGGAGTGAGGATAACCCACGTGCCACAGTTACTCACGCCTATCAAGTGCGGTTCTTCGTTAATGTGTGGGCCGGTGTTGTTGGGGACTGTTTAATTGGGCTACATCTCCTACCTAGGTCATTAAATGGCAGGCACTATTACAATTTTTTCGCCAGAGCATTGCCAGAATTGCTGGAAGACATCCCGCTCCCTACAAGGCAACGCATGTGGTTCCAACATCACGGGGCGCCGGCACATTTCAATCGTCGTGTGCGTCAATTCTTGAACCAACGGTTTCCAGAAAAAATGGATTGGCAGAGGTGGTCCTGTACCATGGTCTGCTCGACCCCCAGATATGACCCCTCTGGATTTCTTCGTATGGGGAGAGATACGCAACCTTGTTTACACAACTCCTGTCATAGCAGAAGAGGATCTGGTTCTCCGGATAGTAGCAGCAGCAGGAACAATTAACGATACTCCTGGAGTTTTTGCCCGTGCTAGAACATGATCCGCCGGTGTAAACTTTGTTTACATTTTTGAACCTCTACTGGGATTTAAGTACTTGCGTTGTGTTAATGTGTTATCTCTTGGTAATAAAAATGCAAAAGTGTTTGTTGGTTTAATTAATTTTCCACCAGATAAATCTTCCACAACCGGTTTAAATAATCCTCATAGGAAAAAAATTACATTAGGGTAAAATATATGTTTTGGTGTCCCCTACAACGTCCCAGAGTTTGTCGGTTTAAATAATTTTCACTCTGTATAATAGGATAAAATTATTTCTAATAAAAGTACTCTCAAATATAAGGATTCAACAATTTATGGTCATTTTTTTTAAGAAACACAAATCGAATTTCTGTTTTATGTAGGCATATATATTTAGCTAAATTCCATAGATGGGTTATTATACCTTAAGGTATAAGAATATCAAGTCGTGACCGTATAGAGTTACTGTGGTATTAGACGTGAGAGTAAAGTAAATACAAACACGTGTTTTATGACCTACAGTAGGTGAATGTAAAAGAGCACTAAGTGGTAGTTTGTATATCCATTAAGTAATTACGTAGAGTATACACGCCTACAATTTGGCTGAGATACAATTCCCAGATAAGGAACTTCTCTACTAATTAATTAATCTTGTGGTAACAGGACATTGCCAGACTCGCGCCAAAACTAACTCTGCTTAATTTATCCTTCTAACGTTCACAGAAAAAAAAATCATTAAAATAATTCAATTCAGCATAATTTTCTCTCCCTCTCACTCTATATTTATATATGTCTCCGTATTTCTCCCTTTATCTCCCCTTATCTCTATATTTCTCTATCCATATATATAAATATATCTCTGTATCTATATATCTCTATATCTAACTACTTTCTCTATATCGATCTACTACTATAATCTCTCTATATTTCTCTGTATATATCTCCTTACCTCTAAATATTTCTAACCCACTATATCTATCTCCCTTTGTTTCTTCCTATATATTACCTTCTTTCTATATTTTATAATCCTCTATATTTATATCTTTCAATTTTTTTCTGTGTGTCTCCTCTTCATTTTTTCTGGTCCTCTCTCTTTATATAGCCTATATATATATATATATATATATCTGTATAACAAAATAATAGAACAAATATCATATTTCCAATATTTAGGATGTGATATAACTTATAGAGAAAATAAGGATATAGAAAATAAAGTAAATAAGTTTCAGGCTATTTGTGGAACCATAAAAAGAACCTTAGGTCGGAAAACAAGGAAAGATACGAAGCTTAAATTATATAAAACAATGGCTGTTCCTTTGTTGTTGTATAGAAGTGAAAATTGGATAATGAAATCAAGGGATAAAAGCAGGATACAGACTGCGGAAATGCTATTTTTACGTAATGTGAAAGGATGCACAAGAGCGGATAGAATAAGGGATGAAACTATACGAGAAGAATTAAATATATATAAAATTGAAGATAAAATCAGCGAAAATAATAAGAAATGGACAAAACACTTAATGAGAATGAACAACGAAAGAATACCAAAAAGAACCTTCCTGTATAATCCCAGAGGAACAAGAGATGTTGGCCGACCACGTAGAAGATGGACTCCACTTTTAACTTCGCCGGAACAGGCTGCATAGCCTAAACCTTGCAGTAGAAGAAGAAGAAGAAGAAGAAATATATATATATATATCCATCATCCATCTATAGTAATTCTGCCCGAAGGCAGGTCCTTCACTGCAATCATAGCATTTTCATGCTATGCTTGCAGCTTTACTAGGGAATTGTAGGTGTGGTAGCTTGCCGTTGTTTTCCACACCGGTGAAGAATGTTGATGATGATAATGATAAGATGATGATGATGATGATGATGGCCATATGATTTTGGGGACCGTTTCGGCCTTAAAGTTTTCCTGACATTTGTCTTACAGGCGAGGAAAAACCCCGATAAAAACCTCACCCAGAAAAACTGCCCCGACCGGGGATCACACCCGGGCCCGCTGCGTGACAAAGCAGCACGCTACCTCGAGACCACAGCGGTGGACACATATATATATATATATATATATATATATATATATATAAATCTCACCTTATTTAAATATTTTTTATCTCTCTGTAAATATATCTATGTCTATCTATCTATATATGTATATTTCCATATCTTTCTCTATCTATCTCTCCACTTACCTCTCTCTATCTATGTTTCTCTTCTATATATTTTCTCTCTCTCTCTCTCTCTCTCCATATCTATCTCTCTGCATGTCTATCTACGATATCTCTTCTCCTCTCTCTCTCTCTCTCTCTCTCTCTCTCTATATATATATATATATATATATTATATATCTTTATTTTTGTCAGTCTCTCTCTCCTCTCTTTCTCTCTCTCTCTCTCTCTCTCTCTCTCTCTCTCTCTCTCTCTCTCTCTCTCTCTAATAAATAAATAAATAAATAAATAAATAAATAAATAATAAATAAATATATATATATATATATATATACAGAAGTGTAAAAGAACCTCACCGACAAAATGATAGGGATGATAGAGAAGATTATTTTTAGTTAAAAAAAACATACAGTTGCAAACATGTCGTTTATGAGTTATGTGCGTGAATTAAGGTGCGCGCGCCACGCACTGCACCAACCCGTTCGTTTTTTTTTTTGTGCCGTCAGCCCTCACTCTGTCGTAGCTATCCAATACGTACCTGTAGGTTTGGTTTGTTGTTGTTTTGAGAATTTAATCAACATGCAGTACGAGTTGTCTCAACTCAGAGACACGATTATGTGTTACGGAGAGGCGGGAGAGAGGCTCGTCGCATGTACGAGCGGCGTCATCCCAACCGGAGACATCCACACCATACTACATTTGCTGCAATTCATCGACGCCTTGGAGAAACGGGTAATCTTCGTCCTCGGGCCTTTGGTGACGGGAGGCGTGATGTGAGGACACCAGATTTTGAGGACGCTGTGATCGAGCGATTTAGCATGCGTACTGTGGCTCGTGTTTTGAACGTAAGTCACCAGTCCAGTTGGAGGGTATTGAGAGATTACAACCTACACGCATACCACCTTCAGAAGGAGCAGGTGGTTTCTGCATCAGACTGTTCACGATGCTGCTTTCGTACACAGGTTTTATTCTTAGATGAGGCCTATTTCATGCGTGATAGATACCACAATCGTAGGAATAATCACATCTGGGTTTACACTAACCCACATGCAATTGCTGTTCGCAATCACCAGTAGAGGTTTTCCGTCAACATTTGGGCTGGAATTGTTGGTTCTCATCTTCTGGGACCTGTAATTCTGCCAGCTTATCTAGAGTTCCTGCAGACTACCTTTCCTCGCCTGCTAGGCAGTGTACCGCTTGCTGTGCGCCGCAATTTCTGGTTTCCAGCATCATGGAGTCCCAGCACACTTCAGTGTCGACGCACGAGCACAATTATTTACCGTCGATTATGGGAACCGGTGGATTGGACTATGTAAACCTGTTAAGTGGCCAGCGCGTTCGCCTGATTTAACGCCCCTTGATTTTTTTGGGGAGAGGCAGGTATGTCAAGAGTATGGTCTACGTAACTCCAGTGGCCACCAGAGTTCAACTGATTTACAGACTAAATGCTGCATTTGACAACGTCAAAAAAATTCTGCCACGCTTGGACGTGCTGGCCGGTCGTTGCTGCGACGTTATCAAACATTCAATGAGGTACAGGGTCCACTGTTTGAACATGCCTTTTTCAATAAAATGATGTGTACAATTGTTTGTATTCAATTCCAACCCTTAAGTGTGAACACTTTCATCTGCGCATAACTTATAAATTACGTGTTTGCGATTATAAGTTCCTTCACAAAAAATGATCCTCTCTGCATAGCCTATCATCCCTGTCATTTTGTCGGTGAGGTCTTGTTACACTCTGTATATCTCTATACGTTTCTCTTATATAGGCTTACACACACACATATATATATATATATATCCTTCTCTCTCTCCCTCTCTCTCTATCTATCTATTTCTGTACCTAGTTCTCTTTCTATGCCTTATCAATCGCTATCTATATATTTCTCTAATATCTATTTCTTTCTGTATCTATCAGTCTCTATCTATATATCTCCCTCTGCATTTACACATATTTTCTTCTCTCTACAATTTTCTATCTCTGTATCTATCTCATCTATCTCCTTCTATCTCTCTATAACTATTTCTTTCTATATATTCTTCTTGTCTATATATATCTTTATTTCTCTCTCTCTCTCCCCCTCTCTCTCTCTCTACCTCTATAGGCCATATATATATATATATATATATATATAGAGAGAGAGAGAGAGAGAGAGAGAGGGGGGAGAGAGAGAGATAGATAGAGAGAGAGAGGGAGAGAGAGAGAGATAAATATATATATATATATATATATATATATATATATATACAAGAAAAATATATAGAAAGAAATAGTTATAGAGAGACAGAAGGAGATAGATGAGATAGATACAGAGATAGAAAATTGTAGAGAGAAGAGATGTAAAAATGCAGAGGGAGATAGGCACTGAGATAAGAAAAATATAGACAGAAGGATATATATATATATATATATATATTATAACATCGATAAAGCGTCACTGCTATAAAGTAAAAATGTTCTCTTTAATTTGCTTACTTGTTATAGTCAGCTACTAGATGGCAGTGAAGACCCAGTTCTCGCGAAATCTAGTAATAATGGAGAATATAATACATATATATAAGAAAAATAAGTGTTTGAATTGGATTCGCCTGGTGGTGTAATAGATATCACACTGAGGTACAGACTCAGATATCCGGGTTCGAAACCCGTCCAGGCATTTATTTTTCTTATCATACCATATATATATATATATTGATAGATATAGAAAGAGATAGATATTAGAGAAATATATAGATAGCGATTGATAAGGGATAGAAAGAGAACTAGATACAGAAATAGATAGATAGAGAGAGAGAGAGGAAAATATAGAGAGAAGGATATATATATATATATATGTGTGTGTGTGTGTGTGTGTGTGTGTGTGTGTGTGTGTGTGTGTGTGTGTGTGTGTGTGTGTGTGTTTGTATGTGTGTGTATATGCCTATATAAGAGAAAAAATATATAGGGCCTATATATATATATATATATATATAGAGAGAGAGAGAGAGAGAGAGAGAGAGAGAGAGAGAGAGTGAGTGCGTGCGTGTGTGTATGTGTGTGTGTGTGTGGAGATTTTTCTATATATATATATATATTATATATATATATATATCTTTATAAAAATATATAGCTCTCTCTCTCTCTCTCTCTCTCTCTCTCTCTCTCTGCCTAGTTTAAGTTCTCTCCTGCAGCTATTGGGTATACGTGTCGTATGCAGCGCGCCGAGCTCTTGGAAACTTGATTAATTAATATTTCCATTTAGCAACTCTAATAGCTCAGATCACAAGCTCCGGTTATAATCTGCATGTAGAAGGGCCGGCAGATGTTGGTCGGAGGTTTGTATTTTCATACTTCAACTTCTTTTACGAGCCGTGCATTTATGATACGGGACCCGTTGCTTTACTTCCCTTCTGAAGGAAGTCATGCTTATGATTTTTACCCCTTTAGAAAAACTCATTAACAGTGACCGGTTTTGAACGTGGAAACCAGAGAGACTATGGTAACCATTAGTCAACCAGAACGGAACGATCCTTAAAATGGGCAAGATCTGTAGGGAGCGGACTTTTAACCTTGATCACATATTTATGTATCACACAAGGACATGGAGAACCTCTCTCGGATGAGTTAACAGTTTAATGTCGGTCCACTTTCTAAACAAAACCAACCTATAAGACAAAACATATTATTCGCTCATATCATACAAGGCGAATGTAATTTGCATGATTTGTTGGCCAGATGATGTTCGATCCTTATTTCGGCCTTAAAATTTCCTAAAATGTGTCTTTTAGATGAAGAAAAATAAGATGCGAGAGCAAAGAGTTATTGACGATATACGTGATACCTATCAGCTAGTGGAGCAAAACCCTAAAATAAAATCTCTTTAATGGTCGAATGAAGGCTTTCACGGCCGATAATCCTGAGATACCGAGCTCTTGCGGCCGTGGTCGATTACGGGTGTTTATTCCATACGTTTCTCCCTCAACTACGGAGGGCATCTTCATTGAATTCTTCATTCTTCATTCACAGTCGAGCCTCCGACCAGGGAACACTACCAGTAATCGACCACGGCTACATAGCCCCGATCCTCTTAACATTAAGAAAATCTGTTTACTCTGTAGAAAAAATGCTAGGAAACCCAAAGAATCGCATAAAACAGCATAAATCAATTGTTGAGAACTTGACAACAAGAATATAAACGATTTACGGATTGGCACATGGAACATTATATAAACCAGAAAGACTAAAAATGCCGATATATCTCAGGAAGCTGAGAATTGAAGGATATTGGGTGCTTGCTAGAGACAGAGAGGCTTCTGAGGGAAGCCGAGGCTCGAATCTGGCTGTAGTGATGCTGATGATGAAGATGAGCAAAAATTCCAAAAAAAAAAAACTCACTCAGAAAAAAAAATGCATTTTGTCCCAACTCCGCTGCTTCAGTACAGGCCCTGGGGGTCCGTCGGACCCCAGCTGTGCTCACAACAGCAACAGGGCGCGTCCCCGGGCGGCGGATAGGGGAACGGTCGGTGGTTTGCTTGCATTCCTCCCGGCTAGGTCCGGACCGGACCCGCGGGCCATTTGTGGGGTCGTCAGGACTCGAGCGACCTGACGTAGTATTTAGCTCGTGCTGCGCCCACTCCAGCAGCAAAACGCGTCCCCTCGGTGGCGTAGTGGGGAAAAGGTCGGTGGATCTGCTAGTCAGTCCTCCCTTCCAAGTCCGATGGACTCGCGGACCATGAGTGGGGTCAGCAGGAAAAACATTTGGCTATAGGGGCCTGCTGTCAAGCCTGAACGACCCCGGCCCACAGCAGGGGGCCTGTGCCGCCGTTGGCGGGGCGGTGGGAGACTAGGGAGTCGTGTACCCTATCTCCTGGTTCATTGAACCTGAGACCAACTGTGGGGGCACCATGGGAAATGAGCTCCCTGGATGCCTACATTGCTCAGTGGGCTGCCTCACAGCAGCTACACGACTTGGCCTAGTCTTGCGAACGGGCTGGATGGGACAATACCGGGCGTAATGCTGGGAATTACCACCAGGTCAATAAGCTCGGGACAGGAGGAAGCGCGGTCTTTTTGGTTCTTCGAGACTTAGCGCCAACTCTGGAACCGAGTGACCCAAGGACAATCTGTGAGGTCGTCAGGAGTTGAGCGACCTGACGTAGTAAATGCTCAGGCTGGACCCACTTCAGCAACCAAACACGTCCCCAGCTGGTGCACTGGGGGAAAGATCGGTGGATCTGCTAGACAGTCCTCCCGGTTAAGTCCAAGGGACTCGTGAACCATTAGTGGGGTAGACAAGAGTTGAGCGCCTTGTCGTACTATTTGCTCATCTGTTGGAGCTTGCGAGCTCCGTGCTGGCCCACAACAGCTGCAGAAGGCGTCCCTGGGGGCACACCAGGGCTCGGCTCGGACCAGTCCAGCGGGGAGCTACTGGTACTGGTTCCTGGCTTGGCCTACGGGCCCGTCGACAAACTGTGGGGTCGCCAGGAGATGAGCACCTGGATGTACTAAAAGTCTCACACTGTTGGGCTTGTAGCCCTAGCCGGTCTCACAACGGCTGCAGGACACGTCCCTGGAGGCAGAACAGGGGAATGGTCGGAGGATCTGCGACAGCAGTCCTCCCGGCTAGGCTCATGGAACCCGTGGACCAACTGTGGGGTCATCAGGATTGAGCGACCTGATGTACTATGTAGCTCATCAATTGCCCAGAAGTGCAAACTCCAACACTCTCTCCCTGGAGTGTTGGTGTAAGGACCGAGAACTTGAACGTGGACGCGAAGTTAGGATAGGGAGGACTAGAACTAGGACTTGGGAGTATGGTCATGACGACCGAAGTATCCCAAGGGGTGGACGGCAGGGCCTAGATGCTTCAGTACAGGAGTTTTATCCCCTGACCACACCGGTGAACCATTACAAATTACATTACTTACTTACTTACTTACTTACTCACTGGCACTATCGAACCCGTAGGTTCATGGCCGCGCGGACATAAGCTCTCCATACATCCCTATCCAGAGCTAATGTTTTCCAATCATTCCCTCTATAATCTACTTCCCTCAAATCATAGTTAATGTTATTCTCCACCTCATTCTTGGTCTACCAACTGGGCGTTTTCCCTCTGGATTTCCTACAAGAAGCTTCCATGCAAGTCTTTCATTCCCCATACGTGCAACATGTCCTGCCCAACGCAGTCTACGAGACTTAACTGTTCTTATTATATCTGGCTTCCTATAAAGACCATGTAGTTCATTGTATGTAGTCTTCTCCATTCACCTGTCTGTTCATCTCTCTTTGGTCCAAAAATGTTCCTAAGAACTTTATTCTCAAATACTCGTAATCTCCTTTCCTCCCTTAAAGTAAGAGTCCATGTTTCGCACCCATATAATATAACTGGTAGAATAACAGTTTTATATATTTTCAGCTTAACGTTTTTTGAAAGGAGTTGGCACATCAAGAGTCTCTGTAATGCATAATAATACGCATTTCCAGAATTGAGCCTATGTTTAATTTCTTTGTGCATCTCATTCCTATTTGTGATTATTGTTCCTAGGTATTTGAATTCATCCACTTCCTCAAAATTTCCCTCATTTGTCATTAGCTGTCCATTTCCATTATATACTGAATTTCTATGTGTGACCATATATTTAGCTTTATTGATATTTACTTCCAGTCCTAATTTCTTAGTGTTACTCAATAGTGTGTGCGTGTTGTCCTTTAGTATCTCCTCACTATCGGCCAACAATACTACATCATCAGCATAAACTAACAGTTTATTAATACCATTCAGTTGTAAGCCTTCCTCATTCTCTAAAGATTTAATGGCATGCTCTAGTACAAAATTAAATAGTAGAGGAGATAGTGCATCTCCTTGCTTCAACCCATTCTGGACTTCAAAAGTATCTGAAAACTGTTTGCCTACACGCACCCTACTCTTTGTGCCATTTAGACATATTCGTATAAGTCTAACTAACTTTTTAGGAATTCCGAACTCCAGCAAGATGCTATATAACTTCTCCCTCTTAATTGAATCATATGCTTTTTTGAAGTCTACATATAGTTGATGTTGAGCCTTTGGCATGGGTTCCCTGAAGTAGTCCCCGCCCGGAGAACCGAATGAGGGACTATTTGACCTCCGGAAAATTTTACCCCAGTTGAACCCATGTCCGCATACAAATTACATGAAGGTATTTTAGATTGTACAGAATGTAAATAAATTAACTGAACAAATTGCCTAGTTCTCCTGTAGACGCGATACTGCCGATGCATAAGTCACCAGTTTCACTTTATATTCTCAAAATGTTTTAATGTTTTTGAGTGCATGTACTTCAAGTGATGACTAACTAACTCACTGGCACAGTCGAACCAGTAGGTTCATGGCCGCGCAGACAAAAGCTCTCCACACACCCTGTCCTGAGCTAAAGTTTTCGAATCATCCCCTATACACGTAGTCTAGTTTCCTCAAATCATGGTTAATGATATTCTCCCAACTCATTCTTAGTTTACCAACTGGACGTTTTTCCTCTGGTTTACCTACAAGAAGCTTCCATGCGCCTCTTTCATTCCACATTCGCGCCACATGTCTTGCCCATCGCTATCTACTAGTTTTAACCGTTATTATATCCGGCTTCTCATGAAGACCATTTAGCTCACAGTTATGTTGTTTTCTTCATTCGCCTGTTTGTTCATCTCTCTTTAGTCCAAAAATGTTCCTAAGAATTTTATTTTCAGATACTCGTAATAGTTTCTCCTCCATGCTTCCTATCCATATAATATAACTGGGAGAATATCAGTTTTATATTTTTTTCAGTTTAACGTTTTATGAGAGAAGTTTATTAGTTAGTTATATTTTATCTTTCTTTGTAGCCTATCATTACCCATATTTACACTTTCTAAAGGATATGCTACTTGTCTAACAGAATAACAACACCAGAGATCATGGATGCCTTATATCAAAACACTCATGCAACATTCCTGAGTAATCCGTGAAAGTTTATCATAGAGTTCTGTTCCATCCTCTATTTTGGAAGTAGAACGGATACTGATAAAAGGGAGAGAGATATCCAGGAAATGTAAACAATGAAATTAGAAGAATAATCAAACATTTGACGATCGCCATCTGTCTTGACAAAGATTGGTGAATAAATTTTGAGTGAAGCGCCATTTCCACGAAGCGTGGGAGAAACAATAAGATTCCCGGAACTGTTGAAATCTGCATATCTGTAAAGTACAGTCTGCTCTAAAAGCATTTAGAACGTTTAATTACGCTATACACGGAACCTGAGAATGTATATTTTACACAGTATTCCAGGAAGGAAGATGTAATGTTTCCATCGTAAACCCGCCGGCTGTCTATGGACTTTAACAACTTAAAAATCCTGAGTATGGCTTCCTTTAAGTAAAGCCATGATCCTGAGTTGTAAGTTCAGTACACTCACTACTGAAGAGGTATTGATACCAACAGATAAGCGGCTAAATAATAATGTCTAACTCAATATTATTGCTTTATATTTCTTACATTGTCAAACCTCTCGCGGGCCACACATAATCTATTTTAAAGTAAGTAATACGATTTGTTTTACCTTACAGAGTTAAGACCAAAAGCTTGTCTACCACTCAATCAGGGTTTATCAAATTTTCAATAATTGGCCTTAGCCTATACCTAAATTAACAATTAAATAAATGATTACATAGTATACGTACATAATCTTATAAGCCCTTGTTTCCCTCAATGAAATTTAGGCGCTCTCCCCTACTGGGAAGAAATTGAACCATACTAATTTAGTTACATTTGTTTTCATATAGATGTCATTGGAGTGGTCCGTGGTCAGCGTTCCGCCTCATAATAATAATAATAATAATAATAATAATAATAATAATAATAATAATACTTTATTTATTCTGGCAGAGTTAAGGCCATAAGGCCCTCTCTTCCACTCAACCAGCACAAATACAAATAAATATTCGACAAATATAGATATAGGCCTACACTATACTAATTATAATCAGTTAAAGATACAATAAATGTAGCAATGTAAATGTCATGTACAAACAACATTTTATAGGGTAATAACAATAATGATACGATAATAATAATAATAATAATAATAATAATAATATAAATATGATACATTATACGGGAAACACCAATTAATATAAATATCTTACACTGGATAATAATGAAGTCGAGTTTAGAGCAAATATAAATTTAGATTTCTTTTAAAAGATGCCAATGTCCGGCAGCCCCTTATTTCTTGTGGTAGGGAATTCAACATATAGGAAACCAAGGTAGTACTAGGACGGGAAAATTCGGTAAATTTTGCTTAGAGGCCTTTTTATTCAGGTTTAAGAATCTTTTACGAGCCTGAAAATATTCACACTCGGGACCGACAGCTTAAAGTCCCTCCTGGAGGACTTGCTCCTTGGATTTTTCCATCCTTAAAATTCCATCGACCCCGGCCGAGTTTGAACCCGCGATCCTCGGGACCAGAGGCAAGGAGCATAACCACTAGTCCACCGCGGCCAATTATACATACATAATAATTACTAAATAAAATAATGTATTGATTTATTCTAAATTTAACGATTAAAATATAAAGACATAAAATAATAGAATAATTTTAATGATTATAAAATTACTAAAGGCGGTCCCGCGCCGCAACCGAAATATTTAAGGCAGGATGCATTGGTACAGAACTAAGAGATTTGCGCTGATTCGATTCCCTATGGGGTATTCTTTTTTATTCACTGCCACCACATCGCCATTTTTCGACATTCTGGCATGGCATGGCGTTATTGTAATCCACTTGTGATGTTGAGGCGCCTGGAAAACGGAGATGATAATGATAGGTGATGATTAGATGACGGATTTGTGCATATTTACATGTTTTATTCCTTCAAATATGAACATATTCATGGAAGAGCAAAATTTTATAGTGCATATAAATGCATATTCAAGGGATTAGCGCATATTTCACTAATATGTGCATATGGGTGCATATATTATACTTTTTTCTCTATTTAATATTAAAATATTAGTTTATAACCCCATAAAATGACAAGTTTCTGCTTTTTTGCCATATTTTTGCAAATGAAGACAATATTGTTTTCATAGAAAGCCAGAATCCCTATTTCGCATTTTCGCACAACAGTGACAATGTCGAGCAAGGGGGTCTGCAGTTTTAAATCTCAACAGGTCAATAAAGCAATCTGGCCTAAACCATTTCCTGAAAGGAAGAGTTCGAAAGAGATGAAAGTGTTTGCCAACAATGGACAGTTTATTGGTGGTAATTTCCATGTTTTCGTTTTCAACTGGCGATGTTCTTTGAAGTTTGAACATTTTATTTATTGAGACTGTCGGCATACACGACAAAACCTCAAATATCATTCCTGAAATATACTTTCGTCTGTGCGAAATATACCTCATTTCACACAAAGGAAGCCTGTTGTACATTATTGACCACGGCGACAAAACAAATCGGGAATCGAAGTTTAAATTCTTTTCTCAAATATAATTTTGTGAGTGTTATTGAACCAAGACAAGTGTTTTCAATGCGAAGGAAAAATCCAGTAAAATATCTTTGCTTCATCAATGGATTGGTGGGAATCCTACATTAACAACAAATGCAAAAACTGTCCTATGCCAAGTCTGCTACAAACATGTGAGTATTTTAAATAACTTCTTCTTCTTCTTCTTCTTCTTCTTCTTCTTCCTTCCAAGTATTAGGCCAAGGCATGTTACGATCCTATAGAAAATTTTCCCTCCAGCGTTTGAGGGAAATTCTCGTATAAGACTTGAAAGCATAATAATAGTCCCTTCGATTGGTTGCTGGCCAAAGGAAGGCAAGACCAGTGATGGGACTGCCATCTTATAGCCTCTGGTCAGGCTTTTCTGGAGAAGAAAAGAAAATAAAGGAAAGAAGAAATGGAAGAAAGGAAAGACTCCCTAGCCTTCGGATGCCCTAATAGCGTCGGCGTCAAAAAAACAAGAGTTAACCAAGAGAGGTTAGATAGTAAAGTTAAAAGAGTGCAAAACACAAGTAAGTGGAAGAAATGTTTTGCACAGCTTGGGCACCTTGTGGTCGCCATCCACATATCCCCTAGATGAGGACATTTATTATCAATTTATCACATTATTAAATCAATATAATACTCATTCTTATTCTGTGAGTGACAGCCTCTGCCCTGTGACCTCATGTGAAGTGGAGAGATCATTCTCTTCGTACAAACACATTTTAAGTGAGAGATGGAAGGGCTTCCTACCAGAAAATTTAGAAAAATATTTGGTTATTTATTGTAACAAAAATTGATAAGTGATCGTTATGTGATATTTGACTTATATTTCATAAAACAGCCAAGATTAATGAGAATAACGCTATAAAACACAATTATTAACTTTAATTAGGAGCGAAAAAGTAAAAATATTACAAATTTTGCTTCCTAAAAAAAATAAATAAAATGATGTGAGAAAAATATTGTAAAGTAAAATAGTAAAGTAATCCCACAACAGGCCTCGGGAGGCCCTTGGGGTAGTAGGAGGTTAACGCTCCCACTTTTTCTAGACAATCGGCACTTGATGTCAGCCGGGTTGTCAGCCCTGCGTGACGGCCGCCTTTACCCCAGAACAATCGTCTGGTACTCATTTCCGTTAGAGACTGAGTCGACCCCAGGGCCATAGTGCCGCCAGAAGGTTTTGGTCAGTTTTAAAAATCCTGCCCCCACCGGCACTTGAACCCTCGACCTTCCGACTTGTAGCGCAGTGCCTTAACCACTACGCTACGGCGTAGAAAATATTGTATTTTACTATAAGATAATTTTTCTCCACATTTTTTAATTTTAAGAGCATATTTTCAACTTTTTTGCTGAATAGTTGCATGCAAATATTTATGGTTTTAGTGCAAATAAATCCGCCCTCTAGTCATGATGCACCACGAGAGGCCTTAATCCTAAACTTAATGAATATGTTAATGATGATAATGATGACCAGATGATGTTCGGGGACCGTTTGGGCCTTAAAGTATCCTGAGATTTGTCTTACAGGTGAGAAAAAAACAGAAATAAAGCATCACCCAGGAAACTTGTCACGACCGGGGATCAAACCCGGGCCCGCTGCATGCTACCTCGAGACCACAGCCGTGGACATGCGTAAAGAAATTTTCTCATAGAATTGCAATTATTGTGAGGAATTTAAGTAGGTGCAATGAGGAGCGGCTCCAGGTTCTGAAAACCGGCTATAACGTCTGGGGGACCCGACAGGCTGATTACATATCGTCCCTGCACTGGCTTGAATTATCGTCCGCATCTGTGATTTACACATGTGAATGTGAGGCCAGCAGCCGGCTGGTATGCCAAGGGTCGTCTAGGCCAGTCGCTTCAAGGATTTTTAATGATAAGACAGCATGCATTTCTTATTCAACTATTTGTATGTAAAAACAAGACTAAAGACAGAAGTCTTACTTCTCATCATACTATGTTGCAATTTTAAATGAAAGTACTCATGACATAGAATAAATTGTAGTCTTTCAAAGAGAAAAATTAAGTATCCAACAAGAAGTAGTTGTATAAACTTGACTTGTAAGTGTCAAGTGTGCGGCAACTCCGTTATCTTGAGGGAAGAAATTCCAGGAGCGGAGGGTGGTTACTGTGAAAGAAGTAGAACATAAAGAGGTTTCTCTAGAGGCATTGTCAGCAATCTGTTATCCTATCCCTAGTTACAAAATTGTGGCGAGAAGACTTCTCAAATCTGAACGCCAGGTAACTGAGAATACAAGAGTGCAACATTTTGAAAGGAAGTGAAAGAGAGTGCAACTTACATCTGTCCCTAAGATTGCCCTAAGAGAGATTACCGAAGTTTTTTGAAATATATAATAACGTCGGCTGTTGAAAATGAAACGAACGGAAGCATTATGAACACGCTGCAGTCTATGCGGAAATTCGAATTATAGGTCTTTACTTTGCTGTTGCTAAATATATATATATATATATATATATATATATTAAGTGGGCGAATTCCTGCCTCTTGTCATTCATATTTTGTAGTTGATAACGCATTATCATATGTTTCAATGGGAATAAAATATGTTAAAATAATATAATCTAAAAAATAATATTTTATACCCACTTAATGCATTAATCTTGGCAAATGACTAGCTAATTCCGAAACAGTTACAAAAGCTGTACACACGTCATACGATTATAATCCGAAGATCTCTACAAATAAAATTAAAATGATTGTATTAGAATTTAAAAAATCACCAAAGATCTAAAATTGTTATTAATAAAATCATTGTTTAGAAAAAACGATTAATATAATTGTCTGGGTTGTAATTCCTACATAAACTACATAAGAAATTAGCCAAAATAACAACTTTTACGTAAAATGAACTCACCACTACTAAGAAACGTGAGCCCAGAGACATGTTTTGAAATTTTTACCAGCCTCATGGGTTAGTGTTTAGTGTTTCTGACTACAGTTTATGAAGTCCCGGTTTCGATTCCTGGTCAGACCATAGGAATTTTTCCTTAAAGGGAATTATTCCTGTGGTGGCCCATGGTCTGCAATTTAGTTTAAGTTTAGGCTAAGGACTCTCCTGGCGCTTCATTATCATTTATCACCCTTCATATAAACAGGGTAAGCTAACTCCGTCTTCTAGGTGCCGCAATCTAAAAAATGGATTACGATTCCGCTAATGCCAGGGGAGAAAGTCAGAAATGCCATAAAAGACAACCTGATGGCATTGGACAAAAAAATAAAAGAATGGCAGTTATAACTTTCTTATATGGGTTAGTAACATGAACTTTGACATCAAATCAACTAGGAAGAATAGATGCAGCCGAGATGAAACTGCTAAAATTCTTAGCAGGTTACACACTGCTTAATCATAAACGGAACGTTGACATCCAAGAAAAATGTAATATCACAGCACCACTTAAACTATAATCCTTACCAGGTAACTATATTATCAGTGACAGGCTACTTCAAAAACTGTTTGCCTACAGAGCTAATTGAAGGAGAGATCTTGGAAGGTTGAAAAAGCGATAGAGACACCAACTCACCTGAGGTGTAACAGGCCAGAAGGCCAAATCCTTGATTGGATTTTATGATCGCTGAGTTATAATAAAACCTAAAAAGGTTATTATTATACCACAGAAACTATTTCACCAGAAACATAACAGGGAAACTCTAATTTTTTAATTTTTTTTTCAAAATTCTTGCAACACGTGTTTGCAATTTGTTTCAGAAAATTAGGAGTAAGCTAATTCGAAGACACAAGCTATATTATGGAAGATTAAGTGAAATCCGTTATCCTTAATCTCTGTGCCGTTTCGTTAGCTCTCGAAAGGCGCTTTCTTATACTTTACTGCAAAATAACTGTAACTCACAAGCACTATTGAACCCATAGGTTCATGGCCGTGCGGACATAAGCTCTTCACATATCCCTACCTTCAGCTAATGTTTTTCGATTATCCCCTGTATAATTATTTCCGTCAAATCATGGTTAATCTTATTCTCCCACATCATTCTTGGTCTACTAACTGGGCGTTTTCCCTCGTTCTTCTTCAAGAAGCTCCATGTCCCTCTTTCATTCCCCATTCGTTCTTATTATATCTAGTTTCCTATAAAGATCACATAGCTCACATTATTTTATAGTCTTCTCCATTCGCATGTCTATTCATCTCTCTTTGGTCCAAAAAATTTCCTAAGAACTTTACTCTCAAAATACTCGTAATATTTTCTCCTCCCTTAAATAAGAGTTTCGCATACATTAATATAACTGGGAGAATAACAGTTTTATATATTTTCAATTTAACTTTTTTTGAGAATTGGGCTTATGTGTCTAAAATACAAAATGTATTAAAATGATATTACACAAAGTCAATAAAAACACATCTCATCTTGTTTGTCTTCAGGCAAAATTAAGTCTTGATAATGATAGCGTCGCTACTGAAACGCGTTGACTCTTTTAACTTTTTAAATTGATGATTTGGGTTTCTATTGACTTTGTGATCACCAAAAAGATCCTATTTATTAAATACAATATTTAAATTACGGTTAGGTCTATATTTTTCTATGGCGGCTGGTCGCAAAAAAAAATGTAAAAGTCAACTTGCGACCTGCAAGCCCGCCAGTTCTACACATTTGATGAAGATGTAAAGAAAACCTAGATCATGTCGTAGCTTCTCATTGGATCTTTGGGTTAGATCAAAAGATTGCTTAGGGTATGTCTGTTGTAATGAGTTCGAGATTCAATGAAAACCTCCGAAGTCACGTGGCTTATATTTACATGTTGTTATTATTTGGTTCAAATGTTTATTGTAAACAATACTTCTCCGATACTTTGTTAATTAAAAACTTACTTCGAATGTGGGCGTAACCAACTATTTTGCTTGACATTCGTTTTTAGATCGAAAACTATTTTAATCAGCTCAATCGAGTGATAAATAATGTCATAAACTTGTCACTATGCTAACTACATACTGTGTAAGTTAGGAAAGATACTCATATATGAATATTGCGTTCACAGATATTTACTTACAACATTTTCCGAGAGAGCTATTAGATTTAATAATATGTTAACTAACTCAGTGGCACTATTGAACCCGTAGGTCCAGGGCCGCGTGGACATATATCCCTATCCTGAGCTAATGTTTTCCAATCATCCCCTGTATAATCTACTTCCTTCAAATCAAGATTAATGTAATTCTCCCACCTCATTCTTGGTCTACCTATATATGCGTGTAGGCAAAAAGTTGTCAGATACTTTTGAAATGCACAATGGGCTAAAACTAGAAGATACACTATCTCCTCTGATTTCAATTTCATATTAGAGCACTCCATCAAATACTTAGAGTATTAAGAAAGCCTACAACTCAATGGTATTAATAAGCTGTCAGTTTATACTGATGATGTACTATTAGGCAATAACAAGGAGATACTTAGGAGATACGGCTACACGCCTCTGTTCAGAAACACTAAGAAATTGGTACTGGAAGTAAACATCAATATAACCAAATATATGATCACACATAGATATGTATTATATAATGAAAAAGGGCAGTTAATGACAAATAAGGGAAATATTGAAGAAGTGGCTGAATTCAAATACAATAATTTATTACAAACAGGAATTTGATAGTATGTTGAAAAAATTATAATTATTGTAGATCTGTCATAATTAACATGTTTCAAAGTAATGTCTGTCTCATTTATAAACTATTAAATAGCAGGTGGCAAGGAATTGGACGTATTTCAAATTGGCGTACATCTAATCTAAACCACTCTTACTACTTTGTAGCATAGTTCTTTTGAATACACTTCTGGAGTTTTCTGTCTCCGCAAGATCTATTGCGAACATCGGATAGGGGTGTCCTTCTTGCGAAGTTACGTTTCTGACGTTAAGGACCTCGTGCCCTTTATCTAAGAGAGCGATGGACGTTAGGCGAGATAGTCAGAGATACTCAGCATCCCTCTTAAAATGGGGTACAATAATTTCTCCTGCCAGTTATTTAAATGTTCGGGACGCAACGAAAACTAAATCAATAAAACGTATTATTGAACATTGTTGTGTAATTTGACACGAATGTAGGTAAGTTCTACTCGTTTTGTTTTTCTATTGTTTTATAATGCCCTAAACTAGCTCGTAAGACTATCACATATAGAGACCTAAAACATATAAACAATGCAGCTCTACTTGAAGACGCTATAAAATTACCCTGGCATACTATATGGACGTTGCATTCTGTTGACGAAAAAGTTGAGGCATTAAATAACCTTATATTACAACTATATGACAGACACGCTCCACTGAAAACTGAACTAGTGAAACGACACCCTGCTCCCTGGATGTCTGCTAACATTCGTGACTTGATGACTGAAAGAGACGCAGCATATCGGAAATATAGAGCCGACGAAACTGATATAAATCTTAATCACTATAAACGGTTACGAAACAAGACTACACAAACTATCAGAAACGCCAAACTTAGACATCTATACAGCCTTACTGAACCTAATAACAATAACCCAGATATTTGGAAAAATCTGAATAAAATGGGTGTAGGAAGGAAAGACACACAGGTAGAAAAACTACCTGTTTCTCTGAACACACTTAATAACCATTTTACAAGCACATTCTTTACTCCTAAAGACAAAACACATACAACAAGTGAACTACTATTGACAAATCCACCAGACAGAGAACATTTCCATTTTTCATATCTTACAGAAAATGACATAAAGAAAGCTCTCAAACGAATAAAAACAAAAGCAGAAGGTACTGACCGTATAAATATCACTCTACTTAACAAAATAATCGACGTTATACTACCTACCATAACTCATGTTTTCAACTCCTCACTACAAACCTCTATATATCCCACATTATGGAAGCAAGCAATTGTACGCCCACTCCCGAAAGTAAAAAACTCCCTTAACTCCTAATGATTTTCGACCCATTAGTATTTTACCTACCCTTTCAAAAGCTTTGGAACGATTAGTCCACAAACAACTGACTGACTACCTAACTGAACACGACCTTTTAGATCAATACCAATCAGGCTTTAGGACGGACACAATACAAATACTGCTCTACTAAATATATGTGAAGACATACGCGAAGCATCTGATAATCGAAAACTTACTATTCTTACACTACTTGACTTTAGTAAAGCATTGACACGGTAGACTTGGACTTATTGTTGCTTAAACTAAAAAACCTCTCACTTTCTGACAGTGTCACGCAATGGTTCAACTCCTACCTTCGAGAGCGCCAGCAATATGTTGTAGGAAATTCTACATTACGCTCTTCTTGGACCTACCGTAAAGCTGGAGTTCCACAGGGCTCGGTGCTCGGCCCATTGCTTTTTTCAATCTATATAAACGACATATCTGACTCCCTAAAACATTGCAAACATCATTTATTTGCGGACGACATGCAGATCTACCTTCACTCAGACAAATATTCTTAAATGACGCGGTAACCAAAATTAATGAGGACCTTGACTCGCTAACGGCGTGGACAGAGAAATATGGACTTGAATTAAATCCTAGAAAGACACAAGCAATCATTATGGGCCATCAGAGACTATTATCCTCAATTAACACAAATGCAGTATTACATGTGTCACTTAATGGGGTTCAGATCCCTTATAGTGAGACAGTAAAAAATCTAGGAGTGTTTATGGATAAACATTTAATTTGGAATAAACAAATAAATAACATTTGCAAAACTATCTTCTCAATAATACACTCATTAAATCGTATAAGAAATTGTTTACCGTTTTCTCTAAGAAAATGCTAGTAGAAACACTCGCAATGCCCCATTTTGATTATTGTGATACTCTTTTTACTGACCTAAATACTGTTCTTACCCAAAGACTTCAACGTGTTCACAATTCTTGCATACGTTTTATTTGTGGTATATGTAGATTTGATCACGTTACACCATCCCTGGAACAATTGTCATGGTTTCGTCTTCAAGATCGTAGAACCATTCATTCCCTATGCCTACTCTATAACATATTACACACATCTTTACCTTATTATTTATCACACCGCTTCACTAAACTCTCTGATACACATAACTTAGATACCCGATCCCTTGAGCACAGTGTCCTTTATATCCCTCCTCATCATACTACCTATTATTCGAAATCTTTTACATTTTCTCTTGCTAGAACATGGAATTCACTTCCACCCTATGTCAGAGACTGCCAAACTTTACCGTCTTTCAGAAATAAATTGAAAATAAAATCACTAACAGAAACAACTCACTAATACTACTTTTTAAGAATTAATAATGCGTTTTTGCATTATTTAATAAAAATAGACTTAGGATTTGTTAATATATTTACCTAATGCCTTGTATAAAAAGCGTAGATTAATTCAATGTAGTGTTTTTTTTCTCTTCTTTTTATGCATAGTAGATTCGAGCTGTTATTCCTTTTTTATTCATTGTATCATTAATTTAATTTTAATTGTATTTAGTTTCATTCTATTATTAGACATTAATTTCATTATTATTCAATATGACAGATAATGAATTGTTCAATAACTATTATTGTAACTTTTTTTTTGTATTCATATATATGTAACATGTTTGTCCTGTCTAATATGACTACTATTGTAATTTTTTTGTATTCATGTGTAACATATGTTTGTCCTGTTTTATATGACTATTATTGTATTTTTTTTGTATTCATATGTAACATATGCTTGTTCTGGTGAGTGGAAGAGAAGGCCACATGGCCTTAACTCCACCAGGCTAAATAAATAAATAAATAAAAAATAAAATAAATAATAATAGGCCAAATGCAAATAATAATAGGCCAAATGCAAATTTAAATAGTATAATAGTATATTAGAATGCGAGATTCGTAAGTGGTTTTTAAAGAAGCGAGGAAATGTTTAAAACCCGAGTAATAGCGACGATCTTTCGAAAGAGCGACCGTAAAAAAACAAGTGCATCTCCTTGCTTCAACCCATTCTGGATTTCAAAAGTGTCTGAAAACTGTTTGCCTACATGCACCCTACTCTTTGAGCCGTTTAGACACATTCGTATAAGTCTAACTAACTTTTTAGGAATTCTTTCACCGTCAAGAAATGCGGACATGGGTTCATCTGGGGTAAAATTTTCCGGAGGTCAAATAGTCCCCCATTCGGTTCTCCGGGCGCAGAGCCAAGTGCATCAGAGGTTGAAATGGCAATTGAAAAATTGAAGATGTATAAAGCATCGGGTTCAGATGAGATCCCAGCAGAACTGATAAAATCAGGGGGAGAAAAATTGATGGACAAGATACGCTGGTTGCTTAGTATGATTTGGGAAAAAGAAGCTCTTCCAGATGAATGGAAGGAATCAATTATCGTACCAATTTATAAGAAAGGAGATAAAACTGATTGCAACAACTACAGGGGCATCTCATTACTTTCAACTTCGTACAAAATTCTAACAAATATATTAGTAAGCAGACTTACTCCCTATATTAATGACATTCTAGGAGATCATCAATGTGCATTTAGAAGAAACAGGTGTACAACAGATCAGATTTTCAGTATAAGACAGATTTTAGAAAAGAAATGGGAATATAATGGTACTGTACATCAACTATGTGTAGACTTCAAAAAAGCATATGATTCAATTAAGAGGGAGAAGTTATATAGTATCGCCCAAGGTACTTTTTTCGTCTGGCTTATCACCTTCGACCAGTCCGGCATGGGCAACCCTATCGGCAGCAATGCTACCGCCGGCATAGCTCTCAGGATCATTTAAGCACGCAAGCCACTCCACCACGACAAGGTAAAGATACCATGGAGGGTGGATTATTATTATTATTATTATTATTATTATTATTATTATTATTATTATCATCATCATCATTGTTATCATTATTATATTATCATCTTCTTCTTCTTCTTCTTCTTCTTTCTCTACGTATGAAAGCTGGCAGCTTGTTGCGTGTTCATTCACTACAGGTCCGGGGTATGGTGACGTCCTTCCATCTTAGTTCTGGTCGTCCTGACGGTCTTTTCTGCTGAGGTGTCCAGTCACGTACTTTCTTCACTAATCTACTGTTCTCCATTCTATCCATATGATCGTTCCAGTTTAGTCTTCTATCATTTATCCAGGGGTTTATAGGTTCAATTTCTCATTCTTCTCTAATAACAGAGCTGCGAATTTTTTCTCTCAGCGATTTTCCTACGATTTTCCTTAAAATTTTCATTTAAACTTTTATTTCGGTTGTTTCATTGATTTGTTTTGTTCTTTGAGTTTCTGTTCGGCTTCAAAGAAGAAGGGCTAGTAACTCACTTCCAAGATGTAAAATTTTCCATTACTCATAGAAACATTCACGATTATTATTATTAATATTATTATTATTATTAATATTATTATTATTATTATTATTATTATTATTATTATTATTATTATTATATTACATAGTCTTGCGGTATTATATTTTTCGAAATTATACATAGAGTATGTCCATCGCTGTGGTCTCGAGGTAGCATGCTACTTTGTCACGCAGCGGGGGCCGGGTTCGATTCCCGGTCAGGACAAGCTTCCTGGGTAAGGATTTTGAAGGTTTTCCTCACCTGTTAGACAAATATCAGGAAGCTTTGAGATCCAAACGGTCCCCGAACATCATCTGGCCATCACCATCATCATCATTATCCACTGTGTGTATGGAAAGCAACGGGAAGCTACCATACCTATAATTCCCTAGTAAAGCTGCAAAGCATAGCATGAAAATGCTATGATTGCAGTAAAGGGCCTGCCCTAGGGCAGAACACTGTAGAATACAAACATAGAATATAATATGGAGCTACATATGTTTTGTCATATAATAATTAATAACTAACTCTCTGGAACTATCGAAGTCGGATATGCATGTCCGTGCAATCTAAGTTCTCCATATACCGCTACCCTAAGCTAATATTTTCCAATCATTTCCTGTATAATCCACCTCCATCATATGAATGGTTGATGTTATTATTCAATCTGATTCTTGACTTACCTTCTTGGCTTCAAGATTTAACTGTTCTTATTATGTCTGGTTTCCCATAAAAATCATATAGTTCATTGTTATGATGTCTCCATTCACCTGTTTGTTAGTCTTTCCCTGGTCAAAACATTTTTCTAATAAATGTGTTCTCTAAATAGTAATAATTGTTTCTGCTCCCTCAAAGTAATATATAATAATAATAATAATAATAATAATAATAATAATAATAATAATAATAATAATAATAATAATATACTAATAACAATGATGATAGTATTAATAATAGACTAATAATAATAATAATAATAATAATATACTAATAACAATGATGATGATAGTAGTAATAATAGACTAATAATAATAATAATAATAATAATAATAATAATAATAATAATAATAATATACTAATAACAATGATGATAGTATTAATAATAGACTAATAATAATAATAATAATAATAATAATAATAATAATAATAATAATAATATACTAATAACAATGATGATGATAGTAGTAATAATAGACTAATAATAATAATAATAATAATACGCATGTATCCTCAAAAACTGAACAAATGGAACGAGAAAAATTATCATAGGGGAAAGAAAAATATGTCATTAGTTCTATTGAATATTTTCTTAAATGTATTTTAATCAGGTTAATTTTACAAACTAATATTTATTTGTATTTGTACTGGTTGAGTGGAAGAGAGGGCCTTATGGCCTTAACTCTGCCAGAATAAATAAAGTATTATTATTATTATTAACTAACTAACTAACTAACTCACTGGCACTATCGAACCCGAAGGTTCATGGCCGCGCGGACATAAGCTCTCCATACATCCCTATCCTCAGCCAATGCTTTCCAATCATTCCCTGTATAATCTACTTCCCTCAAATCATAGTTAATGTTGTTCTCCCACCTCATCCTTGGTCTACCAACTGGGCGTTTTCCCTCTGGCTTTCCTACAAGAAGCTTCCATGCACGTCTTTCATTCCCCATACGCGCAACATGTCCTGCCCATCGCAGTCTACGAGACTTAACTGTCCTTATTATATCTGGCTTCCTATAAAGACCATGTAGTTCATTGTTATGTAGTCTTCTCCATTCACCTGTCTGTTCATCTCTCTTTGGTCCAAAAATTTTCCTAAGAACTTTATTCTCAAATACTCGTAATCTCCTTTCCTCCCTTAAAGTAAGAGTCCATGTTTCGCACCCATATAATATAACTGGTAGAATAATAGTTTTATATATTTTCAGCTTAACGTTTTTTGAAAGGAGTTGGGACATCAAAAGTCTCTGCAATGCATAATAGCAAGCATTTACAGAATTGAGCCTATGTTTAATTTCTTTGTGCATCTCATTCCTATTTGTGATTATTGTTCATAGGTATTTGAATTCAGCCACTTCCTGAAAATCTCCCTCATTTGTCATTAGCTGTCCATTTCCATTATATACTGAATTTCTACGTGTGACCATATATTTAGTTTTACTGATATTCACTTCCAGTCCCAATTTCTTAGTGTTACTCAATAGTGTGTGCGTGTTGGCCTTTAGTATCTCCTCGCTATCGGCCAGTAGTACTACATCATCAGCATAAACTAACAGCTTATTAATACCATTGAGTTGTAAGCCTTCCTCATTCTCTAAAGATTTAATGGCATGCTCTAGTACAAAATTAAATAGTAGAGGAGATAGTGCATCTCCTTGCTTCAACCCATTCTGGATTTCAAAAGTGTCTGAAAACTGTTTGCCTACACGCACCCTACTCTTTGTGCCATTTAGACACATTCGTATAAGTCTAACTAACTTTTTAGGAATTCCAAACTCCAGCAGGATACTATATAACTTCTCCCTCTTAATTGAATCATATGCTTTTTTGAAGTCTACATATAGTTGATGTACAGTACCATTATATTCCCATTTCTTCTCTAAAATCTGTCTTATACTGAAAATCTGATCTGTTGTAGACCTGTTTCTTCTAAATGCACATTGGTGATCTCCTAGAATGTCATCAATATAGGGAGTAAGTCTGTTTACTAATATATTTGTTAGAATTTTGTACGAAGTTGAAAGTAATGAGATGCCCCTGTAGTTGTTGCAATCAGTTTTATCTCCTTTCTTATAAATTGGTATGATAATTGATTCCTTCCATTCATCTGGAAGAGCTTCTTTTTCCCAAATCATACTAAGCAACCAGCGTATCTTGTCCATCAATTTTTCTCCCCCTGATTTTATCAGTTCTGCTGGGATCTCATCTGAACCTGATGCTTTATACATCTTCAATTTTTCAATCGCCATTTCAACCTCTAATGCACTTGGTTCTGCGACTAGCATTTCTGCTGTCTGTAACTTATCCTCCTCAATGTCCTGTTCTGTATGTACTTTAATAGCTGATTAAAGTAACCTTTCCATCTATTTAATATACTCCTAGAATCTGCAATCATATCCCCATTTTCATTCCGAATTATGTTTGTTCTAGCCTGAAACCCTTTCTTCTCTATACTAATTCCCTGATATAATTCTCTAATGTTCCTATTTTTTGCATTCATTTCAAGATCATTAATCTTCTCTCTCAAATATTCCCTCTTTTTACTCTTTAGTAACTTGGTGGTTTCCCGTCTAACACTACCCAATTGCTCTAAATTTACCTCATTTGGCTCGTGCAACCATTTCATTTTTGCTAGCTTTCTTTTCTTTACAATGTCGACACATTCCTCATCAAACCATTTCTTGTTTTGCCTCTTTTTTAAACAACCAATGCTTTCTGATGCTGACAATTTAATAGTATCTCTTATAGCCTCCCATTCTTTATTTATATCAGTTTCTTCTTCGTTTGCCACATTGTCATCTGAAGGTTCCAGTACTTATTATTATTATTATTATTATTATTATTATTATTATTATTATTATTATTATTATTATTATTAAAGTGGTCCTATTGATACAATTATCTTTAAAGAAAATATTATATATGACATTTTTTTGGCCTTAATTTTTTTTTATAATTACAACTTAATAACAAAATATAAATATTTATATTTAATAATAACAAAACTAAATTTAAAAGTAATGTGTATTATTAGTGTTGTTACAAATTAAACAGTTTGCAGCTTTATCTTGTTCTATAATATAATAATATCTATGGAATGAACAACCACTGTACTGTCAAGGGAGGGAAGGTACACATGGCATCAACATTTCTCCTCAACTCCTCATCCACGTGCTCTCTAGCAAATACTCAGTAATTATACTCCAAATAAAGTTGTTTGCCAGTTGACTACGTCTGAGACAGGCCATCTTGAGAATAATAGATTGATAATGTGATGCCTTATAGTATTGTTACATTAATTAATTACATTGTATTTTTAAAGGCTTAATATTTTTCTACCTCTCTTTTGGTGGTTAAACTATCATTTCGTAGGTACTTTTACGGGTCCCAAGCCAGCCGAGCTTTAGAGGAACAAAACCTGTCGGGACAGGATTTTTAACTGTGGAATACTTGCATACTTGTGACAAAAAAAAGACATGAACGCACTCCGCGCGATGAGCAATCAGCTCATTAGCGGGCTCACCTTTAAGATAACACCAACATTTATTTCAAGATAGCCATTCGTACTAAACAATGGGAATACAATATGGATTATTATGACGGCCGAAAATGATATTCGGGGACTATTAGAGCTCTAACGGTTCCCGACATTAGTTTTAAAGATGAGGGGGGGAAAAAACCTCACCATGAAACTTGTCCAACCTGGACCAGCTGAGCTGAACCTGGTACGTTTACGGATTAGAGATCACAGTTCTTTTTCATTATAGAAGTTTTAAATGTTTCATATTTAACAAGTGGCCCGAAAATAAACACTGAAATTTCCAGATTTTGTTTTTATTTTCCACTAGTTGGTATCTCTACTACAGACTTCATGTACAGGTGTTTCAGAATAAGTATTACAGGCTTCTAGGGGTTGTAGGGGGGGGACTTAGTAGGTAAAGGTTTGATAAGGAACCCATGTTCAGAAACATACCATTTCGATGTAAAATAGGTTTGAAGTACGAAAAACAACGGGCTGATATTGTGTGTCTTGTGTTTCAGAATAATTTTTACAGACTTCTAGGAGTTGTACTTCAAGTGTGGTTCCACGTGGTGACACTGTTGTTCGTACCTGCGACACACGTTTTCATACAAACGTCCCACAAGACCTGGTGAGTGCTCAATAATATCTACTGCCGCCAGAATTCATTCAAGAATATCTTCTTCCGACTCGACAGGTGTAGTACGACCCCTAGAAGTCTGTAATGCCTATTCTTAAACACAAGACACACGATATCAGCCAATTGTGTTTCGATCTTTTAATTAAATTACATCGAAATGGTACGTTTCCGGACATGGGTTCCTTAGTAAAACTTTATCTACTAAGTCCCCTCTACAATCCCTAGAAGTCTGTAATACTTATTCTGAAACCCTCTGTATAATTCAGGTGTTATTTGTTCTGGTTTATGCCGTCATAACAAAGGTCATATTACCGAATTCGGAAGTAATGCAGCCTAGCTATTAAGGTTCTTCTCATGAAAAGAGATTTGTTTTTTTTTTCAGAGCTTCGTCTATCCAACTTTTTGTCACTGAAAATTACCATAAAAAATAAAGTCAAGTTTGTTAACTAGCAAAATCGGACAATTAGAATTGGGTTCCCCTCTTAAATATCCCCTAGCTACACCAATTTTCGACTTTTAACAACGAAATTCAGTATAGGATGTCACTAAAAGGTATTTAAAAAAATAGCGAAATCCGACCATTAGGAATGGACGTACATCTGAAAGCTGTCAATTAAAGTTGTTCTAGCTGGCGCCATATTTCATTTTTTGACAAAATAATGAAAACATACGATTTAATTAAGAGAATAAATATATTTTGTAAACCTGAAAAATCGGGCCACAAATTCGTCTTTCTGAGGAATTCGCTTAGTTCACGTAGTTCCTGTCTGACGGTCATGTTTGTAACTATTGTTCAATTTTTTGTGCTTTGTAAATGTGGGATCTTAAGCAATTTATATTAATCAAAAAATAATTTTTTTAGAGCACCCATATCCTGAAATACAACATTTAGGCCTGCGTGAGGAATCTCATTTTTATTTCTTGTAAAAATATTAGCTCAGGATTCACTCTATAATTCACCTCCTTCAAATCATGATTAATGTTATTCTCCTACCCCATTCTTGGCCTTCCTACTGGGCACTTTTCCTCTAGCTTACCTATAAGAAGTTTCCATGCTCCATTTTCATACCCCATTCGTTCCACATATCCGACCGTTGAACTTACGAGATCCAATTTTTATTATTTCATCTGGTTTCCCATAAAAATAATACAACTAATTTGTTTTCTCCGTTTACCTGTCTGTTCGTCTCTCTTTGGTTCCAAACCACATTATTCTCAAACACTCTCCTCTCTTAAAGTAACTTTCACATCCTCATAATAGAAGAATCACCGTTTTATATATTATCTTTGCCATGGATTCCCCGTCCGGAGATCTCAATCAGGGACTATTATATCTCCCAAAAATATTACTTTAATGAAACCCATGCCCGCTTTTCAGTGAAGAATCGTCACTCCTTCGCCCAAGATATATAAATTATACGTACTCAAGGTGTTCTAACTAAAAAGTGATGCAACAGGAATTAAATGAATTGATTTCAGTTGTTCCTTTTTACACGCTTTATATTAGCTTGACCTGTATCTATCGATCTATCTATCTATGTAACGGAATATTTCAATGCGATTTTCACCCACTTAAAATCATGGGATCGACTTGAAACTTTGTATACTTGTAGAGAACCCGTGACAATACAATAATTTCCTATTTATTTTCTAAAATCCTGGCCATAATCATCAGAAAATCAAAAAAAGTGTTTTTGTATCAATGTAACGGAATCTTTCAACGCGATTTTCACCCACTTAGAAACATTGGATCGACTTGAAACTTTGTATACTTGTAGAGGACCCGTGACAATACAATAATTTCATATTTATTTTCTAAAATCCTGGCCATAATCATCAGAAAATCAAAAAACGTGTTTTTTTTATCAATGTAACGGAATCTTTCAACGCGATTTTCACCCACTTAGAAACATTGGATCGACTTGAAACTTTGTATACTTGTAGAGAACCCGTGGCAATACAATAATTTCATATTTTGTTTCAAAAATCCTGGCCAGAATCATCCGAAAATCAAAAAATGTAAACTGGTATAATAGGTTGCGGACTTGTCGAGTTTTTAGTCAATCGTTGTAAGAGCTCAGTTGGTAGAGCAGTGAACTCTTAGTGGTATATAATTTCAGTAATCCATATGTCGCTGGTTCAAATCCGGCTGGGAGGTATTTTTTATAGAAGAGTATTACTTTTAGCTCATACTACAATAGTATCGAATTTAAAGATATTTACATTTTTATCTTATTCTGTAAAATATTAAAACTAAAAAATAAAAAATAAATAATAGTTTTAAAAAACTAAAAGAACACGCTTTATTAGAAAACTAAAAAATGAAAAATAATTTTAATTTCCAATACGCTTGGGATAAAATAAAGTGGTCAACAAAAAAATCATCTCCAACACATATAGAATAAAATTAGAGTTATCAACAAAAAGAAATAATTTTACCATCAAAAGCGTGGGGTGCTTTTTATGATTTTTACATTTTCTTCTTAGAGAGCTTACTTTTACCAATATCTGTTTATTATCCAATATATTAATTGATATAGAGCACCCCACGCTTTTGATGGTAAAATTATTTTCTTTTTGTTGATAACTCTAATTTTATTCTATATGTGTTGGAGATGATTTTTGTTGACCACTTTATTTTATCCCAAGCGTATTGGAAATTAAAATTATTTTTCTTTTTTTAGTTTTCTAATAAAGCGTGTTCTTTTAGTTTTTTAAAACTATTATTTTTGTTGATAACTCTAATTTTATTCGATATGTGTGGGAGATGATTTTTTTGTTGACCACTGTATTTTATCCCAAGCGTATTGGAAATTAAAATTATTTTTCATTTTTTGGTTTTCTAATAAAGCGTGTTCTTTTAGTTTTTTAAAACTATTATTTATCTATTATTAGAGGTTAATAAATAATTGTTTTATTTGGTATCTACTTTTTAGTAAATATTTTTTAGAATAGTCTGGCTTTCACCTCTCCTTGAGTGATTCTTCTGATAACAATGTTGCTGCTGCCATAGCTCGCAGAATCACCTAAACACGCACAAAGGAGGTATCGTTTGAAATGGTATAATGAAATGTATAGATTCTTATAGGCTATTATCAATTCACTAATATAACACTTTGATCAAGGTCACTCTAGACTCTAGAGCAAGATCTCTATTATTACCTTCAAAAATGCATATCTTGCAGTAGAATGAGGATATCTTAATCAAAGTAGATTAATGAATTTACAATACATGAGTCCGTACACTGTAGAAATTGTATTACTTTATCATACGCGGTTTTAAAGTAATTGAGAGTTAAGTTTAATTTAACATTACACTCCCTTTAAATTGTAACAACGGTTGCGTAAATGCAGGATATGTCTTTGAAGAGCGTACAATATTAATTTCAATTGATGGCTATCAAGGATACTTAATATTTAAATGTATTCCTCTCTTAAATAATATAAATATTTCCCCAACACTCATGCGGGGGAATAAGATTTAATTAGCATGTTACTTATTCCTTATTAATACGTAATATCGTGTTTGATGTTTCTTTAGGGATTATTTTTATTGTTATATTATTATTTATATTGTATACGTATTTCTTCCCCACAAAAATGTGTGGGTTGTGTGGAAAACACTTATGAGAAGATAAAATAGAATTAGGCCTAGATAGAAAATCATTGGAAAAGTTTCTGAATTTAATTACCTCGGCCACCTAATATCTGATATAACAAATGTCACGGAGATCATCATCATCCTGCCAGGTATTAGTCCTAGAAGAACTGTTACGGCCTGAGAAAGCGGTTTTCGTGCCATCTCTTCATAGGTCCACCAAGTGACCGTTTCCCATTTGGACAGTAGTTCATTATTGCGTTGGGGATCCTTCTTGAGACATATTCCTTCCAGTTTAGCTGATATCTGGAGATGTAGTCCACTATTGGTGACACATTAAGTTCTTGAAGGATTTCTACATTTTTCTTCCGATCCCATTTGGTGTAGCCGCAACTTAATTGAGATTACACACAATCTAACTGCAAAATTAGGACTGAAATATAGCAGCGAAAATCAGATACTTCTTCTTCCTCTCCACTTCATGGATTAGGCTAACCGCCTGTTCCGTCGTCACAGTGTCCCCTTCTCGATCTCCCTGCGTCTCTCTCCTACCTTTAGGATTATATTGGTAAGCTACTTTTGGCAGTCTGGTATATGCCATCCTTCCAACATGTTCAAATCATCTTGTTCTGTATCTATCCATTCTTGATAGTTTCCACTTGTAATTCTTTTCTTCTTTCTTCATTTCGAATTCTGTCTTATCTTGTTTCTTTTTTTTTTCATCAAAAATATCATTTTACAGCTTTGTGTTCTACTAATTGTCGTTTGCATAGGTACCCAGTTTTCACATCCATAAAGTAACGTAGGAATTGCCATACTATTATAAACTGTCATTCTTGTTTCAAGGTCTTATGTTATTGTTAAAGATATTGCGTATTGTTCCACAAATTCATTGAAATCTTATTACTTTTATCTATATCTCTATCCTTCTCATTACTAATTTCACATCCTAAATAATTGAAGGAGGAGTCTTGTTCAAGTACTTTGTCATCCACTGTTTTCGACCTAAATTGGATACAAAATTCTAAAATCAAATCAAAATTCCAAGCGGCACAGATGAAATTTTACATCAACTCATAGGTTTGAGACAAACGGGCAAACAAAGAAACACAGATATACGCGATAAATTAAAATTTCGAAATATGCTTGAAAAAATTGAGATTTATCAAAGAAATTGGTTATAAGATATCGAAAGAATGAACCCATCTCGCTTTTATAAATTAGCATTGCAGTATCAACCTAAAGAAATTCGATATAGAGGAAAACCAAAATTAAAATGGACTGACCAACCACTTCTTGAAATATCACGGGAACAGGTTAAAATGATCTGAAAATAAATAATTTCATGATGAAATATATAAGTAATTATGTAATTTTTGTTTAACTGTAACAAACCAGTAAATTGTTGTATAACTTACGTATTTTTCTTGTTATTGACAATATAATAATAATAATAATAATAATAATAATAATAATAATAATTAGTATTTATTTATTTATTTAAACTCGCAGAATTAGTCCATAAAGTCTTATCTTCCACTCCACCACTAAAATCAATTAGGTGCAGAAAAATTACATAAGATCGTAAAAAAATGCATGTCGCGACAGTCCTACAAGGCCCTTGGCTACCAACTAACAACTTGTCTCATGTGTTATTCACAGAGGTGGACGATCATCCAACAACAATAGGGGGGACTTGTGGTCAGGACGTCGGGTCCCCAGACATTTAAATAGTTTTCTCAACTTACAACTTGTTACTTATTATACTTATTCATATTCCTCAAGATGCTGGGTAAACACCGATCCCATACTATCGAAATTCCATGAGAATGTTTCCCCGTTAGGGACTGGAATCAGCATAATTCCCGTATTTCTGCTCAAATCATGATGCCTTAAACCGCTCGGCTACGGAGCGGTACTATAAGATCATAACATAGAATAGTTATAATTATACCTAAGAATTAATACGACTTAAACAGCAATTAAAATTATTCGAATTATTGGGCCTACTAGGCATTATTCAAACGGAAGATCAAAAACTATAAATAATCGCACCTGCTCGTGTAAAGATGGTTATGTCAAATGAACTCAGTGTTTAGGGAATCAAACATAAGTCCGTCGCCATGGCGTAGTCGGTACAGTCCCTACCTTCCACTCCGGCAACCCGAGTTCGATTCCCGGCGGGGTAGGGGATTTAAATCTCCACCTTGGGTCTGGGTGTATCCTTGTATCTATATGTGGGAATAAAAGGAAGTTAACAAAAAGGTAAAACAAAAAAAAAAGGTAAAAGAATAATGAAAAACAGTGTAAACGAATAAATAAATACCGCTATAACCCCTTCGTTACAAAATATCGAACATTCCAACTGATTGTATTACTCAACTCATTTTACACAAGAAGGACATAATCGTATAGAGTTAAATCAGTACTTATCCCGTAGCACTTAATTTCAGACTTAACCCCCTCTTAAACAAAATTAAACTGCTGAGAGACAAATTACAAAATAAATATAATTATATTTGTCCACCGCTGTGGTCTCGGGGTAGCGTGCTGCCTTGTCACGCAGCGGGCCCGGGTTCGATCCCCGGTCGGGACAGTTTTTCTGGGTGTGGTTTTTATCGGGGTTTTTCCTCACCTGTAAGACAAATGTCAGGAAAACTTTAAGGCCCAAACGGACCCCGAAATCATATGGCCATCGCAATCATCATCATTCATATTATCTTAAGCTTAGGATTAGTTACTCTCCTGGCGCACCATTACCATCATCATCAACCATCATATCATCGGGGCAACGTAACCCCGTCTTCCAGGCGCCCCAACCTCAGAAGTGGGTTACAAGTACACCATGCCAGGAGAGAAACCAGGAATGTCTAAAGACATACCAGGGGCATTTGAAAAAAAAAATATATATAATTATATGTACTTTAAAAGAAGCTAGAATCCCTGAACCTCTTATAGGGTGTTCCAGAGTCAATAAAATTTAGCTCTGAATATGTTGCATAATTTTTTATCAATGCCACCAGGTTGTCATTACAATATGTTCTGACTTGGCGCACTTGTAACCCACTTCTGAGTTTGGGGTGCGTGGAAGGCGGGGTTACGGCTGCCCCGATGACATAAAAGGTGATGTTTTTATTGGTGCGCCACGAGAGGCCTTAATCTAAACTTAATCTAATAAGGCGAATATTAGATTGAGGATAATGATGACAAGATGGTATTAGGAGACAGTTTGGGGTTTAACGTTTCCTGACATTTGTGTTGCAGGTGAGAAAAATCCACGAAAAAACCTCACCCAGGAAACTTATTCCGACCGAGAATCGAATTCGGACCCGCTGCGTGACACGACAGCACGCTACTCCGAGACCACAGCGGTGGACTGGTATATAAAATTTAGAATAGTGATTCTATGTTTGTTCTGATGTGATCGTGTGCTCAAATTAATCAAACTGCAGTACAGAATAGGCCTAGTCTTTTTTTTTAAATAATATGCTCGTTACAAAGGGCTTATATTCTCTAAATAATAAAAAAAAGTATATTTTATTTGACTCATGCTCCAAATGGGATTCAATGACCAATCACATTTCAATGATTTTTAATTACAACCAATCACAGTCGTGTTTCACCTCGAATTTATCAAATAAGTTTATCATATTAAAGAAAGCTCCTCCTTTTTAACATTCTGAATAAGTCATAGCATTATTTTGCATGACTAGCTCTCCAAGAAATACGGCTACCAGATTGTATATATAGTGCACGAATGTTAGCTGATAGTGCTTGTGGGAGATAATTTAAAAATATTTATAGCAATTGATTATACCATAAAAACAAGGAACCACTGTTTGCACTTTCTTAAACGAATTCTTTCCCAGGAAATAACTTTGCACAGAAATATAATTGACATATTTACATCATAGGACATCAGAAATTAATTAATACCTATAATGTGGTTATAAATTTCTCCACTAGGGTGCATTCTTACAATATTGCGATCCTTTGGCAATAAATAATATGATCTGGTTGCAGTGATGAACAAGTTCGTTTACAAACATCGCTTCTCACTTGTTTTCAAATATCGCCGTTTACATTAAATAAATAAATATTTTAAAATAACTATATTTAAATAATGATTTGTGAGTATACAGCTTAATTTTATTCGTTAAATAGTCCTTGCAAATGCCACTCTTGTTTTCCAAATTTGTCGATTATTTGGAAATCACTCGTGGCATTACTTATGATAAAAAGCATGACTGTATCAGTATCGGGGCTAAAAACATATGTTGGTATCGAGAAAATCTGGTATGGACTCATCTCTGCTAATATTAAAGTAATGAAATAGCTTACGTGTCTGGTTATATGAGACTTGATTGAGTGAATAATAGTTCATGATGTGAAAATGAAAAGGTCAGGCCACTGTATGAATGGTGTGGGTGCACCTCCCACTACACACTAAAATGAAGAAGCAAATTACCGAAGCTGTTGTTAGATGCATCCACAGAGGGTGTATCGACGTCCTGGCCACTAACCACTCTTCTGAATCCATGTGGTTCCTTCCGGGTCCAATTCCAGCTACATGTGTTTTCAAAGTCACATCTTATCACGGAGTTGTCGGGAGTCGAACTGGAGGTCTCCAGCACCAGCAGTGTCAGTGTTAGAGCCAGCAGCATCCTCCTGTACAACACAAACATAAATTTGTTCATTCTCATACTTCAACTCTTCTATCACGATCCTCCTCCATGAGTTAAACATGTTCCTCCTCAGAACCCAATTTTAAATGATGTTTACCTAGTCTATCATTATGTAATTATATTTACCTAGTCTATCATTATGTAATTATATTTACCTAGTCTATCATTATGTAATTATATTTACCTAGTCTATCATTATGTAATTATATTTACCTAGTCTATCATTATGTAATTATATTTACCTAGTCTATCATTATGTAATTATGTTTGCCTAGTCTATCATTATGTAATTATGTTTACCTAGTCTATCATTATGTAATTATGTTTACCTAGTCTATCATTATGTAATTATATTTACCTAGTCTATCATTATGTAATTATATTTACCTAGTCTATCATTATGTAATTATATTTACCTAGTCTATCATTATGTAATTATATTTACGTAGTCTATCATTATGTAATTATGTTTACCTAGTCTATCATTATGTAATTATGTTTACCTAGTCTATCATTATGTAATTATGTTTACCTAGTCTATCATTATGTAATTATGTTTACCTAGTCTATCATTATGTAATTGTTTACCTAGTCTATCATTATGTAATGCTGTTTACCTAGTCTATCATTATGTAATTATGTTTACCTAGTCTATCATTATGTAATTATGTTTACCTAGTCTATCATTATGTAATTATATTTACCTAGTCTATCATTATGTAATTATGTTTACCTAGTCTATCATTATGTAATTGTTTACCTAGTCTATCATTATGTAATTATGTTTACCTAGTCTATCATTATGTAATTATGTTTACCTAGTCTATCATTATGTAATTATGTTTACCTAGTCTATCATTATGTAATTATGTTTACCTAGTCTATCATTATGTAATTATGTTTACCTAGTCTATCATTATGTAATTTTGAAGACTATTTAACTCATGCCCCAAATGGGAGTCAATGACCAATCACATTTCAATTATTTTTATTTACAACCAATCACAGTCGTGTTTTGCCTAAAATGTACCAACTAAAGTTTATCATAATAAAGAAAGCAACTCCTTTATAACAATCTGAATAGGTCATAGCAATATTTTGCATTGACTGACCCTCCAAGAAATACGGCTACCAGATTGTATATATAGTGCATGAATGTCAACAGAAAGCGCATGCAATAGATAATATAAAAACATTTGTAACAATTCATTGTACCACAAAAAAAAAGAAAACACTGTTTGCACTTTCTTAAACGTATTATTTTCCAGGAAATCACGTTGCAGAAAAATATAATTCACATATTTACATCATAGGACATCAGAAACCTATAACGTTGGTTATAAATTTCGCCACTAGGGTGCATTCTTATAATATTGCGATCCTTTGGCAATAAATAATATTATGATCTGGTTGCTATGATGAACAAAGGAAGGAAATGAAGCGTACCAATTGTTTCTCATTTGTTTTCAAACATCGCCGTTTACATTAAATATATAAATATTTTAAAATAACTATAGTTAAATAATGATTTGTGAATAAACAGCTTAATTTTATTCGTTAAATAGTCCTAAAAATACCACTCTTGATTTCCAAATTCTCTAGATAAATTCACTCCTCATTTCGTGAGTCGTGAATTTATCGATAATTTGGAAATCACTCGTGGCATTAGTTATGACTATTTAACTCATGCCCGAAATGGGACTCAATGGCAAATCACGTTTAAATGATATCTGTTTCAGAGTCGTGTTTCACGAATTATTTATCAGTGTTATAATTACCATATTAAAGAAGGCTCCTCCTTTTTAATATTCTGAACAGGTATGACCATTATTTTGCAGTGACTGAGCCTGTGAGAAATACGGCTACCAGATTGTATATATAGTGCATGAATGTCAACACATGCCGCATGCGGGAGTTAATATAAAAACATTTGTAGCACCACCAAAAAAAGAAACCACTGTTTGCACTTTCTTAAATGTATATTTTCCCAGGTAACAATCCAGAAAAATATAATTGTCATATTTACATCATACGACATCAGAAATGAATTAATATACAGTTTGATGTGTTTCATTTTTTCTCCACTAGAGAGCATTCTTACAATATTACGTTCCTTTGGCAATAAATAGTATGATCTGGTTGCAGACATAAACAAAAGAAGCAGATGAAGCGTACCTATCGCTTCTCATTTGTTTTCAAACATAGCCGTTTACATTAAATATATAAATATTTTAAAATAACTATAGTTAAATAATGATTTGTGAGTAAACAGCTTAATTTTATTCGTTAAATAGTCCTAACAAATGCCACTCTTGATTTCCAAATTATTGATAAATTCACGACTCACGAAGTGCGGAGTGAATTTATCGATAATTTGGAAATCACTCGTGGCATTACTTATGATAAATAATATAATTTTAAGTCATTTTGAACAGCAATTGAATTTACTATATAAAAGGTTAAAATAATAAAATATGTACCTAAAATGTCAGGCCTTCTTAACGAATTAATGTCAGTCAAAAAATTACACAGGTCTTTCGGAACATGTTCCATCTTCATCTGTTAGTAAGCTGTTATTTTTTAGTGTTATTTCTTCCTTAAGGCCGTCCGCGAAAGGCTAGTGGGCACGTTCCCTATCTCTAGTTCCGAGTTCAAACCCGACCGAGGTCGATGTATTTTGGGGATGGAAAAACCAAGGAGTCCTCTGGGAGGGATTTTAAGTCATGGGTCTCAAGATTTTCAGGTTCATAAAAGAGCCTCAAGCCTTAATAAAGAAGCCTCTGTTGAAAATTTATTCGGCCTTACTCCATTCAAGTAATATCATAATTCTATAATAAATGTCTCATTGAGGCGATGTGCTGACCACATATCACCGGTTGACATCTGTAGGAAAATAAGCATAACCAAATTAGCTTGATTAATGAACTCCCACTAGGGAATACCCTAATACCCATCCGGGGAAGAGCGGGCTATATAGATTTCTTCTCTAAGTCCACCTCTATGGTCTCGGGATAGCGTCGCTGTCTCGTACGCAGCGGGTCCGGACAAGTTTTCTGAGTGATGGTTATTTTCAGGGTGTTCCTCGTCTGTAAGACAAATGTTAGGAGAATATAAGACCCAAACAGACCCCGAACACCATCTGACCATCATTATCATGTTCGCCATATTTAATATGAATTTGTGTGTTTCGTCTTAATGTTGTGTTGTCTCGGAGGAGGCCCTGATATGAGCTGATCACTCATTCGGGGAGGCCCTTGTGTGGTCAAAAACATATGTGTGTAATCCATCGTTTAAAATTCCTCTCCCGATAGGTCGTATCAATGTGAGGCCCGGGTAGCGTGTGGCACGTGAAAGTGCATATAAGGAGAGAGGTTAAACTGCATTAATGGAATGGAATTTCTTATTTAATGTTTCTAGCAATTAATTTAGACAGTCTGTAGTTTGGTGCATTCATATAGTTGATGGCTTGTCTTAATGGTAGGCTTATGTGTTCTTTATGGATTTTTTGGTATCACTCACATTGTGTAGTGTCTTTCTACAGCTGAAGATGTAACATGTTCCGAAATACCTGCGAAATGGTTTAACTGAAGTTTTAATTAGTTGAGGTCGATTGAGATTCCAGGTCTGTCTTATATTATATTAACCCTTTTATAGAGAACGAATAAATGAGTCTTTATCCATGTTTGGTTCGTCTTCCGGGCTTATAGGCCGTGGTCCGGTTGCCTTCATACTCGACGTTTCGTCTACTACTGCGGTAGACATCATCAGGAGATACTGCGTGCTCTCTGTGAATTCCTCAACAGTCGGCTGCAGACTGTCTACCGCAGCAGTAGACGAAACGTCGAGTATGAAGACAACCGGACCACGGCCTATAAGCCCGGAAGACGAACCAAACATGGATCAAGACGCCGGCCGTGAAAGCCTACAATTATAAATTAGTCTTTATTTTAAATTATGTTTCTTTCTCATCACAAGTAATTTCATAATTTCAAAATTAGAATTAGGAAACAAAAAATGTATATTATAATGGAATAATTTTGTTGCTTTCCTCCCTCATTGAAGCAGTTTTGATAAAACATTTAGGCCAGTAGTCAAGAACCGAGCTCTCTAGCTCATTCCATCTCCGTCTTTCGTAAGCTGTGGCTCTCATCTTTCAGTTCCCGGAAACCTTTTTAAATAAATATCTTGTTAGCACATGATGTTGAATAGAGTGAGCCAGTTAGAGTAGGTTCTGCATGACCTACATAGTTAACCACGGAGAGATGGGCTGAATGTCGCTCTTCGCGGAAAGTTTGGTTCTTGAATACCGCCCTTAAAAAATAATCTGAATTCTATCTTGTGTATTGATGTTAAATTTTAGTCTATGTACTATTTGATGGTTTATTTATTTTACCTGATGGAGTTAAGACCGTAAGGTCTTCTCTTCAACTTCGCCAGGTTAAATTATACATATAATAACAATTATGAATTATGTCTATCTACAACTTGATTAATAATATATAATACGCATAGGCTACACAATACACAAATGATAAGAAAAGAACAAAAAAATATCAAACTTAATTATTATTATTATTATTATTATCATTATTATAGTTATTATTAATTATTTTAATTAGGAATATTCCACAATACAGTGTTTCTCCTTTAACCCAAAGTGATTTGTCGCCAGAGGTTTCTGTCTAAAGCATCTTCTTCTTTCAAATCTATAGCTTCCATACTTCTCTTCACTCCATCTATCCAACCTTCTCTATGTCTGCCTCTTCCACTTCTTCCATTAGCTTTCAAATTAAGGATCTTCTTTGGTATTCTCTCTACTTTCATTCTCATGAGGTGTCCATACCATTTCAATCGTTTTTCTTCTATTTTTTTGTAATACCATGTTTTTTTTTTTCAACTTCTATAATTTCCCGTATTGACATTCTTGTCGATCATCTCCAAAAATCCATTTCTACTGCTAACAGCTTGTTAACTAGTTTTCTACTAGCTGTCCAGGTTTCGGACCCATAGACCTATAATAAAATGCATTGTAACAGAACTTGAAATAGTTTTTTCTTCGTTCTGTATATTATATTTCTATTCCAAAGCACTGAGTTCAACAAACCATTGATTCTTCTCCCATCAGTTATTCTTCTTTCAATTTCTGTAGTTGAATTCTTATTTTTATCTAAAATAGATCCTAAATATTTAAAATTTTAACATTACGTATTCTTCCTGAATTACATTCTAGCTCATCTGTTGTATCCAATGAAATATGTTCTGTTTTATTATAATGTATCTGTCATTCCCATTTTTTGTATTCTATCTCCAATTTCCTTAACATAAAAAATGCATCATCTGGATCCTGAGAAATCACGTTTATTATTAATAATATTAATTATAATAGTAACCTATCATTTGATTAAATAATTGATTTAGTAAAGAAAACACTATTGTTAAAATTTTAGTCTATCCTTACTTTCCTCATTAATTTGTTAAATATATTTGTGTTTGTAAAATCGTATTTTCATTACTTTCATTCTGTTAACTGTGTTTATTATTTTCGAAGTCGGCGATTGTTTTGATTTCACTTCGTTATTGTTAGTTACTGTTCAGAATTATATTTATAATTAGATTGTCTCACAAAGAAATTAAACGGACGCTCAATTCTGGAAATGCTTGCTATTATGCATTACACGGACTCTTGTTATCCCAAAACCTAGGGAAATCGCTCAGTAGGCAGGCCAAGAATGAGATGATTTCAGGATTTAGATTTTACAGGGATGGCTGGAAAACATTAGCTCAGGATAAGGATGTATGGAGGGCTTATTTCCGGATTCAGTAGTGTCATTGAGTTAGTGTACATTTAGTTAATAATAATAATTATTATTATTATTTTCTCTTTATCTTAGTTCAATTTCTCCTTTATAGGAACGTGTACGTACCAAACGCCAACTGGACCTTACAGAAGCACTACATGTTAGAAGAGGATTTGAAAATCTTAATCACACACTTAATTTTTTGAACGCACAAGGATTTGGAGGGCTTCCCGGAAGAGCGATAAGCTCAATGCCAAGTCCACCTCCGAGACAACACGAACGTTTAAGATGAATATGATATGGGTGATTATAAAGGTCAGATGACATTCGGGAATCGTTTGAGCATTATAATTTCCTGCTATCTGTCTTACAGGTGAGGTAAACTTCCAATAAAGAACTTTCACCCAAGAGCAGTTAATATCCAGACTATTGCATCATTACGTTAGCTCGTTACTTTAAGGTAATGATCCTCAACCACGGCGGAATTCAAGACGACAACGATAGCGACTGAACCAGCGTAGCCAGCTGATATGAATCAGCATTTCCGTAAGTTGGCAATTCTGCCCTAACCATAATTCATAATTATCATTATACGCTCCATAATGTTTACATCACGTCTTTAGGTTATTTAAATATTCAATTCGAATTTATTTTTCGGGTATGTTTCGTATTTTTTTCTAACCAAAAGCTAAATAATACATTCTTCAGGTCGTTATTTACATTTTACAACAATATTTAGTTATTTTGGTGTTTTTAAATTACTATAAGTGTCCCATCTGCGCTAGAATCCCCCAATTATTTCATGTTTGGTATGTGTTCTTCTTAAATGGCACTACAGTACAATAGGACCTTAGCCTCAATGAGCCTTCTCCAGATATCCTTCTCCATAGAAAGCCTTTCCCAATGGTTTATTTGACTTTTTTATGATCTTGGCGCACACAAACCCACCATCTATTCTTAGGTATTCTTCTTAATCTGATTCCTTGAGGATGTGATCAGAAGATTTGTTTCACCCTTTCTAGTATTTGGTATTCTATTAATGTGTCCAATCCATCTCAAACGGCCAAGCCTTATGTGCTAGACAATATCCAGATCTCCAATAATTGTATTAATTCTTTATTATATCTTCTTCTCCAGATGTCATCTGCATAGATTGCTCCGAATATTCTTCTCAGTATCTTTCTTTCAAAAATGTTTAAATGATTACAGATATAAGAGTCAAGTTAAAGGATATTACTGGATAAAAAGGAGACTCTAGGCCAGGTGTGTCCAAACCGCGGCCCTAGATCCTATCGCATGCGACCCGCAGTCATATTTGCTCTATCACATCGCATTCGGCCCGCAGTCATATTTATAAGTTATAGTCTAATATTACTATTTATGAAATAAATAATTCTATTTGGAATAATGTTAACTTGAAAGAGCAAGACTTTTTCCGTTTCCAACACATGTGTTTGCGAAAGTTCATCCTACCCATTCTCCTACTCAAAACATAGAGAAATCTCATCCGTTTTAAGAAATATCCAGTCCAGATTTTATTTATGATTCTACCTACCGCACATCGCTTTGAAGTTTCCGTCCATTGTTGACCGCGCGGTTACTATTTACATAAGCGAGTGTGTGCCAGATGTTTTATTAACGTTGCATTTTGTACATTTCAAGTTAGTTTCCAGTTTGCAGTGATTCGCTCGCATTGTAGTGTTAGTGAGAGGTTTGAAGAATATAATCAATTGTGTTATTTTTATGTGCTAATCATGGCTTATAAAGGTAGCGGCAAGAAAAAAAGTTTCAGATGAAGATAGATCGTTTCAAATAAAGTGGACAAATCAGTGCTTTTTTACTGAATTGACAAGAAATCAGTATGTTAAATTTACAGTGAAAGAGTTTTAGTGTTTAAGGAGTTATATAAAGCGATATTACGGCACCAAACATGCGACTTCATATGGTAAATTTGAGAGACTATTTCGTGAAGACAAGGTATCCGAACTTAAAATTATACTTTCGAGATAACAGTCATTTTTTTAAGATGTGTCACTTCAAACTGTATTTCTGGTAAACGCGAATTACACAGTAGCAGACATTATTGAAAAAAATTTAAACCATTTTCAGATGGCGAGTTTGTTAAAGAATGCATTGAGTGTTGCTGATATTATATGCCCTGACAAAAAACGCAGTGTGCAAAATGAAGCTTGTCGGACAGACTTTAGCTCGCCGTATTGACGAAATAGTGTCCGATATGAAGAGCCACAAATATCCAATTCTATTCCCTGGCACTCGATAAGAGTAGTGATGCTAGCGATACTGCCCAGTTAGCAATTTTCTTAAGAAGAGTTGATAAAGATTTTAATATTACAGAAGAATTAGCTGCTCTTGTCCCTCTTCAAGGTACCACTAAAACCAGTGATTTATTGGGGTGTCACTGAAACATTGAACCGGCCTGACTTAAAATATACAAATATATCTATCTGGTGTAACAACAGACGGAGCTCCTGCATTTGCAGGAAAAAGAGAAGGGTTAGTTAAATTACTGCAAGCGGATGCTGTTAAAGTAGGAAACATTTCCGTAATGCAATATCACTGCTTAATAAACCAAGAAAACCTTTGTGCTAAATCCCTAAATTTAAATACGGCAGTGTTTTGAAAGTCGTTGTAAAAGCAGTGAATTTTATTCGTTCACATTATTTGCGACAAAGAAAATTTCAAAACTTCTTAAAAATCTCGATTCAGAATTAGAAGATATTGTTTATTATACTCAAATAAGATGGCTGAACCGTGGCAAAATGTTGAAGCGAGTGTTTGATCTACAAACATTTATGGAGGAGAAGAGCAAACATATTGTTGAATTTAAAGACGCAGAATGGATATGCGATTTAGCTTTTCTGGTAGATATAACAACACAACTGAACGAACTTAATTCACATCTCCTAGGTAAAGACCAATTGACCACTACGTTTGATCACCTGAAGGCCTTTGAAACAAAATTGTGACTTTGGGGATCACAAATAAAACAACAATTCTGTGCAATTCGCAGCCCTACGAAAGTGTAATAATCAAAATCTTAAAAGTACGCAGACGTTATATCAAAATTAAGAAACGAATTCCACTTTAGATTTCAAGACTTCAAGGAGAATGCTTTAAATTTCAAACTGTTTTCTTCCCCTTTCTCCATTAACATAGACGAAGTCCCCGAGGATCTGCAAATGGAATGCGTTGATTTTTAATGTGCGTCAGACCTAAGTTTAGCAATGTTCCCTTTCTACAATTCTATCGCGACTACTTTCCTAGAGAAAAATATCCGGGCATTAATAGACATGCGCTTCGTTTCGCATCACTTTTCGGTAGCACATACATATGCGAACAAGTGTTCTCCAGGATGAAAGCATGTGAAGTGCGCAACGAGAACGCCAATCACCGACAGTCATCTGGAGAGTTCGGTTCGAGTTGTTACAACATCAATCAAACCACATATTGGATGTCTTGTTCGCGAGAAGCAGTACCAAGTATTGCATTGACAGGAAAAAAATTATTTGAATATAACAATTTTATTTAAATTTTAAACTAAAATGTATATTAAACATACAGGGGTTAATAATACTTTGTTCAATTTAGATTTTAGAATTAGATTATACATAAAAAAATATTTTATTTTATTTTAAAAATAACTAATATATTATTAATATATTAGTTATTTTATATTTAAATGAATTGGTTTATCTTAGATCCTATTTAATACGGTAAGAAAAACGAATGTTGTGGCCCGCAACCCAATTCACCCTAACAACAGTGAGTGGCTCTTTTACAAAAAAGGTTTGGCACGCCTGCTGTAAGCAGTTAAAATTATATAGTGTAATTCATTTACATTCTATATAAGGACATACGTCTGTCTTGCAAGAAGTCCATTACAACAGTGTCTGCTATTAATGGTTTGTTAATGTAAACATCTTTTTCTCTTCCTACACAATGTTAACCACAATGTGGGGGTTACATTTGCACAGTTGGCACGACTCCCGTCTCTTAGTGTAACACGTGTAATCTAACTCTCATACGCAAAAATCATTATAATTAGTCCTGTAGTTAGTCCTGATGAACTAGAGGTTACCCTGCTCGCCTCTAGTTGCAAGGTTCAAACCAGGCGGGGTATAAAAACAATAGTTTGAGTTCCTTCAGAAGAAAACTAAAGCCGTGGGTTCGTATTGTAGATTTTAGGCATGTAAAAAACTCAAGTCTGAATAAAGCAACCTGTGTATAAAATGTATTGGACCTATTGCGCCCAGATTTTAATTGCGACACGAATGTTAAACAGAGTCGTTAAATAAAATAATAATAAGAATATTCCACCTATAGATCGGCAATTCATTGGGCTGTGAAGAGGGATAAAAACTAATTCATATTAAAAAATAGTATATAATTATATTATAATTATGTATTATAAATCATTCAGTCTGGAATAATTTTAAATGTTTGAAGATCACCAATAAATTGGTACGTTTTTTCTAGAGAACTGTTTAAGGTATGGCTAGGATATGTTAGTGCACTTTTCTTACTAAATCATGAAGTTCATTCGCTAACAAGGAAACTGTCAACCATTGCATGCCAAAACCTACCTTGAAAGTTCTCCCAGAAAATCATTGTCATATATAAATGCTGTGTCCAAAAAAATATCTGTCACTTTTAACTGAAAGACACTAAAATCCAGCGCCAAATCTATCATTTAAATTACAGGGGAAGTAATATAATTCCTGAATGGTGGATTAGATAACCCTCACTACCTACCGTCCGCACCGTATCCCGCCTCACTCTACTACGTTCAACTTACGCAGGTACGTCTACCTGCTTCGCAAAGGGGGTTGCCAATGTTGGATTCTAGCTTTGATTCCTGTGCCTTGCAGTTAAATGCGGCAGATATTTTGTACACGGCCTTGGTACATCACAACGCTTCTCTGGGAGAACTTTCAAAGTAGGTTTCGGCATGCAATGGTTGACAGTTCTCTTCTAAGATAGTCTTTCAAAAACTATATATATATATAATCTTTTTATAAAAGAATATTGTGATCCATTGTTGAGCCGATATTTGAATTTTGCACGGGCTGAAACAAGATTCTCAAGTCTCGCCTTATATGGTATAAGAGATTCATGGGTGCCGACTCATGAGTTGTGAATGCTCGCCTGGACTTTCCAGATAGTTCTGGCTATTGTTTCTCGATGGTTCAGTTTCGAGAAGGGTCTATTCGCGACGAATCGCGAGCGCCGGTTTTTTCCGAGCATTCGATACCAGCAGAGCTTTTAGGAGTCAGTCATGTCCGGGAAGTTGACGAGTCAAGTGTGTGACCAGGTGTGTTGAACAAAACACAGTGTAACTGCAGTCTGGAATAAATTAACTTAGTGATTCTGTGAAAATGCCAAGAACTTAGAAAAGAACAATCATACGTGCTATAGCAGAATTTTTATATCATAATATATATGAAAGTTAAAGTTAATAATTTTGTATTTTTAAATTCTTTTAATATTTAAATATAACTTTTAAAAAATCTAAATAATTCATTGTTGGTCATTGTCGAATAAAAGTGTCTCAGTAACAATTAAAGAAATTCTATTACATAACAGTCTTTCTTGCAAGAACAAGACATTCCACACCCCGAATGACCAATGTGTATGTGAATTGTGCGGACAGAGATGCAACTAATATCATATCACCGAGTGCCGTGATAGAACAAAATCTATCTCCGAATATAGCAAAGAATAATACCTATTCGGGTGAACCTTCCATATTTATTATAACAGGCTTTCTAAAGAATGCTTTTAAAAACTGTTTTAAGTCATTGTCAGAATTATAAAGCTTTCAGTTATAACTATAATATGGACACCTCCTTAACTTCACATTTTAAATGAAAGTAAACTAAACTCTGATTGGATGTTGAAACAATTAACTTTTTGATTTAAAAAATCAAATTTAAACCTTGTATTTAATGGACTATTAACCAATAGAATTTAAAATTACCATCATGTGATGTAATAATGTTCTTTAAAATTATAAAAGAATTACACTATTCATTCTGCATACAACTTTCAACAAAGATAGAATCAAGAAGAAATGTCCTAATAAAATGTAATATTTAATATAAGAATAATAATTGATTCGAGAAAAAAATGTATTTTTAATTGACGGTGAAGAATAATACCACCTACATTTACTTAATCTGCTGGGAAATTAATAAGTGAAAAAATTTATAATTATTTCTACAAGAAACAGTGTTCAGTGATTTTAAAGTGTTTTCCTATCCATTGTACCAACTACCGACCCTAAGAAGAAAATCCGACTCTACCGAAAATAAAACCCAACCTGAACCAGTTAGTCTCCTTCAAAATGTGACTATAACATCGGGCATAAAGAGAATTACTGCTTCAAAATGTCACCACAATGTGGAACAGCAATATACTTCTTCAAAATGACGCTTCCAACGCGGGACCTGAATCATGATAATTGAACTAGATCCATCGTACATTCTGGAACTTCATAGAATCTAATACACCAAGGAACCAGAAACATCGTGGTAAAATTAAACCAGATGCCTATACACAAGATCGGAGTTAGTACACAGCGACGAATGTAAGTAAATATAAATTTTAATAGTGAAATAGTTAAACTACATTTATGTGATTTTAAGAAATAGGAAAAGTTTGTGTAGAAATATAGAAATGAAAACCAACACAGAAAATAATGTAAATAGTGACCGTAATATGCCGACAAGTGAAATTGATAGTGTTAATACTGGACAAAGTGTTGATATTTCTAACAATAGTGATGTTAATAATGATAATAATAGTCAAGCTTTGAATGATATTATGATAATGATGAAGACCATGTTTGTAGAGTTAAAAAGTGATAATTCTAAAATTAATCAGAAAATGTAAGAATTAAAAAGTGATAATTCTAAACTTAGTCAAAAAATGGATAATAATATTTCTAAACTTAGTCAGAAAATGGATAGTAATAATGAAGAATTAAAAAGTGAAAATTCTAAAATTAGTCAGAAAATAGATGAAAGTAATTTGGAACTTAGGAAAGAAATGAATGATAAATTTGAAATATTTGGTGTTAGGGCAGAAGAAAGATTTGAACAATTAAAAATCGAATGTAATCTAAATTAAGTCAGGGTAGAACAAAATATACTAGATTTGAAAGATAAACATGATAGTGAAATTAAACAAGTATATGATAAAGTAAATGATGTAATAAAAACAGTTATACAAATTGATGATGCATGTAAAATAACTTCATAAATTTAGGAAATACAATTGAAAATTTAGAAAATAAGATTGAAAAAGAAATAAATAATTCAAAAAGCGAAGTAGTTAAAATAGAAGAAGTGGTGAACGAAAAGATGGGAAATTGGATTGAAAAAGTTACAGATTTAGAAAATAAATTTCAATTAATTTTGAATAAGGGTAAAGAGTCAACTAGTGTAAATGAAAATAAATTTGACAAATCAGAAGAATGTAGCATGGAGAGTCAATCTCAAAATGTTGTGGAAAATTCTAAAATTCCGGCAAATTTATTGTCAGAAATAAATTTACCATGTTTTTCAGTCCTCTTGACTTCATTACAGAGTTGGAGGAATATTTTCAATTAAAATATATTAGTGAGCAATATAAAATGATGTTTGTGAAAAGGTCATTAAAAGATGCGGCTGAAACTTTGTTTAAAATAGCATGTCATGACTCGATGGACTATAATACATTTAAAAGTGCTTTTATGAATTACTATTGGGGTCATGAAAGACAAAATAAAGCCAGGTTAGAGATTACTAGTGGTAAATATAACCCTAAAACAAATCACAGTTACCTTGGGTATTTTCTAGAAAAAGCAAGGATGGCCGCACTTCTCCAACCACCTATTGATGAAAAATCTTATTGTCATTAATATCCCATCATTACCCAAATGAAATTAAATATCACTTGATTATTGCTAGACCTCAGAACATTTCAGACATATTAAAGTAATTGAAGATGTGTTAAATAATTCAATTAATGTAACTACTGGTGTAGATCCTATTTTCTTGATGACAGGGAATAATCCAGAAAAATTAGTAGATAATATTCCTGATCCATTTATTATGAATGAACAGAATGAAGAAAACATGGTTGAAATTTGTGAAAGAGTAATAAAAAGGATAAGAGACAAAGCAGAAAAGAGAAATAAACATGTCAAGAGACACAAAAGGAAATGGAATCCAAAATTTGGAGATAAAGTTTTAGTTAGAACTGTTCCTTTATCAAATGCATTAAATAACAGATATCAAAGAATGGAGTTATTATATCAAGGACCCTATGTTATCAACAAAATATTTAATGACACAGCGTGCGAATTAAATTACATAGATCAAAAGGATAAAATTTTTGGTATGTATTCAAAAGAATTAATCAAGCCATTTAAAGATTAAAATGATATGAAGACAGGTACAATTAATAATTTCATTATTGTATAAAAAAATTGTGTGTATGAATAACTCTGAACAAAATAAAAGAAAATTCATTGTTGTAACAATATTTGTGTATCTTATTTTGATATTTTGTGTTCTTTAATGAAAGATGTATGGCATTGTTATCAATGTAATGTACTTCTCTTTCAGGAAAAATGAAAATATTTAAAGTGTTAATTTCATCGTATGTAAAGTAAATGAATATATATTCCAAGCAGATAAGTTACTTTAAAAAAAATAATTAATTAATTAAATAAATTAATATTTCTTGGGGAATGATCATTTTTCTTTTGTTTTTCCTAGTGGAAACAAAACAAAAATCATCAGGGGCATTTATAGCAGAATTTTAATATCGTAAAATTTATGAAAGTTAAAGTTAATAATTTTGTATTTTAAAATTCTTTTAATATTTAAATATAACTTAAATAAAAAATCTAAATAATTCAGTGTTGTTCATTGTTGAATAAAAATGTCTCACTAACAATTAAATAAATTGTATTACATAACAGCTTTCTAAAGAATGCTTTTAAAAATTGTTTTAAGTCATTGTTGTCAGATTTATAAAGCTTTCTGTTATAACTGTAATATGGACACCTCCTTAACTTCACATTTTTAAATGAAAGTAAACTAAACTCTGATTGGATGTTGAAACAATTAACTTTTTGATTTAACAAATTAACCACAGAGTTTAAAGTTGGCAGTACGATTCTAAATACCATACTGTTTGCAGATGATCAGACAATCCTTAGCTCTTCAGAAGACAATTTACAAATAGCAGCATATAAATTAAACGAAATAGCAAATAAATTCAATATGACAATCTCTGAAAGTAAATCGAAAGTAATGGCATTCAACGGGAAAGACCATATGAGGTGTAAAATCAGTATTAATAACAGTATAATACAACAGGTGAACAATTTTAATTATTTAGGATGCAATGTATCATACTGCCAGAAGGAAGATATTAATATTAAATTAAATAGATTTTACAGAATTTGTGGCACTATAAGACGGACACTGAAAAATAAAACTTTGAGGAGCACACAACTAAAATTTTACAAAATTATGGCAGTGCCTGTCTTAACATATGCAAGTGAAAATTGGACTCTTAACCGTTCAGACAGAAGGAAAATAGAAACTGCAGAAATGAAGTTCCTACGTTCAGTAGCAGGTGTGACAATTTTGGACAAGAAAAGAAGTGAGGATATTAGGAATGACTTAAATATTTTCAATTTAACAAATAGAATTGACAACATGAAAAACAACTGGTATGAACATGTCAAGAGAATGCCTACAGATAGAATCCCTCAGCTGTTACTAAAGTACAAACCAATAGGACATAGAAATGTTGGACGCCCATTTACTAGATGGGAGGATTCATTAAATCCCACTTGATGTGAAAACAGGTCAAAAGGCCTAATTTCATGAAGCAGAAGAAGAAGATTTAACAAATCAAATTTAAACCTTGTATTTAATGGACTATTAACCAATAGAATTTAAAATTACCATCATGTGATGTAATAATGTTCTTTAAAATTATGAAAGAATTGCACTAGTCATTCTGTATACAATTTTCAGCAAAGATAAATCTCCTAATAAAATGTAATATTTAATATAAGAATAATAATTGATTCGAGAAAAAAAATTATTTTTAATTGACGGTGAAGAATAATACTACCTACATTTACTTAATCTGCTGGTAAATTAATAAGTAAATACATTTACAATTATTTCTACAAGAAACAGTTTTCAGTGATTTTAAAGTGTTTTCCTATCCAGTGTACCAACTACCGACCCTAAGAAGAGAATCCGGCTCTACCGAAAATAAAACCCAACCTGAACCAGTAAGTCTTTTTGGGACACCAATCCTCCTTCAAAATGTTACTACAACATCGGGCATGAAGAGAATTGCTGCTTCAAAATGTCACCACAATGTGGAACAGCAATATACTTCTTCAATGCTTGTACAGTAAATTAGTGTGATTAAAATAAAGAAGATGGGAATATTTTTGTGAAATTCTTAACGCTACGAGTGGCAATATCACACTCTTAACCCTTAACTTCACAATATATCTTATAATACATCATCATCATCATCATAGTACATTCACGAATTTAGGCCATTTGTTGACCTGTTTCGGCCTCAAGAGAAACACCGAATACACATTAATTCAATTCATTTATTATTGTTTATAAAACAATAAAAAACTAACTATTATAAATTACTTAAGTTTGTGTCAAATTACATAATAATGTTTTTTTTTTCTAATGCCACCAGGTTGTCTTTTATGAAATTTCTGGCTTTCTCCCTTAGCATTGACATAATTGTAATCCATTTCTTAGGTTGGTGCACCTGGAAGACGGAGTTACGTTACCCCGATGGTGTGATGGGAGATAAATGATAATGAAGCGCCAGGACAGTTCTTAACCTGAACTTAACCTAAATTCCAGACCATGGGCAAGCACTCCCTTTCAGGAAAAATTTCTATGATTTGACCGGGAATCGAACCCTGGACTTCATGAACAGTAGTCAGGAACGCTGACCACTAGCCCATGAGGCTGGTCAATTACATAATAATGTACAATAATAACTTTGAGTTTGACATGATTTTGTTTTCTTTACGCTCCGAAACATTTGAATAACTGGCAGGAGAAATTTATTGTTTCGCCAATTTCAGGGTTAAAATTCAGTCAGATCTTCCTTCAAATTACTACAGGTAGGCCTATAATAACATAACTGCTAAGGAGATTTCTATACCTAATGACTATTTCCTGTTGAAGTTTCTCTTCTTTATGTATGAGAAAAGATATCTAACGGTCAAACACCAATTCATTGAAGATTAATTCGGACAGAATTGTTATATATATATATATATATGTCCACCGCTGTGGTCTCGAGGTAGCGTGTTGCCTTGTCACGCAGCGGGCCCGGGTTCGATCCCCGGTCGGGGCAGTTTTTCTGGGTGAGGTTTTTATCGGAGTTTTTCCTCACCTGTAAGACAAATGTCAGGAAAACTTTAAGGCCCAAACGGTCCCCGAAATCATATGACCATCATCATCATCATCATCATCCTCTTTATCATCTTCATCATCATCATCTTTCACCGGTGTGGAAAGCAACGGGAAGCTACCACACTTACAGTTCCCTAGTAAAGCTGCAAGCATAGCATGAAAATGCTATGATTGCAGTGAAGGACCTGCCTTCGGGCAGAATTACTATGGATATATATATAACTTCTCTTTGAGACCACAGGCCACATGGCCTAATACTTGCATAGATGATGATGATGATGATGATGATGATGATGATATATATTATGGAAACCAGATGCAATAAGAACAGTTAAGTCTCGTAGACTGCGATGGGCAGGACATGTGGCACGTATGGGGAATGAAAGGGGGGTATGGAAACTCCATATGGGAAAACCAGAGGGAAAGCGTCCAGTAGATAGGTCACGAATGAGGTGGGAAAATAACATTAACTATGATTTGAGGGAAGTGTTATATAAGGGATGATTGGAAAACATTAGCTCAAGACAAGGATGTATGGAGTGTTTATGTCCGCACGGCCATGAACTTACGGGTTTGATAGTGCCAGTGAGTTATACACTAAATGTATCCCGGGATTCAGGGATTCATGGACGTGTATGCTCTCCGTACATCCCTATTCCAATCATTCCCAGTATAATTCACCTCCCTGAATAACTTTATTCTCCCACTACATTCTTGGGCTTCCTCTGGTGCCTATCCACCCTTTAATTCCACATGTTCGTTCATCATAGTCTATAACAATTAATTGTTCTCACAAGGTCTGGTTACTCATAAAGGCCAAGTAGCTCACAAGGTCTGGTTACTCATAAAGGCCAAGTAGCTCACAAGGTCTGGTTACTCATAAAGGCCAAGTAGCTCTATTCATCTGTCTGTCTCTCTTTGGCCCAGAAACTTTCCTAAGCACTTTGTTCTCGAATATAACAATTAATTGTTCTCACAAAGTCTGGTTACTCATAAAGGCCAAGTAGCTCTATTCATCTGTCTGTCTCTCTTTGGCCCAGAAACTTTCCTAAGCACTTTGTTCTCGAATATAACAATTAATTGTTCTCACAAAGTCTGGTTACTCATAAAGGCCAAGTAGCTCTATTCATCTGTCTGTCTCTCTTTGGCCCAGAAACTTTCCTAAGCACTTTGTTCTCGAATACTCTTTTTTTTTTTCCTCATATAAAGTAATCCGTTTAATACACCTTTTATATTAACTTCTTGCGAATATTGTAGTTGGGGTGACAAGTGGTCCTATAATGCATGATAGTAGCTTTTTCAGAGTTGAGTCTATGTTTAATTTACTTCTGTTTCTCATTATATTTGTAATTATTTTTATAGGTATATTAATTCAGTCAGTTCTTCAAATTTCCCCTCATTTGTTATTCCATCCATAGTAATTCTGCCCGAGGGCAGGTCTTTCACTGCAATCATAGCATTTTCATGCTATGCTTTGCAGATTTACTAGGGAATTATAGGTGTGGTAGTTTCCCATTGCTTTCCACACTGGTGAAGGATGATAATGATAAGGATGATGATGATGGCCATATGATTTTTCGGGACCGTTGGGCCCTAAGCTTCCTGACATTTGTCTTAAAGGTGAGGAAAAAAACATTTGTTATTAATGTTGTTTAATTCCATTGATCATGTCTCTAATTGTCTGTGAGTTATCAGCAGACTTCGGGGAAATAGTACCGAGATGTGAAGTTACCAACAATCGGACTTAGTTTGTCTACAAAGTACGAATGACTGAATCAGCTAATGTCAAGACAAATGGCAAACTAGTGATGCCTATTACTCTGTGTACATGTATGGTATAGTGATAATAATGTGATTGTAATTATTTGGGCAGTTATGATTTGTGGTGTTGAAATATAAATTATGAAGTATATATAATCCTACTTGAGATTTATGTTCTAATAATATCAAGAATTGCATATCTGCTTACTCTGACTGGTACATTCTACAAACTGTATTAATTCGCTTGTTTTCCAGCCCTGTAATCAATAGTTACGTTGGCTATGTTAACTGTAGAACTATATTCGTGACGTAATTCCTTACTCCCTCTGTTCAGTCTATAGATAAGTCGCTGAGTACTTGTTGCTGTTGTAAGCATATAAACATACTATTACCCCGTAGTCTGGTCCATCAGCATGGAGAAATATTGAATGAGTTCCTAGGAAGTTACCTACTCTATCATCTTTGAAACGCACTATGAGAACAGACTTTGAATGTAAATAAACCAGTGCTTCGATACTATAGTCCGGTAACTGTGTAAACAATTTTCATGATGTTATTTAACATTTTCCAATACTATATTGACTTAGGCTTTCACGGCCGGAGTTATTATGATCTTCTAGAAGATTCCCGGGATGTTGGCCATGGTCTTGAGGCTTGTAATTCCCCGACGTTTCGTCAGAGACTGCGTCCGGCATCCTCAAGGGTTGTCTTGAGACTGGCAATTTTGTGATGATGATGATTAAAGTATGGGACGAATGTCCCTGACATTATAGGGTCTTACTTGTGTGCCCTCTTTGTCCAAGGATATAAATATTTGGTGGGTATCTTTAGAGGCGTTTCCTTACGATGGCCATACAAAACTCCATAGTAATTCCACCGGGAGGTCAAGCGTGGGCTGTTGTTCGGCGTTTCTGGAGGACGCCTCTGGTGAATGTAGGTTCATCAGTGCGTCGTCCCGGTCGCTGATTGGTTGGAGCCCCATCCGCAAGCCGCGCTTGAAGTCTTGGTCGAGTTGAATTAAAAAATTAAAATTTAGGTTGAATTTAGAATTTTGATGGTTACTTGAGGAGAAGTTCCGAGGAGAAGTCGCTATTGGGAGGAGAGAATTAAAAAAAGGGCCCTCTTCAGGGGAGCTGACTGACGAAATTTAGAATTTAGAATAGCTTGATTAAAAAATTTAAAATAAATATAATTTATAATAAAATATAAAATATTTTGGAATTTATTTTCAGGGAGTTATTGATTTACTGGTGGAGTCTAGGGAACCACTCCGACATTTGTCTTAACGCTAGGGAAAACCACCAAAAACCCTAGCAGAGTGGCTGGAATTTAATAAAAATGATCTAAAGTCAGCTTCGCGAGTGTAGAGCTATCATGGCTCTAACGGTACGGTTTGTATGGGTCGTAATTATGTTTATTGTTGGAACAGATTTCGTCTTTCATTCTGAGGGTCTGTATTCTGTACTGGTTGTCTCGATGATTTAAGAAGATTTGAATTGATATTTTATCTGGTAGATATTTGAGATCGTGCTTTACTTTATCTAGTAGATCGTTGTAGAGCGACGTGTAGTGGGTTTGAGTCCGTGTAGTACGTTGTTCAACCTCCGGGATCGGATTGTTGGTTTGGGTCATTTTCCTTCTAGTGGCTCTAGAGTTGACGTTTCTTCTGTGAGTTTGAAGTTGGAGAGAAGCCACGTGTCAGCAGCTTCTGGCTCGGCTGGCATCGTAGCTGTTTGGGCCTTAGTAGTAGTTACTTTAGGTGCCTTGGGAGGGGACTGAGTGGTCCTGCTTGGAGTCTTAAGTCGGCGAAATGGCTCGACTTTGACTTTAAAAAAGCAAAGCTTTTTTAAATTCGTTGCCTCTTGGGCTTTGGGTCCATCGTTCAGTGTTGCCAGAAACATGGGCAGTGGGCTCTTGGTCTTTCCGGAGGTCATATTGACTACCTTCCAGACCTCGAACCCTTGATCCTTGAGGTCCCCTTGGACCGTCGTCGGATCGACACTGGAGTCGATGCCTTTTATGACGAATCGCACGATTGGCGTTCGTCGGTTGTTCATAATATCGGCTGTGAGGCAGGGGATATTATGTTGGGCCAACAGCTGCTGGTATTTTTTGAGATCTGGCATTGAATCCAGTCTCACCCTGATTCCGGATCGACTTGGAGTACAAATGAATGCACGCGATCCGTTTTTTGCGAACTCCGCGTTCGCAGCTGTCAATAGTGACGCATACTCGCGACGGATGAACAGAGCCGGAGGCCTGTTGACGCCGGAGCGCTGATCCGGAGTCCTCCTCCCTCCCGACGCTTCGCCGTCATTTGCCGGCGAGGCAGCGGGTGGTAGGGGGGCTCTAGGTTTGGACCTGGGAACAGGGGCTGTTGCGGTGGCCGGCCGATTGGTGTCAGACACGGTTAGCTTGGGTTTATTCGTAGACCTATGTCGCGTTCTACCGGCGATTGGGGACGAAGTGTCCATCGTTGACAGCCGGACGCAGTGCCTTTTTTCCTGAAAAGGAAAGCCGTCAGACGGTTTTGCTCTGTAGACCCGTTATTCACAGGTCATACGGCACTACGCCGGCAGCCAATGGCAGGCGCTCTTCCCCGCGGGGCTTTGCGTTCCAGCCGTATGCTGGTAGGAATCCTCTACGGCGATGACTCGCTGCGCTGGACCACTCCGCTGGCTGAAGACCTTCTTCCTTCGCTCCTCCGCCGCGTCTGGCAATTTTGTCGACTTCCTGTCCTATTTATACATTTATCCGCGATGCGTTCTCTGCGCGGTCCGTTACTTCGTAAATTGTATCTGCCTTCTGGTTGGTTAGCATTAGGATCTTCTATTGCACCAATAAGGTTACTGTCTGATGTTCTAGTAGATTGTTCTTGTAGTGGTTTACCTTTGGCCTTTTTTAAGACTGGTACCCATGCTTTGTTGACTTTTAACGATTCTTCCTTTCTATTGTAACTATTTTGAAATGTTCAAACATCAAAATAGTTACAATAGAAAGGAAGAATCGTTAAAAGTCAACAAAGCAGGGATATCAGTCTTAAAAAAAAGCCAAAGGTAAACCACTACAAGAACAATCTACTAGAACATCAGACAGTAACCTTATGGGTGCAAAAGAAGACCCTAATGCTAACCAACCAGAAAGCAGATACAATTTACGAAGTAACGGACCGCGCAGAGAACGCATCGCGGATAAATGTATAAATAGGGCAGGAAGTCGACAAAATTGCCAGTCTCAAGACAACCCTTGAGGATGCCGGACGCAATCTCTGACGAAATGTCGGGGAACTACAAGCCTCAAGACCACGGCCAACAGCCCGGAAATCTTCTACAAGATCATAATTTTCCAATACTGCTTATAAAAGTGATGGTGTAAAATTCTTCTAAACGAAGCCGGCCATTGGCGATGGTAGTGACACCTACCTGGCATCGGACGAAAGGAGAATTATAGATTTGTATATGTAGAAGGAATTGTTAATATTTCGGCCAACAGCCCGGAAATCTTCTACAAGATCATAATTTTCCAATACTGCTTATAAAAGTGATGGTGTAAAATTCTTCTAAACGAAGCCGGCCATTGGCGATGGTAGTGACACCTACCTGGCATCGGACGAAAGGAGAATTATAGATTTGTATATGTAGAAGGAATTGTTAATATTTGTGCTATGTGTAGAATGGTGTAGTGGGCTGCACACTAGTACGGAGAACTAGAGGTCCACGGTTCGATTCCTGGTTCAGACATTAATTTTTCTTTTCACAATATCATTATAATATTATAATTTATACGAAGTAACAAATAAACTAAGAAACTCACTGCTGTGTGTTCTACATGTAATGGAACAGATTTTACTGATTATACTAGAGTGGGTGGAATAAACTTACATCACATATAGTCAAACCGTGACAGACCGTGCCGCTTAAGCCTGGTTATGAGTATTACATCTGTGAAGTTCGGTGTTATCTCTCTCCCTAGATACATCCAGTATGAGTGTTCTCCCAGTGACATCCGTTGTGATGAATGGAAACTTAGTGAGGGATGTTCTCTAAAATGTTTAACTAAATATTATAGAATTTGGACTCTTAACCCAATTTACGTATGAAGTAATTACAACCATTTGTGACCATCCAAAACACAGAATATAAATTTTAAACATCCACATTAAGTTGTTGTGTAACAAGGTATAATCCCACACAAACTTCCGTATTTGGCCTAAACAGATAGAGCGCTGCAGTCGCAAAGCTGAACTTGTTTGTTATAAAGTGGTGCCCAACTACAAATGGAGCATAATCCATTCAGCAGTTTTAATATTAATAATAATAATTGACCGATTTTATGAGGGTTTCGTCGTAATTTTTAGAATTGAGGTATATAACATATTACCGTATGTCCACCGCTGTGGTCTCGAAGTAGCGTGCTGCCTTGTCAAGCGGCGGGCCCGGGTTCGATCCCCGGTCGGGATAGGTTCTCTAGGTAAGGTTTTTATCGGGGTTTTTCCTCACCTGTAAGACAAATTTAGGGAATACTTTAAGGCCCAAACGGTCCCCGAAATCATATGGCCATCGCAAGCATCATCATTCACATTCATCTTAGATTAAGCTTTGGATTATGGGCTTTCCTGCAGCACCACTATCATCATCATCCATCATTCATCGGGCAACGTAACGCCGCCTCCCAGGCGCCCCAACCTCAGAAGTGGGTTACAATTACGCCATTGCCAAGAGAGAACACCAGAAATGTCTAAGGACAAAAACTGGAGGCACTAAAAAAACATTACCGCATGTACTATATGGCCGGAGCTAAAAAAAAGTACATCGGTGCACTAAAAAAAAGTATCTGATTAAATGGCTTATACTGCCTAAACAATAACAAATATATCAAATTAATGTAGCTACAATATATTGAATATCTCAAACAGTCCGCTACTACATGTCTTTATTTTACGAGTACGGATAACTCAAAATAACAATTTGTATATTTCAGCTCTAGAAGATCGGGATAAGTAGATTCCCGGGCAACGTCAGATAATCTGTACGGGTATGTAAAAATAATTAACTGACTAACTAACTGGCACTATCGAACCCGTAGGCTCATTGCTGTGTGGACATAAGCTCTCCATACATCACTATCCTGAGCTAATTTTTTTTCCATTCATCCGCTGTGTGATCTATTTCCCTCAAATCATGGTTAATGTTATTCTTCCATCTCAGTATTGGTCTATCAGTTGGGCGTTTTCCCTCTGTTTTCCTACAAGAAGCCTCCATGGCACCTCTTTCATTACCTGCCCATCTTATTCTACGAGACTTAATTGTTCTTATTATATTTGGCTTCCTATAAAGATCATGTAGCCCACTGTTATGTAGTCTTCTCCATTCACCTGTATATTCATCACTCTTTTGGTCCAATAATTTTCCTACGAACTTTATTCTCAAATACTCGTATTCTACTTTCCTCCCTTAAAGTAAGAATTCAGGTTTCACATTCATATATCTGATAGAATAACAGTTTTATATATTTTCAGTTTAACTTTTTTTAGGAGTTGCGACCACAAGAGTCCCTGTAATGCATAATAGCATGCATTTCCAGAATTGAGCCTATGTTTAATTTCTTTGTGCATCTCATTCTTATTTGTGAGTATTATTCATAGGTATTTGAATTCAGGCACTCCTTCAAAATTTCCCACATTTTTCTAAAAATAATTACGATTTGAATTTATAATTATTTTTCTTTCTACTTATTCAACAGAACATAAAAACACATTTAAGTTATTTAGGCGTATCAGCGCACGCCGGGTTGACCTATTAGTTATATAGGGCCTATATACTTATTTAAGTCCAAATAAATCAAAGGAAAACTCTGTGCAAATAATATATATATATATATATATATATATATATATATATATATATATATATATAAAATACCAAAGATATTGTCGCCGATGGCACAGAGTTTTCCTTTGATTTATTTGGACTTAAATGAGGATACAGTTGCTATGTAAAATGTTTATTTTCACTTTATTTTCTTCTCACAATTATCACTAAATCTTCAATCACAATTTATTCCTATAACTATTCTTCTTTGAAGGTTTGTTTGACAATCACTGCTAACACAGTTGCAGACATACAATCACTGCTAACACAATTGCAGACACAATTTCGCTCATAATTAACCTCTCGCCTTCCAACGTCAGGCTGGGGGTCGTTCCGATCTCGCCAGATATTTATAGTCGAGTAGACGGAAATTTCCAGGTCCATGAACGAGATGTTTCTACACGGAACCCTCTCGTCTGTGATGTTTCTCGAACGGGGGAATAGATGTTCGTAGAACTCTCTGGCTTATTACCCGAGAAAATTCGGTGGATCCTCGACTCGCGATTGGCTATTCGCTAATATCCACCAATGCGAGGTTTCTCTCGCCGGCCCGCGCAGTTTAAACGACGCTACTACAACGCGTCACAATATATTAGCATATTAGAACATCAATAATTATAAAAACAAATTTCAAATTGTTTCAACAGTTTAATGACTATTGGCCTATCTTCTTGAATACTTATTTTAATCTATCATGACTCATGATTATATTCTGCTGCGTTTTTGGAATGTTTGCATCTGATAAAATGTTGATTGGCATTTTTTTCCGATTCTAAAGATGACTGTGTCCAGTTTCACTGGAGACCGTGGGTTTTTATATCCCAGAACCAACCTCTGAAAGTTTGTCGGTAGTGTTTTTTTTTCTGTTTTACATTTACTTATTTATCTATAAATATAATCTTATTTAAAAGCAAATTAATATCAAAAACAGCAAAAATAAGGTTATACAAGACACTCATTAGACCATTAGTTACATGTGCTAGTAAAACTTGGGTCCTAAAAGAAACAATAAAACAGAAATTATTAATGTTTGAAAGGAAGATTTTAAGAAGAATATTTGGACCAAATAGAGGAACTGATAACTGTTGGAGAATCAAAACAAATAACGAACTAAACAAATTAATCAAAAATCAGAATATAGTAAACTATATAATATCTCTCAGAATTAGTTGCCTTGAACATTTGATAAGAATGGATGATCAGAGACTGGTCGCGAAGCTCTATAAATGGAAACCTGTAGGAGGCACAGGAGTTTGAAGACTGAAGATCAGATGGGAGGATGACACAATGAACGATCTAAAGAAAATGAAAGTGACTACTTTGAATATGGCAAGAGACGGATTGGCATGGAGGAGGATTGTTGAGAAGGCCAAAACCTTCACCTTTGAAGTTGTCGCGCCTTAGGATGATGATGATGATGATCTATAGATTCACTTATGCATTTATTATTCTTCATTATGTATCAGGAAGTTAAAAGTTTGGACTATGGAAATAAGAAAAGGAAAACTATGTGGCTGATTGAGGACGAAAATAATGAAGAAATAACAGACACACAGGGAATTATGAATATATGAGAAAAATATGTAGAAGAGCTATATGAGACAATAAATCGTCCGGCTAACTTGGATATAGAAAATGAAGAAGATGTATCAGAAAATGAAAAAGGATTTTCAATTCTGAAAGAAGAAGTTGAACTAGCAATTAAGGAAATTAAAAATGGGAAAGCAACAGGGGTAGATGGAATCCCCATTGAATTGGTTAAATGCTTGGGTGAAGAAAAGAAGGTAATTCTGCGTTTATGCAACAAGATATATAAAGAAGTGAATGGCCCGAAGAATTGACTGAGACAGTGTCAATACCAATGCCGAAGAAAAACAATGCAAAGAGATATAAGCAGTTCAGGACTATCAGTTTGATATCACACTCTGCAAAGGTTCTCCTGCGAATACTAAATGGTACATTTACATTCTACGATGGAAAGCGAATTGGAAGAATAACAGTTTGGCTTCAAGAAAGGAAAGGGTACAAGAGATGCAATTGGATTGATATGAACTATAGGAGAAAGATATAAAGAAAAAGATAAAGACGTTTATGCAGTATTTTTTACCTGAAAAAAGGCCGTTGACAGAGTAAATTGGAATAAACTCCTGAAGATCTTGAAGAAAATTGGCGTGAACTGGAAGGAGAGGAGGCTCATAAGTAGTCTTTATATGAAAAAGTGAAGATAGGAGAAGAAATGTCAGAGGGAAGAGAAATTGGAAGGGGTTAAGGCAAGGATGTCCTCTATCACCTACTCCACCTACCAGGAAGACCTAATGAAGAACTGCTTCAGCAATATGGGAGGCATAAACATGGGAGGAAGAAGAATAAAGTGCATAAGATTTTCTGATGATATGGCTTTGCTAGCTGAAGAAACAATGGCACTGAGGAACATGCTGATGGAGCTAAATGATAGGTGCGAGGATTATGGGATGAAGATAAATATAAATAACACGAAGGCCATGATTATAGGAAAGAAACTAAGGAAGATAAACATGAGGATTAAAGATGAGGCCATTGAGCAAGTGGAGAGCTTCAAATACTTGGGTTGTACTATCAGTAGTAACATGAACTGCGGTCAAGAAGTAAAGCAGCAATGTCAAAAGAAGCTTTTAACAAGAAGAGAAGCATTTTCTGCGGACCTTTGACAAAATAATTACGGAAGAGGCTAGTGAAGTGCTTTGTGTAGAGTGTAGCATTGTATGGTGCAGAGACTTGGACATTACGACGGAATGAGGAAAAGCGACTGGAAGCTTTGAGATGTGGATATGGAGAAGAATGGAACGTATAAAATGGATAGATAAAGTAAGAAATAAAGATGTGCTAGACAGAGTGGGTGAAGGAAGAACAATGTTGGAACTCATAAAGAAGAGGAAAAGGAATTGGATTGGCCACTGGCTAAGAAGAAACTGCCTACTGAAGGATGCCCTAGATGGAATGGTCAAGGGGAAAGAAAGTTAGAGGCAGAAAAAGACATCAGATGATAGACAATATTAAAATAAATGGTTTGTATGCAGATACAAAAAGGAAAGCTGAGTTAAGGAAAGAGTGGAGAATGCTGAGTTTGCAGTGAAAGACCTGCTCTTGAACAGAACACTATGAATGAATGAATTATATTTTGTTGTAATCATACCCTCATGATACTTATAATCAATACCCTGGGCAGGTCTCCTCTAAGCATGAAATAATGAACTGTGTGAAACAAACATTAGGCAGATACAGAGAGATATGTGGGTAGCACGATGCTAGGGACACCGCCGAAGAAACTACAAAACAACATAAGATAAGAAGAATACACCCATATCCAAAGTATAAATTTAAAATTCTCTATCCCGCCGAAAGTTGAATGCAGACCACCGGTGTGTAAGATCGGGACTAAGTTTATTTTCGCCCTGTATATTAACAAGAGGTAGCCATTGAAGTACAATAGTGAAATCAGAACACTGGGTTATGACAGGTGTTTATGCCTCCGCTGTTTTGACCTTTGAACCTTCGTTAAAGCAACCCCGGCCAAAGGTAATATCCACTTTTCGGATGGGGGAGGGTCTCTTAGGAACATTCTATTATACACCCCCACAAAACGACCTTCCTGTCGGTTTAATATGAAATTCTCATCTTCGCTTGGTATAAAACTAACCCAAGGGCCCCACAATAATGAAAAAGCATACTATTTAAACGTTAAATTAGTAATGTATTCTGTAAGATTATCTGCCAGTTACAAAAATATTATTATTATTATTATATTATTATTATTATTATCATCATCATCATCATCAACCTCAAAGATTAAGCTTCATAAAGCTTCATCCTATCTCGTTCTTTTGAGCTCATCTTTTATCCGGTCTTCCAACAGCGGTTGAGTTGAAGTTCATCAGTGTTCGTATGTGGATTATTATATTATACTATATTGTCCACCGCTGTGGTCTCGGGGTAGCGTGCTGCCTTGTCACGCAGCGGGCCCGGGTTCGATCCCCGGTCGGGACAGTTTTTCTGGGTGAGGTTTTTATCGGGGTTTTTCCTCACCTGTAAGACAAATGTCAGGAAAACAGGCCCAAACGGCCCCGAAATCATATGGCCATCACAATCATCATTAATATTCATCTTAGGTTAAGTTTAGGATTAGGGACTCTCCTGGCGCACCACTATCATCATCTTCACCCATCATATCATCGGGGCAACGTAACCCCGCTTTCCAGGCGCCCCAACCTCAGAAGTGAGTTACAATTACGCCATGCCGGGAGAGAATCCAGGAATGTCGAAAGACAAACCTGGGGCATTTGGAAAAAAATTATATTATATTATATTATATTATATTATATTATATTATATTATATTATATTATATTATATTATATTATATTATATTATATTATATTATATTATATTATATTATATTATATTATATTATATTATATTATATTATATTATATTATATTATATTATATTATATTATATTATATTATAATTATATTTATATTATATTATATTATATTATATTATATGTCACGCAGCGGGCCCGGGTTCGATCCCCGGTCGGGGCAGTTTTTTCTGGGTGAGGTTTTTATCGGGGTTTTTCCTCACCTGTAAGACAAATGTCAGGAAAACTTTAAGGCCCAAACGGTCCCCGAAATCATATGGCCATCATCCTTATCATTATCATCCTTACCATTATCATTATTATCATCATCCTTCACCGGTGTGGAAAGCAACGGGAAGCTACCACACCTACACAATTCCCTAGTAAAGCTGCAAGCATAGCATGAAAATGCTATGATTGCAGTGAAGGACCTGCCTTCGGGCAGAATTACTATGGATGGATATTATATTACATTATATTATATTATATTATATTATATTATATTATATTATATTATATTATATTATATTATATTATATTATATTATATTATATTATATTATATTATATTATATTATATTATATTATATTATATTATATTATATTATATTATTTATATTATATTATATTATATTATTTATATTATATTATATTATATTATATTATATTATATTATATTATATTATATTATATTTATATTATTATATATTATTATTATTATTAAAACCAGACGGAAACACCAGTTAGTAGAGCAAAAATGAGGTGGGAGAGTAACATTAATCATGATTTGAGCAAAGTATATTATACAGGGAATAATTGGAAAACATTGGCTCAGGATAGAGATATGTGGAAAGCTTATGTCCGCGCGGCCATGAGTTCAATAGTGCCAGAGTGTTATTATTATTTTCATTATTGATAAGCCCCTATTATGTTATTTTCAGTATTACTATCATTATATTCACTGCTGTGGTTTCGGGGTACCGTTACTGCTTCGTACGCAGCGGGCCCGGTTTCGATCCGTAATAAGGACAAGTTTTTTAAGTGATGGTTTTTTTCCGGGGCTTTCGTTATCTGTAAGACAAATGTCTTACTTTAAGACCCAAGTGGCCCCCGATTATCATTTGGTCATTATAATCATCATCATCGTATGCACCGTGTTTACGTATTTCCCATGTTTAAGTATGTGTTTCGTCTTAATGTTGTGTTATCGGAGGAGGCCCTGACATTATCTGATCACTGATTCAGGGAGGCTTTCCATCTCCTTGTGTATACTAAACAAAATATGCGTGTGATCGAAAGTTTCCAATCCCGTTCCAGATAAATCATGAAACTGTAAGACCCTGATGGCGTGGGACACGTAAAAGTACCTTTATGACAGTTAAACCAAGTTAATGGAATGGAACCAAGATTATTATTAATCACTATTATTGTATTCATTCTTGTTTTCATCATCATCATTATTGATAGATACATTGGTTTCATTAATTTATTATTTTTAATAAAACGGTATGTTCACTCGGGTTCGACCCTTTGTCAGAACAAGTTTCTCGAATAAAGGTTTTCATCTGTAAGACATTTTCATTAAACGTCAAGGCCGAAATATTCATCTAACATCAAAATAACCCCATATCATATTCTCTTTGTTTAATGTGAATATATGAGTAAATGGCATTTCTTGTCTCGGAGGGGACCAGACATTGCACCCGGTAGAAATAGTACCATGCGATCCAAAGTTTAAAATCATTTATCTACCAACTTGTGAAGTTTACAAATTGTTGGGTACATTGACTTTCGAGCTTGTTAAATAGAACCGAAGTAAACAAACGAACAAGTACTAGATGAAACAAAATAAAATAGAAAATAAATCTTTAAAATCAATTATAGAAAAATATACTTTTTTGATCATATTTTCTGTCGCCATATTTTTTTAATAATTTTAAATCAAAACTTTGGAAAATATATAAGGGGAATTTTTTTGGAGGATGTTACAGTAATTACAGGATGCCAAGACTATGAACAAGTGAAACGGGTGGCTGAAAGAAGATAAAAATGGTTTTACTGACAACAAGAAGAAGAAGATGGAGATTAGGGAACGAATTTTAGGTAAACAAATGCATATAAATATTTTTAGTAGTAGAGATAGGCATCACAAATTGAGTTAAATTTCCCGGGTTATATTTCCAGAGTAGATATCGGTTCATTAATTTTATTTCCCATAAAAACCTATAATTTCTATGTATTTTTACGCAAATGTTTTCAAATTTTTGTTTAAAAGACATATTTAATATGTTTTCGACTTTTTCTTAGTTTCATTGTTTTTAATGGCAAATGTTTCATTAATTTTATATATTACTAACAAATGGCCGACGTGCGGTGCTATGCCTAAATATTTTTTCTTAGTTGCATTAGTAAAAAGAAAATTAGAGGTTATCTAAATTGTATTGTTATACTTTGCGACGAACCAAATATGACGGTTGCTAGTTAATTTTTAATTTCAGGTAAACCCCCCACTTCTAATGGTCGAATGTCATTGAGTTCTGGAGAATAGCTATCTCGGTATATTTTAATAGCATATTAGAACAATTTTTAAATGTTCGTTCTAGGTGAACTACTACGCCTTATACAGTGCGATCAGTATATCATTGGATACGGCGATCCTATGCTGTCCGTTCCCCGCCGCGAGTGCGCCGGCAGTAACAGTGAAATCTCCGCGTCCACGCGTCTACTGTCCAAAGCCATACTGATCGCACTGTAGTTTAGAGCATAACAGATAGCGGCTAAACACTCGTTATAACTGAAAACCTGTTTGTACAAATTTTCACGTAGATCTGTTGAGCGGTTTAGAAGGCTGAATTGTTATATATAGGGCTTCAAACATTATTTGTTCCAAACTACAAAAATAGAAACACAATTCTAACGTTCTTGGAAACAGAAAAGTTCAAATTTCACTATTTTATGCATTCAATATGAGCAACATATGTTACACGACATATACCAAAACCGTGACTCATTTCTTGCCACACGCAAATCAGCTGGTCTCTAGTTATCCAATTCACAGCTTCAACAGTTCGATGTCGCAGATTTTCAACAGTGTCAGGCATAGGGGGTGGATAAAAACACGGTCTTTTACTTAACCCCACAGATATAAATTACACGGAGGTAGGCCTGGTGGGAGGCCATAGGCGGTGAAGTTGATCTTCTGCTACTCCTTTTTCAATCCAACAGCACCAGTGCAACCGTGATCGCAACTTCAAGCAAGAGCACCAATGCGGCCATGATCGGAACTTCAAACTTTTATCTTTCTAGGAACGTTGGAATTGTGTTCCTATTTTTTTGTAGTTTGGAAGAAATAAATGTTTGTAGTCTCTTCCCCTTCTTTCTGAAAAGCTCTGTATAAAGATTAGCACAACATATCTTTGTATTTTCAATGCAATATTTCAGATTTTTAATTTATTGCTTGTTGATTTTGTGAACTTGTACATGGCTACCGAGCTGTGATCTTGTATCCTAATGTGGTCGAACTGAAAGCAAGTGTTTGTGAAGGACCCAAAGAACACTGAACTCCTCAGAAAAGAAACAAAAACCCTAATTATTATTGAGAACTATACTTAACTTAATTACAGTTTATTATAATATGTTTGAGCTGTCTCGTTGGACGTGCGGGTGTCCCGATTGGTCCCTAGGATCAAATCTTCGTAATTCCGGAGAGGTATTGTTGATGGACCGGGATCTTCTCGAGGTTCTCTCGTATCCCACTGATATTCCACTCATCTTACCTCCCCCATAATGTAATTTCATTCACTTGGGATCACCCTTCATGTCAGGTAGAAATAGCCTGGTTTTAGCAAACCACAGGTGTTTAAAATGTTTGGTTGTGATAATCTAATGGGGAACATGAGTGTGTCAACTCAGGGTAGAATAGGGCCAAAGGGAAAGGTTGTAGCACCTCCTCGAGGACCTGGGCCCAGTCCAAATAACAATGGCAATATGAGTCGTGTGAAAGCTTGATGTGTGGCGAAATCAAGAACACCATAACACACCACATATCATTCTATAGATTGTGAAAATGCAATAGTGCTAGGGCAGTTTGTCCTCCCAGTTAAAAAATAAATACATGAAAATAATGTGTTTGATTCTGTGGAACTGAAATGTAATATGTTTAAAAAATATGTTTAACTTTATAAGAAGTGACTGAATTCAAATACCTAGGAACAATAATTACAAACAGGAATGAGCTGCAGTAAGAAATTAAACATAGACTCAGTTCTGGAAATCCATTCTTTCACGCATTACAAGGACTTTCTCAACAACAACAAAAAAACGTTAAGCTGAAAAATATATAAATATTTTATTCTCCCAGCGAAGCATGGACTCTTACTTTAAAGGAGGAGAAAACATTACGAGTATTCGATGATAAAGTTCTTAGGAAAATTCTCGGACCTCAAGAGAGACGAATAGACAGGTGAATGGAGAAGACTACATAACAGTGAGCTACATGACCTTTAGGGAAGCCAGTTGTAATAAGAACAGTTGAGTCTCATAGACTGCGATGGGCAGGACATGTGGCACGAATGGGGAATGAAAGAGGGATATGAAAATTTATTTAAGGAAAGCCAGAGGGAAGGCGCCCGGTATCTAGTCAAGAATGAGATGGAAGAGCCAGAGGGAAGGCGCCCGGTATCTAGTCAAGAATGAGATGGAAGAGCCAGAGGGAAGGCGCCCGGTATCTAGTCAAGAATGAGATGGAAGAGCCAGAGGGAAGGCGCCCGGTATCTAGTCAAGAATGAGATGGAAGAGCCAGAGGGAAGGCGCCCGGTATCTAGTCAAGAATGAGATGGAAGAGCCAGAGGGAAGGCGCCCGGTATCTAGTCAAGAATGAGATGGAAGAGCCAGAGGGAAGGCGCCCGGTATCTAGTCAAGAATGAGATGGAAGAGCCAGAGGGAAGGCGCCCGGTATCTAGTCAAGAATGAGATGGAAGAGCCAGAGGGAAGGCGCCCGGTATCTAGTCAAGAATGAGATGGAAGAGCCAGAGGGAAGGCGCCCGGTATCTAGTCAAGAATGAGATGGAAGAGCCAGAGGGAAGGCGCCCGGTATCTAGTCAAGAATGAGATGGAAGAGCCAGAGGGAAGGCGCCCGGTATCTAGTCAAGAATGAGATGGAAGAGCCAGAGGGAAGGCGCCCGGTATCTAGTCAAGAATGAGATGGAAGAGCCAGAGGGAAGGCGCCCGGTATCTAGTCAAGAATGAGATGGAAGAGCCAGAGGGAAGGCGCCCGGTATCTAGTCAAGAATGAGATGGAAGAGCCAGAGGGAAGGCGCCCGGTAATCTAGTCAAGAATGAGATGGAAGAGCCAGAGGGAAGGCGCCCGGTATCTAGTCAAGAATGAGATGGAAGAGCCAGAGGGAAGGCGCCCGGTATCTAGTCAAGAATGAGATGGAAGAGCCAGAGGGAAGGCGCCCGGTATCTAGTCAAGAATGAGATGGAAGAGCCAGAGGGAAGGCGCCCGGTATCTAGTCAAGAATGAGATGGAAGAGCCAGAGGGAAGGCGCCCGGTATCTAGTCAAGAATGAGATGGAAGAGCCAGAGGGAAGGCGCCCGGTATCTAGTCAAGAATGAGATGGAAGAGCCAGAGGGAAGGCGCCCGGTATCTAGTCAAGAATGAGATGGAAGAGCCAGAGGGAAGGCGCCCGGTATCTAGTCAAGAATGAGATGGAAGAGCCAGAGGGAAGGCGCCCGGTATCTAGTCAAGAATGAGATGGAAGAGCCAGAGGGAAGGCGCCCGGTATCTAGTCAAGAATGAGATGGAAGAGCCAGAGGGAAGGCGCCCGGTATCTAGTCAAGAATGAGATGGAAGAGCCAGAGGGAAGGCGCCCGGTATCTAGTCAAGAATGAGATGGAAGAGCCAGAGGGAAGGCGCCCGGTATCTAGTCAAGAATGAGATGGAAGAGCCAGAGGGAAGGCGCCCGGTATCTAGTCAAGAATGAGATGGAAGAGCCAGAGGGAAGGCGCCCGGTATCTAGTCAAGAATGAGATGGAAGAGCCAGAGGGAAGGCGCCCGGTATCTAGTCAAGAATGAGATGGAAGAGCCAGAGGGAAGGCGCCCGGTATCTAGTCAAGAATGAGATGGAAGAGCCAGAGGGAAGGCGCCCGGTATCTAGTCAAGAATGAGATGGAAGAGCCAGAGGGAAGGCGCCCGGTATCTAGTCAAGAATGAGATGGAAGAGCCAGAGGGAAGGCGCCCGGTATCTAGTCAAGAATGAGATGGAAGAGCCAGAGGGAAGGCGCCCGGTATCTAGTCAAGAATGAGATGGAAGAGCCAGAGGGAAGGCGCCCGGTATCTAGTCAAGAATGAGATGGAAGAGCCAGAGGGAAGGCGCCCCGGTATCTAGTCAAGAATGAGATGGAAGAGCCAGAGGGAAGGCGCCCGGTATCTAGTCAAGAATGAGATGGAAGAGCCAGAGGGAAGGCGCCCGGTATCTAGTCAAGAATGAGATGGAAGAGCCAGAGGGAAGGCGCCCGGTATCTAGTCAAGAATGAGATGGAAGAGCCAGAGGGAAGGCGCCCGGTATCTAGTCAAGAATGAGATGGAAGAGCCAGAGGGAAGGCGCCCGGTATCTAGTCAAGAATGAGATGGAAGAGCCAGAGGGAAGGCGCCCGGTATCTAGTCAAGAATGAGATGGAAGAGCCAGAGGGAAGGCGCCCGGTATCTAGTCAAGAATGAGATGGAAGAGCCAGAGGGAAGGCGCCCGGTATCTAGTCAAGAATGAGATGGAAGAGCCAGAGGGAAGGCGCCCGGTATCTAGTCAAGAATGAGATGGAAGAGCCAGAGGGAAGGCGCCCGGTATCTAGTCAAGAATGAGATGGAAGAGCCAGAGGGAAGGCGCCCGGTATCTAGTCAAGAATGAGATGGAAGAGCCAGAGGGAAGGCGCCCGGTATCTAGTCAAGAATGAGATGGAAGAGCCAGAGGGAAGGCGCCCGGTATCTAGTCAAGAATGAGATGGAAGAGCCAGAGGGAAGGCGCCCGGTATCTAGTCAAGAATGAGATGGAAGAGCCAGAGGGAAGGCGCCCGGTATCTAGTCAAGAATGAGATGGAAGAGCCAGAGGGAAGGCGCCCGGTATCTAGTCAAGAATGAGATGGAAGAGCCAGAGGGAAGGCGCCCGGTATCTAGTCAAGAATGAGATGGAAGAGCCAGAGGGAAGGCGCCCGGTATCTAGTCAAGAATGAGATGGAAGAGCCAGAGGGAAGGCGCCCGGTATCTAGTCAAGAATGAGATGGAAGAGCCAGAGGGAAGGCGCCCGGTATCTAGTCAAGAATGAGATGGAAGAGCCAGAGGGAAGGCGCCCGGTATCTAGTCAAGAATGAGATGGAAGAGCCAGAGGGAAGGCGCCCGGTATCTAGTCAAGAATGAGATGGAAGAGCCAGAGGGAAGGCGCCCGGTATCTAGTCAAGAATGAGATGGAAGAGCCAGAGGGAAGCGCCCGGTATCTAGTCAAGAATGAGATGGAAGAGCCAGAGGGAAGGCGCCCGGTATCTAGTCAAGAATGAGATGGAAGAGCCAGAGGGAAGGCGCCCGGTATCTAGTCAAGAATGAGATGGAAGAGCCAGAGGGAAGGCGCCCGGTATCTAGTCAAGAATGAGATGGAAGAGCCAGAGGGAAGGCGCCCGTATCTAGTCAAGAATGAGATGGAAGAGCCAGAGGGAAGGCGCCCGGTATCTAGTCAAGAATGAGATGGAAGAGCCAGAGGGAAGGCGCCCGGTATCTAGTCAAGAATGAGATGGAAGAGCCAGAGGGAAGGCGCCCGGTATCTAGTCAAGAATGAGATGGAAGAGCCAGAGGGAAGGCGCCCGGTATCTAGTCAAGAATGAGATGGAAGAGCCAGAGGGAAGGCGCCCGGTATCTAGTCAAGAATGAGATGGAAGAGCCAGAGGGAAGGCGCCCGGTATCTAGTCAAGAATGAGATGGAAGAGCCAGAGGGAAGGCGCCCGGTATCTAGTCAAGAATGAGATGGAAGAGCCAGAGGGAAGGCGCCCGGTATCTAGTCAAGAATGAGATGGAAGAGCCAGAGGGAAGGCGCCCGGTATCTAGTCAAGAATGAGATGGAAGAGCCAGAGGGAAGGCGCCCGGTATCTAGTCAAGAATGAGATGGAAGAGCCAGAGGGAAGGCGCCCGGTATCTAGTCAAGAATGAGATGGAAGAGCCAGAGGGAAGGCGCCCGGTATCTAGTCAAGAATGAGATGGAAGAGCCAGAGGGAAGGCGCCCGGTATCTAGTCAAGAATGAGATGGAAGAGCCAGAGGGAAGGCGCCCGGTATCTAGTCAAGAATGAGATGGAAGAGCCAGAGGGAAGGCGCCCGGTATCTAGTCAAGAATGAGATGGAAGAGCCAGAGGGAAGGCGCCCGGTATCTAGTCAAGAATGAGATGGAAGAGCCAGAGGGAAGGCGCCCGGTATCTAGTCAAGAATGAGATGGAAGAATAATATTAACTATGATTTTATGGGGAGTAAATTATACAGGGAATCATTGGAAAACGTTAACTCAGAATTTGGATATAGGCTATGGAGAGATTATGTCATGAACATACGTGTTCTATAGCGCCAATGAATTAGTTATATTTATTCGTTTCTAGCGCATTAAATGAATTTCCATTTTTAACGGCTAACGTATAATTCTTCTTTGCATTAATTCTTTGTGCGTCAGAGTGCGTTTTATATTTTGAAAGTTTTACTTTATATTAGGCCTATTGCCTAATGTCTTTAATTATCCTATTCACTCTGGTATTAACCTATCCTATATTGTTTTGTTTATTCTATTTTCCTTTTTTTCTTTTTTTTTTCATGTGACAGAATTTATTTTATATCTTGAAACTGACTCCTAAATTTAGTATTTTTTTTTTTCACTCTCCCATTAACTAAAACTTTTCAATGCAGCCTATACTGTATGTTCGATATGTACGAGTATTATTTCTGTAACTAAACTGCGCCCGAGCACGAGCACTTGTTCATTCGGGTGTCAATGTTGTGTACAAAATGTATTTGTGAATAAAATATATTGTTATTGTTAAAAAATAAAGATGGAGAAGAAGCACAATAAAAAAATGAATAAGCAGATGATAATGACAAAAACAATGAAGTAAGAACTTCAAGTTTATGTAACAATGAAAGTGATCCCAATACGGAGCCCCATGGGGTAATATAGGCTCCCACCTTTGCTTCAATCGGAACAGATGGACAGCCGGGTTGTTATCCCTGCAGGGTAAGGATCTAGTATTCGTTTAATTTAGAAAACGAGTCGACCGTAGTACCGCCAGAAAGTTTAGGCCAGTTTAACACCAACGGGAATCAAACATAGGCCTACGACTTCCGCGCTTGTAGGTACTGCATGGCGTGCCTATATAATTTAATGTAATTTTTAAATTAATAAAATTCTTAGCATTATGTTTATAGGTTTTATAGTTATTTATATAACAAGGGTATTATTATGTCCTGAGGGCGATAGGTTGCCAGACCGAGACCGATGTCCTGTTGCTTGGTAAGTCGCACGAGGGTATAATAACTAATAATACATTCATAATTGTATGTCTCAGTATTTTATAATGAAAAGGAAATAAGTTATTAATAAAACATGAAATGCACACAAGCAAATTACTTCATCGTCGTTTTTTTTATATCCAACAATAACTTTGTTGCTAAATGACTTGTATCTGAACTCTAGAGAGTTTGTTTATTCAATAATCTTCTTCTTCCTCACGGTTTAGGCTTATTTACTAGCTTGTTCCGGCTCCAAATTGCTGCTCTTTCCATCTTTTCTTTGGTCTTCCCAAACTTCTTCTTCCTCGAGGTGAATAGCTGTATGCTGCTTTTGGTATTCTATTCTCAGTCATCATTGCCAAGTGCTCTTTCCAGTTTGTTCTGTATTGCTTCTCTATTGTTGTGTTTAATTCCTCTACTTTTAGTTGTTGTCTTATTTCTGTGTTATGTTTTTTGTCTGTTCTATGATATCCTGTTATTGGTCTGAGGAATCTCATTTCAGCAGCTTGTATTCTGGCAGATTGTTGTGCTGTCACTGTCCACGTTTCGGATCCATAAGTAATAATAGGCACTGCCATTGTCTTGTATAATTTCATTATAGAGTCTTTCCTGGCTTTATTTTTCAAAGTTCTTTTTAGTGTTCCTGTTATATAATTAAACTTATTATTCTTCTTCACTTCCTGGTTTAGGCAAGAGTTGCCTTATTTATTAATTAAATAAAAAAGACGTAATTTTATTCGATTTTCATATTTATTATATAATTCAGTGAGAGCTGTTTCGGTACACTGTACCTTCTTCAGACATGTTAAATTGTGTTATTACATATCAACTGATCTATGCAACAAAACAACAATATTTATTTATTTTTTTTAAATTTAACAAAGGGGATTCATTCAAATCAAGTTGATAATTTAACAGTCTGTTACTACTCTTCAATTTATTTATCTCTACAGCCTCCAAAAGATCTAACTTATCACAAACATGTAAAATTTCAAAATTTGGATCGAAACAATGATTAAATTGGAATAGGTGGTTAGCATATTTTGAATATTCTAAATTTCTGTTATATGCTCTCATGTGTTCCTTTATCCGAGAGATAAAAGGTCTACCAGTTTGTCCTATATAGACATTGTCACATGTACCACACTTCAATTTATATATAACCTGATAATTTTTATTTTTTTTATTTTGCTTTCGTTGTTTTTTATTATATTTTGTAAAGTTTTATTAGTTTTAAATGCCACATTAATGTTCAACTTTTTAAAGTGTTTAGATATTTTATTTGAAAGTGGGCCAATGTATGACATTACGACATATTTCTTTATGTTTTCTTTGGGTAAAGGAAAAACTTTGTTAATTGCTTTATTGTAATGAATTTTCTTAATTAAATATTCTATAATTTTAGGGGCGTAGTTATTATTAATAGCTAACTGTTTAATAATATTAAATTCATTATTATATTCCAAGGGTGAAAGAGGGATATTTAAAAGTCTATGAATGCAACTATTAAAGGCTGCCATCTTTTGAGTATATGGGTGAAGAGAAGAACTGTGGATAGTGGTATCAGTATGAGATGGTTTGTGAAAGATACCAAACTCAAACTTATTATCAATGTGTTTTATTGATAAATCCAAGAAATTTATACTATTATTTGTTTCTAATTCCATTGTGAAATTAATACTTCTGTGAATGTTATTAATAAAATTTAAAAAGGAATTCAATTGTCTTTTGGTTCCTGTGAAGCCTGCTATGACATCATCTACATAACGATACCAAAATAGAACATTTTTAGCTAATACATTCCTATGTATGGTTTGTTCTAAGTCATCCATAAAAATCTCTGCCAAAAGAGGGCTTAACGGATCACCCATAATCAAACCATCTTTAGCTATGTACAATTTGTTATTAAATTCAAAATAATTTTGATGTAAGCATGTTTTAAGAGTGTGTAATATTTCTTCAACTACAAAACCATTCACTTTATTAGTTAGTAACATTCTTTTAATAATCTCTATTACATCAATAGTAGGTAATACTGGGAAACAGATTAATTACATCAAAAGAAATTAAAATTAAGTTATTAGGCAAATCAATATTCATTATATTGTCAATTAATTCAATAGAGTTTTTATACTGTAAATTGGTTTGAACTTAATATTAGATGAAATTATATTTATTAGCTTTTTAGACATTTTGTATGATGGAGAACTTATGAAGGATACTACTGGTCTAACAGGATAATTTTCCTTATGTAATTTAACTGGGGAGTACAGTTTGGGTGGTTGGGGATTCATTTGTATTATAGAGTATTCAAAAAAGTTATTAAAAATTATACTATTTTTATAAATATTTATAATTTCTTTTTGATATTTCTCTGTTGGGTCTTTATCAATAATTTGAAAATTTTCTGAATTTAGAAAAATCTACAGTTTTAGAGATATAATCATCCTTATTTAAAGCTATTAAAGTTTGTCCTTTATCTGCTCGTGTAATAACAATATCATTATTTAAAGTTTTCTTTTTTATATCTTTAGCTATCTGATTATAGAATATATGCCTTGGTATTGTTTTCTGACCATCCTTGATCATTTTTGTGAGAGTATATTTTTCTGACTCAACATTAACTGGTTCAGATGATGTATTATTATCTTTTAAAATCAATTCACATTCCACACCTAAATTTTGTAGTAGAATATAACTATTGCCAACATTAAAATTAAATTTAAAACCCTTATTTAACAAATCAATTTCATTGTTAGTAAAATTAGTGTCAGAAACATTAACAAACCGATAAAAAAAATTGTGTTTGGATTTCTTAATTCCAAGTAATTTTGAGTTTTTTTCTTCTTCTTCTTCTTCTGCTTCATGAAATTAGGCCTTTTGACCTGTTTTCACATCAAGTGGGATTTAATGAATCCTCCCATCTAGTAAATGGGCGTCCAACAATTCTATGTCCTATTGGTTTGTACTTTAGTAACAGCTGAGGGATTCTATCTGTAGGCATTCTCTTGACATGTTCATACCAGTTGTTTCTCATGTTGTCAATTCTATTTGTTAAATTGAAAATATTCAAGTCCTTGCTAATATCCACACTTCTTTTCTTGTCCAAAATTGTCACACCTGCTACTGAACGTAGGAACTTCATTTCTGCAGTTTCTATTTTCCTTCTGTCTGAACGGTTAAGAGTCCAATTTTCACTTGCATATGTTGTTTTTTTTAATTAAGTATTTCTTATGAATCAACACACTTACTTTTTGTCTTGTTATAAAATCAATAATGTCAAATTCAATACTATTTAATCTAAACAGTTCTGAATGTATGCACATCAAATATACACTTATAAATATAAACTTATTTAGTTTGCTATTTGTTTCCGCTGTGTATGATATTTCGCAACCTAGGAAGCTATATCTTACCACTTGTTCTATTGGTTTATTGTCTAGTATTATCTTTGGCCGAACTGGATGAGCGCCCTTGAAGGCCATTGTTTTTTATTTTTCTGATGATATTTCCATGTTGTATTTTTTTTATATTTCATTTAGTTTATATAGCATTCTTTGTAGTTCGTCCTCTGTTTTGCTACTAAAATCTGGTCATCTGCAAAGGCTACTGTGTTTATTACTATATTTCCTAAGTTAATTCCCCCAGTCGTCATTTGCTTCCATGATCTTATCATGTCATCAAAATAAATGTTAAAAAGAGTGGTTGATAGTGGACAACCTTGTTTAACTCCTCCTGTTATATGTATTGGTTCCCTTTGATTTATTTTTATTTTTGTGTGTGTCATACATTTTTTTAATTACTGCTATCAAGTGTAGTGTAATTCCTTTTTCACTTAATATGTCCCATAATTTTGGTCTAGACGCTTTATCAAATGCCTTTTTATAATCTATAAAGAGGATGTGCGTCTCTAGGTTGAATTCTCTTCGCTTCTCTATTATTTGTTTTAAAGTGAATACGTTGTCTGTGCAGCTTCTTCCTTTCCTAAAACCTGTCTGCTCTTCTGATATTATTGCGTCTACTATAGTTGTTAATCTTTGCTTGATCATTTTTGCATATATTTTGTATGCTGCACATAGTAAGCTTATGCCTCTATAGTTTTCTGGCTTTGTTTTATCGCCTTTTTTAAATATTGAGATTATTTTTCCAATTTTTCATTCTTCTGGTATTGTATTTTGTTTCCAGCACTTGTTATAGAATTTTAATAATCTTTCTTGAAAATTCTTTGGGGCATTTTTTATCAATTCTATGTTTAAATTGTCTATCCCGCATGCTTTATTATTTTTACATTTCTTTAATACTTCTATCATTTCTTGCATCTCTAATTCATCTACTTCTGCATATTGTTCGTTTGTTTCTATGAGTGTTATTTCTTCTTTATTTTGTTTGTCCGTCCAGTTCTTTATAATAATTTTCCAATTATATATCTTGTATAGTTAGCAGATTTTTTTTTGTCTTTTACTTCAGAATTAAGGCTTCTTATAAATTTATATACTTTGTCTTGTCTTCCGTGTAAATTGTGTTCCATTTCTGCTATGTATCTATCCCAATGTTCTCTATTTAATTTTCTGGTATATTTTTTTACTAATGCTCTTGTTCTATTATATCCTATTCGTTTTGGTCATTCTTGTTGTTTAAGTATTTTAAGTAGTCCTCCTTTTCATCTCTTACCAATTTCTGGATTTCGGGATCCCTTTTTTTTAGTCCTTTGTTTCTTCCTCCTACTTTCTTTGTTCCTAATACTTCTTTTGCTGTTTTATGAATGAGTCCTTTTATACTATTCCATTCTTCTTCAATTTCCTTTTCTGGCTCTTCCGCATTTGTATAATCTTCTAGCCTTCTTTTGTATAAATCTTGTATCGGTTCTTCTTCTAACAAATTTATTTTATACATTTCTTGTTTGTCTTCTTCCTTCTTCTTTAATTCTTTATTCTATACCATTCTTTATTTCTATACCATTTCTTTTGTATATCTATTTTACTAATCAATAGGTAATGGTCACTATGGATATCGCTTTCTCTGAAGACTCTTGTGTCTCTGACTAGATTTTTCATATTTTGATTAACCATAATGTAATCTATTATAGAGCATGATCCTCTCTCACTTCTCGTTTATTTGTGTATTTCCTTATGTCTGAAGTAATTGTTCGTTATTCTCAATTGGTTAAAGCATGCGAAATTTAACAACGTTTTCCCTTATTATTTAGCGTTTCTTTTCCATTGTTTCCCGTTTTATTTGTAATTGGTGTTTTCCCTATACGTGCATTTGCATCTCCTGCTATGATTAAGTAATCGTTTTGGTTTGTTTGATCTATTATCTTTTGTAGTTGTTGGTAAAATTCTGTTGTTTCTTGTTTTCTGTCTTCCTCTGGTGCGTAGGTTCCTATTACAGTAAGATTTTCTTTTGGTATTTTGCATATTATTTTCATTATTCTCTGATTTATCCATTCGTATGCAGTTATTGTTTTCCTTAATCTTGTGCTTACTAATATTGTTACTCCTGCTTGAGCTCTTCAATAATTAATTCAAAATGGAATAATATGCAAATGTTTAAAAAGAAAATTGTGAATTGCCAAGAGAAGCTGTTAGGGAAGTGGCAGTGTTACAAATGTGTAGTGCTCGTAATGTTTCACGGTTAATTCGACAACTTTAAGTCCTATTTAAGTTCCTCTAAAGAAATTATAAATATTTGTGAAGCGTGATTTGTAGTTAGTGCCCTTAATATGAGTTTCATGGGAAAATTAACAAATGTAATTTTTCTTTCACTTTCTATACAGACTAAATTGTATTTAAACGTTAAGAATGTTAATTTTAAATGTTTCATTGTTGTAATTAATAGTTTATTATGCAAGGTAAACTTAATGCTTGCGCGGGCGTTTTGAAAATGTTAATACCGCGGAAGTACAGTAAAAGCTTCTTATTGGCGGGGGATATGTTCCGCAAATATACCGCGAATATGTAATGGTAATTTTTGTGGGTATATAGGGGATACGTTCCAAGGTTACAAAATAAAATCAATTAATGAGAGATTTTGAACAATTTGTATTAATTATTACTGTCTCGCATGGGCAAGGGCTTAAAGAACTTAGTAATGTTTTCCTGTTTTGCCGCCTTTAAAAACTATCGACCAGCGATTTGGAGAGGTTAGAAAAGTAAAACCAAGATTCATCAAAAAGGCATTAGGTGCAAGCAATACACACCAAACAGAATGGCCTATATGCTAGCCAGAGAAACCTTCTTCCTAGAGGACCTGAGGCAAAGGATACTACTGCCAGCAACGGAGCCATATAAGAAAGTCATCGAAAAAAAGAAACAGAGAGAAAAAGAGATCTACGAACATTTCTACGCCTCAGATGCCATGGTAAACAGAGAATGGACTGGAAGTAACCAACCACAAAGGCACAGAATCATAGGTTTAGCAACACACGGATATCATCACAAAATGTGCAAAAATACAAAATTCCACCAACCGAGTGATTCGTGTGAATGCAAGATATGCGACCAAACGTGTGAGCGATACCATTACAAACAATGCAGAATATGGACAGGATCACTGAACGAACTCATAAAAGACAAATCATAAACTTATAACTTAATGCTCTTTCGAGTGCCTTTTACCAACTTATTATTAAAGGGTATTTCAATTCAGATTGTTATTCAGCTGTGAATTCAGCTGTGATTTCAGCGATAGAATTCCTTATTTTTCTTCGGATTTCTTGATGAATCGTACAGTTAATAATTAACATTGAAACAGCGTGACGCAAACTACTCGCCAACGCGTAAACGGTAAAGCATTTATATTTTTACTAACACTACATTTTTCCGCTTCAGAAATAATTTTCATTGCTTTTACTCGACATTATAAATTGACAACAATGCAGAATAGACACGTGTTAATCAATTAAAATTATTCCAACGATTGACAAATTGAAACAATAGAACACCGATCGTCGCGAGGGTGACTTTTATCAACGGACATAGCGGCACGTAAAATACAACGGCGGTGGCTTTTATCAACGAACATTAGGCTTAGTGACAATAAGGTTTGTTTTACTTTGATATTAATTTGCCCCTTTGGTTTGAATCACTCTTTGTAAAAGCCGTATTAGCACGTGCCTGCAGTAAAAAAATGTAGCTGATGTATTAATAAAGGACACTAATCCATCTAATATACCGACTGAATCAGCAAATAAAGAAATTTTTAGCCGCGAATACAGGAACTGTGTCGGAAATTTTTAACCCGCGAATAACGAAAACGCGAATAAGGGAACCGCGAATAAGGAGCTTTTACTGTATGTTATATATATATATATATATATATATATATATATATATATATATATATATATATATATATAAATTATCCTAGGAATAAATAAATAATTATAAAGTAGTAAGACATAAAAATATGGTTTACACATACATGTGTGAATGTAAAAATAAACTAGAGCAGTCGTTAACATCGACATATGGTATCATTCGACCGTAACATTTATTACTGGTGTTAATTTACTTAAATTATTTACATCTGAGAACATAAACATTATAGTAAGATCGGATTTCAAAACTGCAACCTAACAAATTCATTCGCATATTAACATATAAGTCTCGTATTCAGAAGGTCCGGGCATCAAACCCCAGGGCCAATTTTATCCTTTTAAGTTTTTGTTTAATGATTTTCCTCAGCCGTCAGGGTAAATTTTCAGCTAGACTTTTACGGCTTTTATTTATCATAATTACTATGTCATACTAGATGTATTTAAAAATATTAAAATTATAAAATGCCTACATTTTCCATCAGTCGTCCTCAATTCAAGCAAACATTGTTTATAAAACATCGCCAAACATTAAAAACATACAATATTTTATTATACGACACAGCGGATCGTGTACCTCCAGTCATAGCAGCACTGTTGCTGCGTCGCATGGACGAGATACTAACCACTTATTGTCAGGGACAAATTGGAAATGAAGCACTTACCCACCTTACTTAGGGTAATAGTTGCTCCACACCCACACCACAGACTGACATGATGCGAGTGTACGCGGGATGACATGACATTAGTTAGCAAAACATCCAGAAACGATGCAGGTCTGTGTTCCGCTGTGTCGGATATTAATGTTTGACGACGTTTTATAAAAACGTTTTTTTTTTAGTTGAGGACGACTGATATAACAGGTACGATTTTTATAATTTTAAAATTTTAATCATTAACCTCAACGGTTGTTTCCATGAATTTTAAAAGTATGAATATATATAATTTCTACCTAGTTTAACTTCTCACTTGTACGTAATTTTACGTCCGCCAGGTTTCCAGGGCCTTTCAGAGACACGACTGGTCGGAATATACTTTTTTTAAATTCTGGTTTACGTACTATTTTGACCATACTTATGATTTAAAAAATCACTGGAACAAATCCATTGTAATTCCAATCTTCAAAACAGGAAGTCGCCAAATCTAAGATAACTATCGTGGAATTAGCTTGTTGAACTCTGGATATAAAATTTATGCTAATATAGTTAAGAATAAATTTTAAAAAATGAAAATATAATTGGAGAAGAGCAGAATGGATTCAGAAAGGGTAGATCTTGAACATATGGATTCTTCACTCTAAAACTACTATTAGAAAAGCACAAGGAATTCAATATAGAAACTCATAGATGAAAAATGGAAGAACAAATTGAATAGCTATGAGTTTATAAATGAAAGAATCCTGATAGCCAGATTTAAAATTGAAAGAGGATATATGATGATAATTGCTGTGTATGCCCCAGAGGAAAGAAGAAACAAAAAAAATGTATAAAACATTACAAACATTAGTTGATAAATATACAAAAGGTCATCATTTAATAAGTGGAGACTTAAATGCCAGAGTAGGCAATGTCCCTATACCTAATGTAATAGGAAATAATGGAGAAATAACTATAAATGATAATGGACAGGATTTGAGACAGTTTTCAGCCTATAATCAATTAAAAATAATGAATACCTATTCCCGAAAAAGGACATACATAAATATACAAAAAGTGGATGTAACTCAAGATCAATAATTGAATATTTAATCGTAAACAACAAGCTTGGAGCCTTGGTAAAAGATGTGAGAGTACATAGAGGCAGCGATATATACTCTGATCACTATCTCGTGATAAGTAAAATAAACATAATAGCTAAATGGCGGAAAAATAACATAAAGAACAAAAGAAACCAAGAAGAAGTATATAAAGTATATTTATTACAAGATCAAAGTATTAGACAACATTATGAAAGCAGAATGAATATATATATATATATATATATTAGAGATAGCGACGTCAGAAGATATAAATATTGAATGGGAAAATATATCAAATTTAATACATAAAACAGCAAATGAGATATTAGGAAAGAAAAATAGAATAAGAAATAGGAAGGGCTTGAGAAGTTGGAATGCGAATATACAAAATGCAGTGAATGAAAAACAAAAAGCATATCATACATACTTACGACTGAAAACAGAAGAATATTATGAAGAATATAAAATGAAAAGGAGAATTGCTAAAAGCATTATAAGAAAAGCCCATCAGGAGTCTTGGGATAAATTTATAAGCTCAGTAGAACATGATATGTATGGAAGACAAGAAATAGGTTATAAATTAGTGAAACAACTAAATCAGACTGAGAAAGATTCTGCCAGATTGAATATAATCCCAGAACAAGAATGGATACAACATTATGAAAAACTTTGGAAAAAGGAGGAAATTGAAGGAAAAGAGGACAACGAGGAAGACATAAAAGTGGAAAATATTGATGTAATAGACATGAATAAATTAGAATGGCTGAAAACCACTAATAATAGGAAAGCAACAGGATTAGATAATATAAATATGGAATTAATCAAATATAGTGGAATATTGTGTAAACTACGAATACTTCATCTAATTAATATATGTTGGCAGACCTATGGGATTCCAACCACTTGGAAAACAGCAATTGTGAAGAATATATTCAAAAGAGGAGACCGGAGAAATTACGAGAATTACAGAATACTGGCTACAAGATATATACGAAAATAATAAATAATAGATTGAGAAACATAACAGAAGTAATAATAAATGAAAATCAAAGTGGATTCAGAAAGGGAAGGTCATGTATAGACAATCTCTTTACACTGAAACAACTCATAGAAAAGAGAAGAGAACATAACTTAGAAACTCACATAGGTTTTATAGATTTGGATAAGGTCTTCGATCGAGTAAACAGACAAAAATTATGGGAAATATTACGAATGAAAGGATACCCGCTGTGCCTTGTTGAAACAATAAAGAAATTATATGAAGACACAAATATAATTATAGATACCGGATTCAAAAGAACAGATACAATCAAAACAAATACTGGATTACGACAAGGATGTAGTTTATCACCCACTTTGTTATATATATATATATATATATATATATATATATATATATACGATATTTTAAATAAATGGAAAGTTTTAGTGAATCCAGGAATAAGAATGGATAATAAAGTGTGCATAAATAACCTTCTATTTGCTGACGATGTAATCATAATACAGAAAAATGAAGACGACTTACAGAAATGAATGCATGCATTAATTTAAATATGTAAATTATATGATCTAAAGATTTCTATAAGGAAAACGAAGACTATGGCTTTTAGAGGAAGAGATCCAGTGAGATCCAAAATTATTTTAGAAAATCAAAGTATAGAACAGGTGTCTAGTTTCAAATATTGGGCTGTGATGTTGAATACAATGTGGAAAGAGATATTGAATCCAAAATAAATAAATTTCAGACGGTGTGTGGAACAATACAGAGAACATTCAAAAATAAATTAGAAAAGAAACTAAGATAAAAATGTATAATGTTATGGCGGTTCCCACAATATTGTATGGATGTGAAACTTGGGCTCCAGTGAAAAAACAGAAGGATAGAATACAGACGGCGGAGATGAGGTTCCTAAGACAAGTAAAAGGATGTACAAGACTTGATAGAATAAGAAATGAGGATATAAGAGAAGAATTGAAAGTACAGCCTTTTTGGATAAAGTCACGAATTAAAGACAAAAATGGATTGATCACATGGATGGAATGAGTAAGGAGAGATATCCATTGTTAGCAAGAAATTATCAATCAAGAGGAAGACGTGATGTTGGAAGACCTAGAAGACGTTGGGCTGATGCATTATGAAGTCGGAACGGGCAATTGCCTAATCCCTGGAGTGATGATGATGATGAACTCATATCGCCTTCGTTGACTTCATAAAGGTTTTTGACAAAGTAGACAGAAATATATTACTACAAATTTTAGCTGATGATTACGTTCCACAACATTATTACTAATATCTTCAACATCTATAAAGATAATGAGCCTAGGGCTTGTTTTTGTTTATTTTTCTTTACACTAGTACCAATTATTACTTTATTGTAACGGACTGTCAACAGCACGTACGGCTTACTGCCCGTGCGACCCATATTTGTAAATAATATTGTAAATATCTTACTTTTTGTCTAATAAAGTCCTACTACTACTACTACTACTACAAGATAATGAAATCTCTGTTAAACAAGATGGCAAACTATTTTCTTGGAAAAAGATCAACACTGGAGTAAGACAGGGATGTGGACTTTCACCGGTGCTTTTCATTATATATAGGCCTATGAATAGAATAATAAACGAATAGAGGAAAACACAACGGAGATATATACCCATCAATAGGAACTTCAAACTCGATGCTATTCTTTTTTGCAGACGATTTAGCGCTTCTGGCACTTTCCGAAAATGATTTGCAACGATAAATTTATAATTTACAAAAAAATAGCTGCCAAATTTAATATGGAAATATCAATTAACAAAACTAAAATTGTGGCATTTCATGGGAAGGACCCCATAAAAAGTAAAATCTGTTTCCGTAATAAAATTTAGTGAGATCTAATCAATTTAAATAGGCTATCTTGGATATTATCTCTCTATCTGGGATGAAAAGGATATCCCTGAAAAAATTACTAGGCCTAGTTATAATAAAAGTTTGGGAATTATTATTCAAGTTATGAAATCATCCCTTGTACAAAAAAACAACCAGATTACGTTTATATAACACTTTGGCTAGACCAGTGTTGACCTATGGTAGTGAAGCATGGACACTAAAAAGAAAACATGAAAGCAGAATAACGGCTTGTGAAATGAGATTGATGCGCAGAACAGCGGGTTACACCAGGTGGGATCGGAAAAGGAACACCGATATCTTAAAAGAATTGGAGACTACGCCAATTTTGAAATATATTAAACTGTAGGCCTACCAACTAAATTGGAAACACCATCTTGAAAGAATGAGTTCAAATCGGATCCCCAAAGCTGTTTATAATTATATACCAAGAGGACGAAGATCTCTGGGCCGTCCTATGAAACGCTGGAGGAAAAATTTTCTATAGGATCGTAACAGGCCTTGGCCTAATACTTGGACTGAAGAACAAAGAAGACTGATATTAAAAACACAAACTTTTTTAAATGCTGACAACCGTGAATGTAATGTTGTGAACCAATTATAAATCTTCACGTGTTCTAGTTGTTATCACGCTGGTTTGTGGTTCCGAGATTCGTGGGTCCATAATCGGCTGAGAGGGTGGATTTTTAAAGCGTAAAAATCCAAAGTATGGTTTCATTTAGAAGGTAAGTAAAGCTGTGAGTCCGTGTCGCAGATTTGCGGCACGTTGAAGAACCTGAAAATTTGACGGCCGTTTCATGCCCAGATTTTAATTATATCGCTAATGACTAAGCAACGGTACACCAAATACTAACTATAATCCGACACACATTTGACCTACATAAACAGCGCTACGGTCGTCCCTTTGGTATTACAGAGTGAGTGATAGTAAACTATAAGCAGTATCAAACTTTAAATATATCGTAATGTTATAAAATTAAAGCTTATGTTAAAAATGTATTTATTTTAAATGTATTTTATACTGAAGTTATATTATTAAGCAGTAAGCCATCCATCTATAGTAATTCTGTCCGAGGGCAGGTTTTTCACTGCAATTATAGCGTTTTCATGCTGTGCAGCTTTACTAGGGAATTACAGGTGTGGTAGCTTCTCGTTGCTTTCCACACCGGTGAATGATGATGATGACAATGATAAAGATGATGATGATGGCCGGATGATTTTCGGGGACCGTTTGGCTCTAAGCTTCCTGACATTTGTCCTACAGGTGAGGAAAAACCCCGAACAAAATCTCACCCAGAAGCCTGTCCCGACCGGGAATCGAACCCGGGCCCGCTGCGTGACAAGGCAGCACGCTACCTCCAAACCACAGCTGTAGACTCAAGTAGTATTAATATACTATATTACTGATATTACTATAAAATTCTGTAAGTAATATATAGCATGAGATAAGTCAATAAACAACACACCAAAAATTCTAGGTACACAAAATGCAAATCATTAAACTTATTTGTTTAACTTCGTCCTCTTGAGATGTTTTAATTTAACTTGAGTATACTAGGCTGTTTTTCATAACTACTTTGTAATATAAGCCGACTATTACATTATCTTGGATATTAGTCTGTTGTTTCGCAGTTTTCCGATAGTAATATGCGTGTCTTGAGTTTTAACCAACTGTAAATGTTTACTCTGGCTCGGTTAATATACTTTTGCCTAAGAGCTAGTGTTATAAAGACAGTAAATATCAGTCAGACTGTTGGTACAATTAGGTACCGGAATAAGGGATGTGCATAAAAACATAATTATATTACAGTTACACAGTAATAATTGTCCATACTGTTGTGTAGTGGTGACCAAGATACTGTTTATGCTCAACTATCGACACGCTCGCTCTGTTAAATGGATAAATAACTTGAAACTACTGTCAGCCCCCAACATTACAACTATTCACTCCCGCTCCTTTTTTAAATTTCTATCTTTGTCGTTTCTTTCGTTTGCACTGTTTTTTCCATTTTTTTTTGTTTAACTTTGTTAACCTTTGTATCTTATTCACACATACAAACACAAGACAGGACACACACCCAGACCCAAGGTAGAGATTTAAAATCCCCTACCCCGCCGGGAATCGAACCCGGGTCGCCGGAGTGGAAGGTAGGAACTCCTACTACGCCACGGCGACGGACAGGTCGAATCTGGCTCTCCGAGCTTCCCAGTCTCGTTGTTCTACGGAGAAACTTAGCGTATTAAGGAATAGAGAGGTAAATGCCGAACCCATGTGCGGAAGTAAAATGGAAGCAAGAGCGACCGGGAGTCCCGTTGGATCAGATTTCCCGTGAGCGGTGAACAGTCTTCATAACAAAATAATTGGAAACAGTGACTGCGAAAGCTAAACACAATGTATTAAATAAATTACGTAATTGGATCTACATTATATAAGCCATATGCTTTGAATATAAACCTGTATATTACATGTAAAAAATTAATTAAATGTGTACCTAGTAGTGTAAATAAAATGTACTCCAACATCACTAAACGTGTGTTTAGACTTTATGTAAATTTATTTTCATGTGATATTGTAAAAAAAATATAAATTATGAGGTTTCCTTTCATCTACCAATAAATAAGGCAGACAGTAGTTGGAACAAGATAACTTATTCCGTACAAAAATGGTCCATTTATGTACGAATGGTCAATTGAATTTTACTTTAAACTTACGCTGTTTAGAAAACTGTAAATATCGCCGTATTAATTTTCAAGCGATAATGCATAAAATTATATATAATGTGGCAGTTTTTTTTTTTAATTTCAGTGAGTTTGAAAATTTTATTTCAAACAAAAGGTTTCTTTTTTTAATACGCTAAATTGACAGATCTTTATTATTTAATTACAGTGTATCGACATGAGACCTGAAACTCGGTACTCTCCAGCTATAGTTGCGAAAATTCATAATCCGCTATTCCAGAAGTTTATTCAGGTTTAGATATTCAGTTCGCCATAACGTTTCACTAATTAAAAGTTGTAAATTTTTGAAGATGCGAGTTCAGTTTACGTATATTATTTTTTTGATTTCGTATGGAATGGCCTTTAAGTGTTTTATAGATTTATAATTCAGTATAATAATAATAATAATAATAATAATAATAATAATAATAATATAATAATAATAATAAATGATTATTCGTAAAAGAAGGAATTATTTTAGTTTTAAGAGATTATCCAGACTATAACATATTATATATATATATGACAAGAAATGAATGCACAAGAGACTGTTATCGATAGGATAACAAAGAGAGTTTTATGCAACGAACATCGGAAGAACAGGACCTAAACGGATGTTAAATTGGATGGTACCAGGCAGAAGGAAGAGGGGGAAAAGCAGAAGAACATGGTATGAGGGAATATGTGATGCCATGATGAAGAGGAGTATGGAAGAAGGAAAATGGGAAGATAAGAATCTCTGGAAAGCAGGATATAGGCCTAAGGGAAAATTGCTGTAAAGTGGAAAGCCTGTATTAAGTAAATAAGTAAGAAAAGTGTAGGTTAACACATGCAGTAAACATTATTATGTGGCACGAACACTTGATCCTCCGCACTCACTACTTCTCAATCTTGAGCCCTTATTGCCGGTACATGAGACTCTCGTGGCCGCACTCCCTTTCAGCTGCTCTCGCTTAAGAGAATGAGCGAGAGTTAGACTGAGTTTTACTGCCTTTAATTACAACAGTATTGACACTGATAACAAGAGCTGAGAATTCTGAGCACTACGAGATACCATTCAGATATTCGTAGTTAAATGAAGACATCATCGCAGGGAATACAACCCTTGACTGGACACCAGTAAATAGGCCAACAAATGTAACTATTTAAACAACTAACTTTTGTTTGATCAAACATAATTCTACGGTAAAATATGTGTAATTTTCTATGAGTGGACTGTACACGTTCGCGTCTGTTGCGTAATTCCCCTGTCAGTGACTGAGCTACGCGAGTATATAGGCCTATATAGGCCTAGAATGTTCCACCAAGTCCCGCGCCGTAGCCGAGCGGTTAAGGTAGGAAGCTTTGGCGCAGAGCTACGGGACTTGCGCTGGTTCGAGTCTCCATGGGGGAAGAAATTTTCTCATAGTATTTCGGCCAGTATGGGACCGGTGCCCACCCAGCATCGTGAGGAAATTGGGTAGCTACAATAAGTAGCGGCTCCAGGTTGAGGAACCAGCTATAACGGCTGGGGGACTCGACATGCTAACCACATGTCACCCCTACACTGGCTGTTGATCATCTACCTCTGTGATTGACACATGTGGATGTGAAGGGCCAGCAGCCGGCTGGTAAAAGGGCAACCGCTGAAAAAGTGGAAAGACCCTCAATCAATCGGAATGTTCCACCATTCTTAATAATACCCCAAATCCCTTGCCCTGCTGAGAGCAAAACAGATTTCCTGGGGTTCCAAAAAATATATAAAAGTAATTTAGTTCAACTTGCTCCGGGGCGCAAATGGTTAATGACTCTCCCTTCATCTATAGGTCCCCATATAGTCTGACCGAGGATTGTTTTCCCTCTCAAAAGTTCAATCCGCCACTTCTCCAATCTCATGGGCCCCGAGTCTGAAGATTTTCAGGCTCGTAAAAGATCCATAAGTCTGAATGAAAAGGCCATCCCTGTGATGGTGCAACAGGTCTGGTCAACCAGCATCCGTGTAAATCGAAGGGTTTACTTTACAAATTGTACTGACGTGTGCACGTTATATGCAACCTCTGTAAATCAGATCACATAACTCCAACATTTGAAATGTTGTCTTGGCTCCGATTGGAAGACGGGCGAAATATACATTGCCTCTGCTTCTTATACAACGTTTTGTCCACCTCATCATCCCTTTATATTTCTATTCGCTTCCATTCACCATCTTCCCTCCACAACTTAAACACGCGTTTGAGAGAAAATTTAACTCTAGCTATAGGTCTACCTCTACATCACTATTCCTCATCCTTCCTCGTTTCAGCCACCCGACTCTGGAATTCCCTCCCCTCGTATATCAGGGATTGCCCGACTCAAAAACAGTTTAAAAAACACCAAATATTTCCTTAGACAATATAATATGTAACCGTATTCCAGGTTTACTTTTATTATTATTTTATATTTTACACTATCTTTACCAGCACAGCTACTTAATCAAATTTTATGTTAATATTACTTTTTTAAATATTTTTTTATATTTCATTGTGAATTGTATATTTGCTTATTATATATTAAACAAGTTGTATATGATTCATAGTAGTTCTTATTTCATGTATAATTTAACCTGGTGAAGTGGAAGAGAACACCTTACGGTCTTAACTCCATCAGGTAAAATAAAAATAAAATAAAATAAATTACAGGACAATGAAAATCGTCAATACGACTGGAATCTCTGTAAAATATTAAATATAAGAACGGAGTTAAAGTTACAATGTTAGATGTCATATTTCTTTGTTTTCCAGAAATTAACATAGTGCAAAGGTACTGTAATGATTTCGGGAAGAAAAATGTTGTATTGCAATATTATCATTTAGGGGTTTCGCCGGAATCCAAATTTAACTTTGAAGGTTGAATCAAATTGAATTTGTATGCTTACTAACTAAAACACTTGCACTATCAAACCCGGCCTCTCAGACATAAACTCTTAATACACCCCTATCCTCAGCTGTTTTTCAATCACTCCCTTTATAATTTACCTCCCTCAAATCATGGTTAATATTATTTTCCCGCCTCATGATTGGCCTGCGTATTGAGTGCTTTCCCTCTCGTTATCCTATAAGAAGTTCCCATGTCCCTTTTCATTCCCCATTCTTCCTACATATCCTGTCCATCGCAGTCGATAACGCTTAAATGTATAAGTACCTGAGGCCTTCATCCCTTCTTAGGGTTTCTTACCAAAATGAATAGTTATTTAATTTATATTATTCTATTGATCCTCCCTTATAATTTCTATAATAGTAGTAACATCCTTAGTACTACTACCTACGAATATCCTATTCATCTTTTGTTTTAGGGAGAGAATTAAGCTGAATCCTATCTACAAATAAAAATCTACACATCTTCTTTTTCTTCGCCCCCACTTATAGGTTTGCCGTCTTCAGTTTCCATTTATTTCTATCATTCCAATCTCCCTCTTCCAAATTCCGATCATCCATTATAGTTCTGACATACGTTTTCCATTTCCATCTTGGTCTGCCACGTTTATTTCTTCCGGGGGGTGACCATTGGTATATATTTTTGGCCATCTTTCATCTTCCATTTTTCTGTACATGGCCATACCATTTAAGAGTGTGATTTTCAATCTTCTTAACAACAGATGTGGCGACATTCATTTCTCTCCAAAGGAATTCATTTCATACTTTATCCTGTCTTGTTTTTTTTTTTAAGGCTTCTTCTAAGATAATCAAATTCAACTGTTCTAATTGTATTCTTTTGTAATTCCATCAAAGACCAAGTTTCACTTCCATATGATAAAGTATTCTGTATTATGCTCTTGTAAAAATTTCATTTTGGTTTCCTTTGTAGTATTTTTGTTCCAAATTATTCCATGTAATGTCTTAGTTGCATTTTTTGCCATTGCAATTTTAGTTTGTACATCTCTTTCACGTGTGCCTCAACATGTAATTATTGACCCAAGATAAGCCTATATCTACACATCTTAATTCTTTTAATATATTCCTTTTGAATTCTAAGGTTAATTTTAAGAACACATATCATTAATATCTTCTAACTTACTGTAGAGTAATACTAGCTTAAATTCTATCCCCATAAAAATTTTAAGTTAAAATAAAACTAATGACCTTTAAATTTATAAATAGAGAAGCTTCATTAAGACTTAAATGTCTTAGTAGTTTTCCACTCGTACAGAAAATTTTCGGGGTTGATTATATTTGAATACATGGTTGTAAAAATAAAAACAGAGTCTAATTAGGCCATTTGTTAATGAAATAGAATATAATAATATAATTTTATAATATAAACAAGAAAATTACTTTTTTCTGGATATAATACTATTAGATAAAAACATATAAATAATAACTACATATTGAAACAGATCACAAATTTTAAATATCTAAGGTGAGAAATCAGGTATAAATACGATATAGATGCAGAATGAAAAAGAACGGAAATTTAAAGAAGATTGTGGCACCATAAATAGTACACTAAAAATGAGAAACAATAAAGGAAAAATTTTGCAAAAGCATATGGGAATGAAAATTGGGTAGTAGCAAAAATTATCTAAAAATATATAGTCAGCAGAAATTAAATCTCTGCAAGAAATTAAAATATTGCACAAGACTGGACAATATTATAAAGTGAACCATCATGAAAGAGCTTAAAGTACGTTCTATTGAAAATAAATTAAAATATTAGCAGATAAAGTCAAATCCACGTTAAAACAATGCAGGAAGAAATACGCCCTAAACTAGCTTTAGATTAGAATCAAGATGACCTATGAAATGTAGAAGATTATGATGAAGTTGATGATGATAGTGGAAAATTGAATTCTTACTTCCCTTTCATATTGATTTACTACCAATTATGCTTCACTTATTTACGTTCCTTATAACTTAGCCATTATTTCGCAGGCCAATTTTTGTTATAACGCATGTGCAAGGCGACTATAAATTGTTAAAATTGTGTGGTTTTATCCATATATCTAGACAGCATTAGACGTTCCTTAACAACTTACAAGGGAACTGTCAACCATTACATGCCGAAACCTACCTTCAAATTTCTCCCGGAGAAGCGCTGTGATCTACCAAGTGTGTCCAAAAATCATCTGCCGATTTTAACTGCAAGGCACAGAAATCTAATGCAGAAATAGCAATCCACTGTATGTAGCAGATGGACTCCCAGCTTGAGTAAGAGCGGAGTGGAGTGAGGCGGGACACGGCGCAGACGGAAGATATTGAGAGTTATCCAATCTACCAATTCGGGATTGTATTACTTCCCTATAGTTTAAACGAAAGATTTTTCGCTGGATTTTAGTGCCTTGCAGTTAAAAACGGCAAATATTTTTTAAACAGCCCTGATACATCACGACGCTTCTCTCGAAGAAATTTCAAGGTAGGTTTCGGCATGCAATTGTTGACATTCCCTTTATTAGATAATTATAGTCGCTATTCAAATATGGGTGTGAAAGGTCCTACAAATTTTACACAGAGGCCTCTTTATTTCAGGTTTGAGGTTCTTTCACGTGCCTTAAACCTACGACACACGACTCGGGTTAAATTCACGGCAGGGTACAGAATTTTAATCTGCAATTTTGGTATGTTGTTACATGTACTTGTGTGGAAAAGAGTGGGGTAAAAAAAAAGAGGGAAATGAATAGAAAGTTAAGAAATACAAGAGAAAAGTGGGTAGTTGCTCAATTCACTTCTATAGTGTGGCGCACTGCCCTCCACCTCTGGGTCCCAAATTCGGATCTCGGTCACTTCATGTAGACTTTCTAGTGGACGGATCGGAGTCAGGTCAGGTTATTGTCCCTTTTTACCCAACCAAAAACTTAATTACATCACTGTTCTATATTCACGCCATGCACTTCGTTCCCTTTATTCACATCTTCCCCTGTAATGGTGCGACATGTCTGCTCAGCCAGCATCCATCCACCTATATCACAGACCTTCAACATTAAGGGCTTCGTCTCATCTCATCCCTCGACCTGGGTTTTCCCCAGACACGAGCAATGGGTTTACTTTACTGTTTGCGCTTTATTGACTCATGATGATGTTACGCCAAGGTCATTGTAGGTCAATCGTGCCATGAGAGGAGTGACATAACATGATTTGCGAAAAGGTTTCTCATGAATTCATTAGCAAACCATGACATATTACGCCACATCTCAAAACCTTTTATGTTGTTATATAATGTAGTATTATGAAATTCGGATAACAAAAATTTAACGCACAATAAACCAAAAGACATGCTAATTGGCACGACATTAAATTCACACAATGGACAAATGTTGGCAATCCCTACTTTCATCCACTGTGAACTACTAAAGTACGTGAGGCAGCAGCTCTGTAAACTAAACCAATGGAATTAACGGTCGGGTTGATTTTGCTAATTAACGAAAGAAGACTACATAACAATGAACTACATGGTCTTTATAGGAAGCCAGATATAATAAGAACAGTTAAGTCCCGTAGACTGCGATGGGCAGGACATGTTGCGCGTATGGGGAATGAAAGACGTGCATGGAAACTTCTTGTAGGAAAGCCAGAAGGAAAACGCCCAGTTGGTAGACCAAGAATGAGGTGGGAGAACAACATTAACTATGATTTGAGAGAAGTAGATTATACAGGGAATGATTGGAAAGCATTAGCTCAGGATAGGGATGTATGGAGAGCTTATGTCCGTGCGGTCATGAACCTACGGGTTCGATAGTGCCAGTGAGTAAGTAAGTAAGTAACGAATTCGGTCTTATTTCTCTGTTATGTCACAAGCCGTTTCCTTGAGGGAAAAAAAAAACATGATGGGCACTAGAGCCATTTTCATATTTCGATTTTCAGGAAAATCCCCGCTTCTAACTAACGGATTTCACTGATTTTTTGACAATACCTTCCTCGTCTCATATCAATTACATATACCTTTCGTTACGAAAAATTGAAAATTCCTGCAGTAGAGCGATTTTTAAATTTATGAATCAGATTAATCGCCAATCCGACTTTGTTAATTAACGAAAAATTGTTACCACTAGAACATTTTACAGATATAACTAACTCACTGGCGCTATCGAACCCGCAGGCTCATGGCCGCGCGGACATAAGTTATCCATATATATCTATCATGAGATATTTTTTTTCCAATCATCCCCTGTATAATCTACTTCCCTCAAATAATTGTTAATGTTACATTCCCACCTCATTCTTGGCCTACCTACTGGTCGCTTTCCCTCTGGTTTTCCTACAAGAAGTTTTCATGCCCGTCTCTCATTCCCTCTTCGTGCCACATGTCCTGCGAGACTTAACTCTTATTATCATATCTGGTTTTCCATGAAGACCATAGCCTATAGCTCACTGGTCTCCATTCATCTCTCTTTGATTCAACAATCTTCCTAGGAACTTTATTCTCAAATACTTGTAACATTTTCTCCTCCCTTAAAATAAGAGATTAGGTTTCGAATCCATATAATGTAAATGGAATAATAACAGTTTTATGTATATTTAGTTTAACGTTTTCTCAGAAAAATCGGTTGATAAGAGTCTCTGTAATGCATAATAGCATCCACTTTAAAAAATTAAGCCTATATTTAATTTATTTCTGCATCTTATTCTTGTTTATAATAATTCAGCCACTTCTTCAAAATTTCCTTCTTTTGTCATTAACTGTCGATTCCTATTATATAATGTATTTCTATCTGTGACTGTATATTTAATTTTATTGGTATTTGCTTCCAGTCCCAATTTCTTAATGTTACTCAATAGAAAGCGAGTGTTTACTTCTTTATTTCTCCTAGCTATCACCTAATAGCTGATTGCATGTTGTAATACAAAATGAATATTAGAGGAAATAGTACATCTCCTTGCTTTAACCCAGTTTGAATTTCAAAATATCTTAAGTGTTTTCCTATCCGCACCCTAATCTTTGTTTTAGGAATTCTAGAATCCAGTAGGATACTATATAACTTCTCCCTCTTTTATTGCCTATCACTAGATTGACATATCCTATGTCAATGTGAAGTCACATCCAGCTGTTTGCCGAAGCAATAAAAATAATTATTTATCCTAATTGTCTATCTATATACCACGTACTTAGGGATTAGGATGTTAACCAGCTAATTTAATTACACTTATTTACCCCCAGATGTCAGCAAGTGATATGTGGTCGGTATATAGCCTCAGAGAGACACCTAGTGGGTAACTAAGGTATTACTTGGATGGATAATTGTTGGTAAATTTTCTATAAGGTGTTTGTATTCAGACTTTCGATTTTTTACGAGCCTATAAATCTTCAGACTCGGACCCACGACATAAAGTCCCTCCTGAAGAACTTGTCCCTTGGATTTTTTCATCCTAAAAATCCATCGACTCCGCCCGGGTTTTAACCCGCGTCCATCGGAACTAGAGGCCTAGCTCACCGCGGGCAACTATCTTAATAATAATAATAATAATAATAATAATAATAATAATAATAACAATAATAATAATAAACTTTAATTTGGATACATTATATATCGGCCGCGATGGACTAGTTGTTATGCTCCTTGCCTCTGGTCCCGAGGTCGCGGGTTCAAACCCGGCCGGAGTCGATGGATTTTTTTAGGATGGAAAAATCCAAGGAGCAAGTCCTCCCGGGAGGGAGTTTAAGCCGTGGGTCCCGAGTCTGAAGATTTCCAGGCTCGTAAAAGATCCATAAACCTGAATGAAAGGCTTCTAAGTAAAATTTACCTAATTTTCCCGTCCTAGTACTACCTTGGTTTCCTATGAGGCGGAACGCTGACCACGTGACATCTATACGAAAACAAGTGTAACTAACTTAGTATGGTTCAAATTCTTCCGTGTAGGGGGAGAGAGCCTAAATCTCTGTTAAGGGAAACATGGGCTTACAAGAAGAATTTTAATTAAATTACATTGTCCTGTTGTGAAATTACAAGGAACTGTCAACCACTACATGCCGAACCTACCTTTAAATTTCTCCCAGAGAAGCATTCTCATGTAGGAAGGCCGTGTCCAATTTTTTCTGCCATTTTAACTGCAAGGCACAGAAATCGAAGCCGGAATGCAGCCAAGGCATTTCACTGTGCGGAGCAGATGGACTCCGACATGAGTAAGTGCGGAGTGGGGTAAGACGGGACGCGAGTAGTGAGGATTATCCAGTCCAAAAAGTGAGGAGCTGTATTACTTCCCTCCAGTTTAAGTGAGAGGTTTACGTGCTGGATTTTAGTGCCTTGCAATTAAAAATGGCAGACCTTTTTTGGATACCTATTTAGTAAACGTAGCCCTCTGCAGTTCTTACAGTTATGTATTTGTCCTTTCTTAAACAATGAAATAGTTTTTGCAATTTTCCATTGTTCTGGAATTTTGTTTCTTCCCCAACACAGAAAAAAAAAGTAAAATTCAGGGCAGCGGAAATGAGATTCCTACGGGGTGTGGAAAGGTTTTACAAGAGAAGAACATATTAGAAATGAGAATATTAGAGAGAAACTAAAAGTACAACCACTTCTTCAACAAATAGAAGAACACAGGAACAATTGGATAGAACATCTGCAAAGAATGACAGAGGATAGGATACCAAGGATTGGCACGCATGTATAATCCTGGAAGACGAAGACCAAGAAATCGTTGGGCTGAACAGATGTGAGATTGGAACAGGCAAAGACCTAATCCGTGAAGAATGATGATGATGATGATTTTTTGGATACGGTCTTGGTACATCATAACACTTCTCTAGGAGAAATTTAAACGTAGTTACGTCATGCAATTGTTGACAGTTCCATTGTTAGATAAACCTCAGATAGGTTTGATTTGAATCTCCTACGTTTGAGCCAACTCCCTCGGTTTATCAATATTCGCAAAAAATAATATTTATTCGCTTATAAAACTGTATTCAGATTGTCTCCCATCTTGGACTGAAGTTGAAATACAGTCAGTACGTAACAGTGGTCAGTTGTAATGATGTAATTGTGATGGCTACTCCCCCTTCTCTCTTCTAACATCCGTCATTCAAACAAGTGAAAATCGCACCCCACCATTACTGTTTGTATAGTAACCCATTCTGATTCAAGGGCACTTCATCACATTCAAAACCGCACTTATCCTCGACAAAATTGAATTAGAGAATGATTATGAATGAAAACATTCATTTTTCGCAATTCCTAATAAAATTTTCTAGTGTCCCGCGCGGTAGCTGAGCGGTTTAAGACATCGTGCCTTGGTGCAGAGCTACGATACTTTCGCTGGTTCGAGTCCCATGGAGAAGAAATTTTCTCATAGAATTTCGGTCAATATGAGATTAGTGCCCACACATCATTGTGAGGAATTTGGGTACCTAAAAAAATAAGTAGCGGCTCAGATTGAGAAAACCAGCTATAACGTCTGGGGACTCGACATGCTGACCACTTGTCGCCTTATACGGTGAACCCTATACAGTTGGATGATCATTAATTTATTTAAATGGTACTTGTAGATGTGAGGTCAGCAGCCGGCAGGTAGACAGGCATTCTAGGCCTGTCACGCTATGGAGGAAGTTTTCTATTTGTTTTTCTAAATGAAATCTTCTTGACTATTTAACTAATGCCCCAAATGGTAGTCAATGATCAATCACGTTTCAATGATTTTCATTACAACCAATGACAGTCGTGTTTTACCTCGCTCTTTATCGATTTCTCTTTATCAGGTTCTGCTTTTGTGATAAAGAAAGCTCCTCCTTTTTAATATTCTGAACAGCTCAGAGCATTATTTTTCTCCATTGAATATAGCAAATAATGAACAGATTCTTTGATTTTACTGAGTTGTTTACTAAAAAATAAATTAATAACCTATAATGTTGATTATGATATACAGTTTGCTGTGTTTCATTTTTTCTCCGCTAGGGTGCATTCTTACAATTTTGCGATCCTATTTGGCAATAAATAAATATGATCAAGTTACAGTGAATGTACATAACCTCACATTTCTGATTTGTTTTCAATCATCGCCGTTTACATTAAATATATAAATATTTTTAAATACCGGTAAGTATATTTAAATGTCCACCGCTGTGGTCTCGAGGTAGCGTGCTGCCTTGTCACGCAGCGGTCCGGGTTCGATTCCCGGTCGGGACAAGCTTCCTGGGTGAGTTTTTTTCAGGGGTTTTCCTCATCTGTAAGACAAATGTCAGGAAGCTTAGGGCCCAACGGTCCCCGAAAATCATCCGACCATCACAATCATCTTTATCATTATCATCATCATCCTTCACCGGTGTGGAAAGCAACGGGAAGCTACCACATCTATAATCCCCTAGTAAAGCTGCAGCATAGCATGAAAATGCTACGACTGCAGTGAAAGACCTGCCCTCGGGCAGAATTACTGTGGATGGATATTTAAATAATGAGTTTTGAGTAAACAGCTTAATTGTATTCGTTAAATAATCCTAACAACTGCCACTCTCGATTTTCAAATTATCTACATAAATTGAAAATCACTCTTGGTATTACTTATGATAAACTTGTTTTTGCACATTTAGCCAATGATTAGAAATGATGTAATTTCCTAATGCAGTGTTCCCAACAGTAACATTTTCTATCGTGTATTTTTCCTATTTTTTCATATTAAATTAATTTTCATAAGAATGTTTTTTAAATTAGTGCAATAATTTTTTTACCAAATCTTTTTAATAAACTCTCTAATGTTAGTGACTTTGCTCTGTTTGATATATCCCTTCAGGCAACACTGTTTTCTACTCTTCACCTTTCACTGTTTCAGTTGCTAAATCTTGGAATTCCCTCCCACGTTCCATCAGAGATTGGCGGGTGCTACCACAATTCAAAATGAAATTAATAACATATATATTAAATAAGCAAATAAAACTCTACTAATAAATTGATAAGGCCTATATCATGTAAATATATTGTTACCTTCTTATTTTACTTATGTTGATTTTGTATAATACTTTCCATATGGTGTAAATTATATATTTGTTATCATTTTCAGTTTATTGTTTTAGAACTTAACTCTTTTTAAATTCCAATCTCAACGATGTAACTAATAAATGTTTTCACTTTGAAGAAAATACCTAAATTCCACCAAAAAAATCACTTATTTACATTTTTACGATGCAAAAGTGAATAATAATGTTGCTGGGTTAATAATAGAGAAAAGTGTCTTGATATTGGGATATATATATATATATATATATATATATATATGGTATGATAAGAAAAATAAATGCCTGGACGGGATTCGAACCCGGATCTCTGAGTCTGTACCTCAGCGTGATATCCATTACACTACCAGGCGAATCCAATTCAAACATTTATTTTTCTTATATATGTATTATATTCTCCATTATTACTAGATGTCGCGAGAACTCGGTCTTCACTGCCATCCGTAAAAATGTTCTCTTTAATTTGCTTAATTGTTATAGTCAGCTACTAGATGGCAGTGAAGACCGAGTTCTCGCGACATCTAGTAATAATGGAGAATATAATACATATATAAGAAAAAAATGTTTGAATTGGATTCGCCTGGTGGTGTAATGGATATCACGCTGAGGTACAGACTCAGAGATCCGGGTTCGCCCTGTCCAGGCATTTATTTTTCTTATCATACCATATTAAGCTTGCATTGCTCAATGTTAAATATTTAATTATAACATCTATAAAGCGTCACTGCTATAAGGTAAAAATATTCTCTTTAATTTGCTTACTTGTTATAGTCAGCTACTAGATGGCAGTGAAGACCGAGTTGTCGCGACATCTAGTAATAATGGAGAATATAATACATATATAAGAAAAAAATGTTTGAATTGGATTCGCCTGATGGTGTAATGGATATCACACTGAGGTACAGACTCAGAGATCCGAGTTCGAATCTCGTCCAGGCATTTATTTTTCTTATCATACCATATTAAGCTTGCATTGCTCAATGTTAAATATTTAATTATAACATATATAGGCCTATATATATATATATATATATATATATATATATATACATATATACATATATATATATATATATATATATATTACATATATACAAAATGGGTTTTTATATAATTGGTTAATTTTATTGTGTTTTATGCCATGTGAATAATAAAAGGTAAAGTGATCCCACAACAGGCCTCAGGAGGCCCTTGGGGTAGTAGGAGATTAAGGCTCCCACTTTTTCTAGACAATCGGCACTTTATGTCAGCCGGGTTGTCAGCCCTGCGTGACGGCCGCCTTTACCCCAGAACAAGCGTCTGGTACTCATTTCAGTTAGAGGCTGAGTCGACCCCAGGGCCATAGTGCCGCCAGATGGTTTGGGTCAGTTTAAAAATCCTGACCCCAACGGTTCTTGAACCCTCGACCCTCCGGCTTGTAGTTCAGTGCCTTAACAACTACGCTACGGCGTGCCCCTTGTGAATAATATGTATATATATATTTTTTTTAATTTTACTCAGTAATACGTGAACTAATTAGATTAGGCTTATACATAATTAATTTTAATTACTCAAAATTTAGGCAACTTTTATAACTTGTAGATCCATTAGTTCTAAGTTATAGCATTTATCATATCTGGCTGAGTGGAAGAGAATGTACGAAGGCTTAACTCACCATAAATAAATAAGTGTATTAATTAATTACACAGGGTGTCCACAAAGTGCTGCTACCAAAACATTGAAACTGAACTCGTAAACTATTTGAGATGGAGACATGCGGTTTTTTGCAACGTATTCTACATCTCTCAAAGTTTTGTTTACATTTGTTGCAGATTGTGATTTAAACGACAATGACGACACCACAGGAAAAGTCCCAATGTGTATGGTGGTATGCTGAGTCTGGTAAATCACCAGTAACTGTTCAGCGAAATTTCCGCCGGCAATATGGAAGAGATCCTCCATCAAAATCATCCATAATTAGATGGGTCGAGAAGTTTCTAACGACTAGCAGTGTAATGTACTTGCCACGGAGTGGACGACCGGGTGTGAGCCAAGAAACTATCGACAATGTGCAACTTGCATTTCAATACAGCCCTCAAAAATCGGTTCGTCGAACTTCACGGGAATTGTATTTACCAAAATAAACCATTCATAAACTCCTCCCTATGCGGCTACATCCTGAGGCCTATAAAGAGTAAATTACGCAAGTGTTGCTGCCAACTGACTTCCCTCGGCGTGCTGAATTTACTCATTCCATGACGAAGATAATGAGTTCCTGCAGAGAGTGATGTTCTCTGATGAAGAGACTTTATTTGTTTCTGGACATGTTAACCGCCATAACGTTCGAATATGGGGTTATGAACGTCCTCACAACACCCGTGAGGTGGCCCTTATGCGCCATAGGTTTTTCAGTTCATTTTTCTTTACCGACAAGACGGTGAGGTGGCCCTTATGCGCCATGGGGTTTTCAGTCCATTTTTCTTTACCGACAAGACGGTTATAGGGTTAGTTTATTGTGACATGCTCCCTCAGGTGTTGGAACTGCAACCAATCATAATGTTCCAACAAGACGAAGCACCTCCTCATTGGTCTGAAGATGTAAGGGACCTTTTTAATAGGCATTTCCCTGGCAGATGGATCGGTTGTGATGGATCAATCGCCTGGGCACCGAGCGCCCCAGATATCATCCCCTTACCTTCTCCCTTTGGGGATACGTCAAGGATTGAGTTTACGAAACCCCTGTTCCAGATATTCACACACTCCGTAGACGGATTGTTAGGAGTGTGTAAACAGTTGATGTTGATATGCTCATGTTACAACGTGTATGGACGATGTTGGAATATCGACTCGGCATCCTAAGGGCAACTAGAAAGGCACATGTTGAAGTATTGTAAAAACAAAACATAACTTTGAGAGATGTAGAATACGTTGCTAAAAACCGCATGTCTCTATCTCAAATAGTTTACGAGCTAAGTTTCATTGTTTTGATAGCAGGGCTTTGTAGACACCCTGTATAATTTCCCATCATTTTTGTTAACGTTAATTTTACGTATATTTTTATAATAAAACATTAATATAATCAATAAACCTAATGGATTTTTTTGTTTGCATTTGTCCAGTAATTGTAATTAAATAATAGCCCTTATCGATTTTTACTTTAGTTGTGTTTCAAACACTTTTCTTAAAGTTTATCCAAATTAAACATGATTAGTTTTCAGTTTTCTGGAAGGGTTTTTTCTGCAAATTGTAAATTATCTATTTTAGATCAAATTTTGTGATATAAACTTCGTAATAGTTACTTTTCTTAGCGTTAATTTTATTTTCCCCGCCTTTGAAACGTTATGGTCTGCAAATTTGGTCTTGTTCGAGTAATGTAATGTTTGTGCAAATCGTTATAGAAACAGGAGTGTTGAGGCGGGGAGGTGTACTTGTCTATTCAGGTAATCACTGAACCAGTACATTCGTATTACAATGATAATTGAGCATTTGCATAATGAAAACAAATATGTATAAACAGCTAACTACATTAATATATAATAGTTAAATAACAACAGTAGTGAGATATTCACGCTTCGAGAGGATAACATCTCTGACCCTGTAGTAATGGAATTTATTGACATATTTTTTCCAAAGAAAGGAAATACTTTTCATTTACATTGCGCACGGGCCTGTTTGCCCGTATGCGCATATTTTGTGCCATGAATGAAGAAAAAAATATTTACGAATATATAAACAACTACATACATGTCTACATATTACATATATACACTACACTTAATCTTGTTGCATACTCTTTATGGCAAACAACCGACATTTTTATAGTAAGCTACTATTTTTTTAAGGGTTTGTGTAATGATTTTTGAAAGTATTGTCCAAATGTATTCAGTAATGGTAAATTAAACTCTACTTTCAAATTTTCAATGTAAAATGAGTAGTTATTTTTCCTAACGTTCATTTTACCTAAAGTATTTTAGACAATTGAATATTACTAATAATACATTTTCAAATGATTTTTTGTAACATTATAAGTATTAGAGTTTTTTTAATTAGTTTAAGTACGATCTTTCGCCGTAATAAAACAACCGTCAAGAAACGTGGACATGTGTTGCATTAGGATTAAATTTTTTGGAGGTAAAATAATTCCCATTCGGTTCTAAGGGCTGGACGGAATCGATTCCAAAGGCTCAAACACAGGGACATATTCCTAGGAACATGGAATGTTAGGGCTTTATAGTAGTGGGGTATTAACGCAGAAATTAGATAAATCATCACTGGATGTACTCGCTTTAGAGGAAGTTAGCCAGTAAAAGGTAGTCAAGAATCAGGAATATTTGCATAGTACCATGGTTTGTAGACTTTTATTGACAGGACATATGGCACGAATGAGGAATGAAAGAGGGGCATGGTAACTCCTTGTAGAAAACCAGAGGAAAAGCACCCAGTAAGCAGGCGAAGAATAAAGTGGGAGAATAACATTAACCATGATTTGAGGGAAGTAGATTATACAGGCGATGATTGAAAGAATTAGCTCAGGATAGGGATGTATGGAGAGCTTATGTCCTCGTGGCCATGAACCTAGTAGCAGTGAGTTAGGCCTACATTGGGTTATGTTAGGTTAGTTTTGTTAGATAATGTTAATTTTCACTTTAGACACTCTATAGACTTTTTTTAATTGAAGGGCTTAGGGCAATAACATGATAAGCCACATATTGTTCTTTCTGGGATATAGGATTTTAATGTTTCAAAAAATTATAAATACTAATTGGACAGTATTGTTGTTGTTAATTCATCGTGTGTATATATGTTCTAACTTCATGATTTTATGGACATTTCAATATATTTATTTACTATTATTAAAATAAAAATGATACTTCTTAACAGATAGTGGCTTATCATGTTACTGCCCTAAACCCTTCAATTATTTATTAGATAAAGATACCTGAAAGAAGATTATCTGTAAGATTTATTTATTCATTAGTTGGGACGTCTACTGGGGAATGTGACTTGTCCATTAATACTTGCCACAACGCTACGGTTTTAAATTACTTGTGTTATACTTATTGCGGCTAATATTTTGAAACCCAGTAATAGCCGTGATTCAAAATGCAGTTTATAATTACGTATGCCTACAATCTTACTTTGTGCTGATTTTTAAAAACACGTGTGTATTCTGTTAATTAAAAAAAATAGCATTTGCAGTAATGGCAATGCATTATTTTATGTAGTTATGGAATCAAAAAAGAAACGTCGTGGTGGTAGTTCAGGTTATTTTTTTAAAGATTGAATTAGTCTCTGCAGGGCTCTTTGAAAAATGAAATGGTATAATTTTTAATGCTCTCTATTTCCTTGGTCTTAATACGTTAATACATTTATTATTAAATAAAATATATTAATAAATTATTTACTCGTTTGTGAATATGTGTATAACAAATGCTTAAGATGATACGACATATTTTTATTTCATTCAAGCCTCTTAGAGATCTAAAAAGCTTTAAAATTGTAAAAAAAAAAAGTAAAGTGATCCCAATACAGACCTTGGTAGGCATTTTAGGTAGTAGGAAGTTAAGACTTATACCTTTCTAGACAATCGACAAGAGAAGTCAGCCCTACGTGACTGTCGTCTTTACACTCAGAACAAACATCTGGTACTCATTTCAGTTAGAGAGTAAGTTGGCCCTAGGACCTTGGTGTCATCAGAAGGTGTAGATCATTTTAAAAATCCTGAACTCATGGGTACACGAATCGGCTTGTTGCGTATTGTCTTGAAACTATATACATTTTAAAACCTCAAATATATTCTAGAGGATTAGTTGAGTGAAATGTGAAGATCCACATTAATCTGAATATATTAATATAGACACTTCTATCTCTCTTCGTGATTTAAGAAAAATACCTTGTGAACGTATATAAAATAGGGTTGCTACAAATTATTTATTTCATTTCATTTTAAATTGCACACGTACAACAAGACTTAAAATAATGCAACTAAAAGAACAGAAATAAAATCTTACCAAGTTAAAATTATATTCTATTAACTCTCCAATTATTTTTCATGAAAAATAAAAAAGTGGCTATGAAGTGTACAACTGTATACTTCATTTTTTTCACACAATGGGGATAAGTTATTGTTATATATATATATATATATATATATATATACACTAGCTGGCCCGGCGAACGTCATATCGCCTTTAAATATTTTTACGTTAATTTTTCCGATGTTTTAATAGTTATCTGCTATTCGGGGCGGAAACAAATCCAACAAATCAAATATCATAAAAATCGGTCCAGCCGTTCTTGAGTTATAAATAGTGTAACTAATCCGACTTTGTTTTATATATATATTAGAAGTCCCGGCCACGCGTTGCTGTGGCTAAGGTATACGTTAAATTATGTTGTAGTAAACTAAGTGAGAAATCTAAATCAGAAAGTTTTTGTTTTACACAATTTTTTAGTTCTGGTACGTTAACTACACCCGGTATAAATATGGGTGGTGGTTTATGTGGAAGTGGTTTTGTTGATTGAGATGAATTTATGTTGTCTGCATTCTCAGTATCATCCATAAGTGTATCATAAGGATTATATACATTTATTGATGGAATATTTTGAGGAGGCTTGCTGATTTCATTATACTTTCGTTTTTTTCTACGAACTTGTTGGCAGTTTGGATTCTCATCATCATCATCAAGAAGTCTCTGTATAGTAATATCATCTTGTGATATATTATAGTCATCTTGTTTTTCATTTAATTGAGGCATGGAGATTGTTTCTGTAATATTAGGCATATTATTATAACTAACAGACTTACTTACACAATTCTGTTATTCCGTTCCTTAGGACCTTCATATGTTTTTAAATTGACATTCTTCTTAAATGTAAGATTTATGTCACATAGGCCTATACCAATTTGCGGAAATTCACTTGATATCTTATCATTCATGGTCTCTAGAACTGATTCGCCATATCGTTCAATGTCCCTTCTCGGTCCAGTTAAATTTAAATTAAGTTGCTGTCTTTCAGCCAGATTACTTAAAACTAATACTTACACACGAAATTAATATTATTATCAATATATTTAAAAATAAAATAAACACAAACACACTTAAATTATGAAATAATCAATATTTGTAATTCAATTGAAATTCGCGGTTGCAACAAAAAGCACAGCCACCTGGTTAAATAATAAACCAATTACCTTACACGGCCATCTGTTAGAATCGTATGGAACTCACAGATAATTATAACTCTTTGTTAAATAATAAACAAATAATTTGCAATAAAAATAATGTGACTATAAATTTAATTATAAACTTCCCTAAGTCTCAAGTTGGATCAAACTGCACACAGTGTGCAATATTTTATTAAAATCGGTTCAGTAGTTTAGGATTCCATCGCGGACAAACAACGTGACACGTAATTTTATATATTAAGATAGATAGTATATAGAGTAATTTGTTTGAGAAGACATAAACAGATGTGCTGTTAAGTATATTTTACCTGAACATACCAGTATTAGTTTTGAATCGTTATTACATAAGTGAGAAAAGTCGTTGCTTAGCAACAACACAAATAAATGCCCTTTGTATTGTTATCGTTTTACAACAGGATGGTGCGCCGCCTCACTAATGTCCGTGGCACATGTGTGATTGAAGTGGACAAATTAGGTTGACTATAATATCATCAATATGTGGCACGAATGGGGAATGAAAGAGGGGCATGGAAGCATCTTGTAGGGAAACCAGAAGGAAAACGTCTAGTTGGTAGACCAAGAATGAGGTGGGGAAATGGCATTAATCATGGTTTGAGAGAAGTAAAATCATACAGGGGATGATTGGAAAAATTAGTTCAGGATAGGGATGCATGAAAGCTTATGTCTGCGCGGCCAAGAACCCATGGGTTCGATAGAGCCAGTGAGTTAGTTATAATTTCACCAAAAATTCACACAGCCTTAGCACACATTTTTAGTATAATGATATGTTTTGTAAACATTTATATTGATAAAAGCCCAAATTAGTTTGGTTTTATTTAAATAGTTTCTTTCTTGGATTTTATAAAAAATAGCTATTTATGAACAGCAAAACGCAGTTACTTATGACTTAAGAGAATTTTCAAAGCTTTTAAAAGTGTTACACATGGGTTGTTACATTAAACATGGAAAAATTAATATTTCAATAAGAATTGTGCACATAATGGTGCGCACATTGATGTATAAAACTTTCATTTTTCTATAATGTATTTATAAATGATAGAAAATGCATCAGCAGCAGTTTTCACTCTATTGACTTTTTTTATAATTTTTTGCCTTCCCAAACATTAGCCATACTAATCTAGACATTTTCGTGTTTAAACTTTAGTTTTGTGGATATAATTTTCATTATTTTGCATTAAAATCTGATTGAACCCCTCCCAAAACTAAATTCCATGTGATGTAATATTTATTTTTCCTATGCAAGAATTTATATCCGTAAAACTGCACTCTACTTTTACACGATGATTTTTTGTTAATAGGCGTGGTACCTTCTGGAAAATGTTGCTATTATATTGGTAAGATTTTAAATTGCTTACATAGGGGTGTTGGTGATTTTCAAAGCAATCCTCTGCCCTCAACATGGCGTCGACGCGAACTTGTCATATTATGCACACTGTAAACTTGTGTTTTCTATCCTTTTATTGCACTGTACAACTCGCCCGGTGAAACCCTGGGCTTTGACTGACTTCCCTGCCAGGACCTGCTGCACGCGCTCTCTCTACCGGGATGCTGCGGAACTACACACCTTATAGATCCGGCAAAATCATTTACACGCACTTTTTCAACCTTTTATATATCCGCAACACATTCATTTGCTAATTACAAACTTTAACTTGACAGAATGTATCACATAAACAAATTAATATATGATTTTAAAAGAAAAGAACCACTTTTTTTTGCTAAGATGAAATGCAGATGCTAGGATGGTCTGCTTTCATCCCCTCAGTTGGACTGCGCACAAGTATATCGAGGGTTTTAGGGGGGTGAGTAGATTGAAATCACTGCCATCTGTGAGAGAAACTTAAA